>JAABNY020000008.1:25663196-25680661 GCA_015164015.2 Brevimyrus niger
GACCGTGACACTCTGTGATGGATTGTGATACCCCTGTGATGAACTGTGACACCTGGTGATGGATTGTGATGAACTGTAGTAGACTGTGATGCCCTGTGATAGACTGTGATGGACTGATCAAGACTTTTCCTAGCTTTGTGACCTGTGATTCCAGTATTAGATGTGTAGTTATGGAAATAAATGGATGAATGGATTTTTTTAATGGTTCTGTAAAGTGCCTATGTGATCTAATCCTGTTTGAACTAAATTCAAAGCTAAAGACAGGAAAAAAAGCACAAAGCTAAATATAGGAAGCAATTATTATGGAGGGAAGTGAATGTACCTTCTTATGCTGTCTCTACAGAACTGTCTCGGGGATGCAGCTTCATGGGTGTGTTCCACGTGGAAGGGAGGGGCCGCTACTCGTTGACTTTCAAACAGGCCGAGCAGCTGTGTCTTCACCTCAGCGCGACACTGCCTGACAAGGAGCAGGTCATTAAGGCTTATAAAGCAGGCATGGAGACGTGCAGGTGAGCCTGGGAGGCTCGGACATTGTACAGTTACCATAGTAGGACTGTATGGAAACTTATGAGATATCAGTGTGTCTTCATGTGTCCGGAGTTGTGGGTTAAAATCTCTCTACCATCTGTGTGCATGTGTGTGTGTGTGTGTGTGTGTGTGAGAAAGAGAGTTTACATGTTCTATGTTGATTTTCTTGGGGTTTCCACCTACAGTCTAAAAGCATACAGTTAATATAATTGGCACTTCTAAATTGCCCACAGTGCCTGTATGAGTGTTTGCCCTGTGGGATACCTTCACCCCATCCTGGGTGTCCCCCGCCTAACACCCTAACCAAGATGTTGTAGTAATTATGCGGTAACGATGTACGGACATTTAGCATTTGTGTCGTCTGAATTGTTTATCTGAAAACACCATAACTATGACATGAGGTTAGTGTATCAGCAGGACACAATGCAGAAGATTTGAATGAGATGAAGGGTTAAAACAAAGTGCATGCACTGAAACACATCATTTGGGGCCAAAAGCACCAAAGGTGTGTAGCCAAATCTTGTTTCTATCTTGCCAATCTGGTTTTGTTTTTATCTAGGGCAAATCACATGGCACAAATGAAGAAATCATCTGTGAGCAAACTTTAACCTAACTAAACCTGTTACTAACCTGTTACTACTGAACTAACCCTGTTACTTATTATGACAAAAAACTATTATAAGGAAGATCTAGTTGTTGTATAATGCATTTTCATAAAAGAGCAAAGATGTGATGGTAATGCTTAACGTTAACTGTACCTTCACAATGTATTTATAATGCATTCATACAACATAAGCAGTATAAGTAAACCTTAACATCCTAACATGTCATAAAAACTTTAATATACATTAATAACAAACTTTATATCAGGGCTGCAATTAAAGATTATTTGGGTAGTGGATTAGTGAGCAATTTTCTGTCACGCCCCCCCCCATCTCTGCTGCCTGTGGGCGTGGCTCCTTTTCTGGGCTCCAATGTATGTTTTACCGCACCTGCTCAAGTCTGCACACCTGTGAATGTCATCCTGGTCAATCTCCGCCTTAACAAAACATTACATGACACGATATGACATGAGATAATATAACATGACATGTTCCCACAGCAAATTAAAATAATGGCCCATGAAATCTGTGAATTTGAAACATAAGCTTGATAGCTTAATGAAATGTATTTGTAACATGTAATCAAAATAAAAATTAAGCAAAATGAAATTAATTAAATTTTACAGATTAAACTGCAAGTAGTTTGCAAGTAGTCTTTTGAACAAAAAGAGTATATTTAAATAAGTAATCAAAATAGCAGCATGTAAACCTGCCTTGCTTGTGACTCTGTGGGTCCTAAACAAACTAAAGAATAACTTTGCTTAAAGTGACATTTAACTCCATAAAAGTAAAAAAAATCCACCCCATTTGAAATCGTGTTGGGTTTGGAAGTTCAAATAAGCCTTCAAATGTAAATAAAAAGAACTTCTTCCAAACCGACCATTAACTGCAGTTTACAATCATTTTAAATTTCAGTGTAGGAATGTGAGCATATTGATGTGCTCTGGAGTGAGGTGATGTTCCCAGCTGCTTAAAAGAGACACTCGAATGAGTAGAAGTAGCAGGAATATACAAAAATTATTTGGCTAATGATGCAGCAGTTTGAAACTTTACCTCAATCAATCTCCACCAAGACAGGGAACTTTCTCTCACTGGGATGGACTGCTCGCTAAAGAACATCAGCGCCTGCCATGCAATAACAGATAGAAAATTCCTGCTGGGAAAATCTGGCATGTTCAGTTTTATTGTAAACGCTTATTAATATGCACTGTTTCTATTTACATAAGTAAATCGTAGTTAGTGATCACTTGGTTGTGCACATCCTGTTTATTGGTCACACCATCCTGTCATCGTCTGTTGAATCACATCCAAACGGTGAATCTGCAGCTGAAACAGAGCTGTTTGGAGTTCTCTAAGCTAAGGCTGTGGCATCCCTGTCGGCTGATGCTGTGACTTCTTCATTCCCGCCGCAGCACCGGTTACTCACAGCGGTAATCCATGGACTGTAAGGCCAGAGCTTGCACTTTATTCTGAACACTGAACCTCTCCTCTGGTGTCAGTGATCTAGTGCAGCTTCAGTGGTGTGTTTGCTTGGGTTATCATCTGTGACGGTGACGCCTCTTGACCAGCATGCAGTGATCCTCTCTGAAGCAGCTGTCTGGAGGACCTGCATAGCAGCACTCTGACCAGAGGAGCCAGGGCAGAGACTGTCACTTAACTTTCACCACTCAAGTGGACAGTGGGACTTTCAAAGGCCTGGAGAGCTGTTGCCAGTTTTTCTAATAGGCTCCACTGATCAGCTTTGAAATCTAGGCATTGCTTGCCTCTCTGTGTTACTATTGGACCAGACAAAGCTGCAATCAGTGGCCATTGCTCTTCCGTATAATATGTGCTGTTCCGACTGGTAGAGATGTCTTGGATCAGTTTATGTTTCGAGGCTCTCATCTGTATCTTCTTGGTCGCCACTGGGTTTTTTAGTGCATGATTGATCACCTGTAAAGTGTGGCCTGGGAGGCAGACAGACACCCACCCATGATTTTCCTTCAAGATGTTTGCAACCAGCACAACATTGGATCCATTGTCGCGCAGCAACCTACTACAGGTATTGTAGGCGGCAGTTGTCGCGAGGTCAGTGTGTGAGGTCACACGATGAGTTGATGAGTGACGACGCAGGAAAAAAAGGAAAAAAAACAGACAGATGATGGACGCCAGGACACAGAAGGAAGGCACTCCTGCCAAAAAAACCAAAACCCTCATGTAAATACCACAATAAATGGGACAATGAATTTATTTTTCTGAAGAAGAGCAGGGAGGGGGGCAGTCATGCGTTTTGTAAGATTTGTAACTGCGACTTTAGCATCGCACAGGGGGGAAGGAATGATGTATGCCAGCACGATAAATCTGGCCATAGCTGTCAAGTCTCCCGTTTTGGGCAGGAAACTACCGTATTTTATCCCTCTTTCCCACTGTCCTCCCGAATTAGTACTTTCCCGTAAATCTCCCGTATTATATCATTAAAAAAATCATCTGCCTCTCCAAACTAAACTGTCAGCCTCGCGAGAACTGCCACCTGCAGTAGTCTGCAGGTCATTTACCACATTAACCAGGTGACAAATGCGGAGGCTAAAATGGCGACGCTGTTTGCCAAAAACAACGTTACTCTCACCTTCTATGACGATTTTAACATGGATACAAAGTCTGCAACAAATCTGCATAATAAGTCATTAGTGAATGTCAGAGAGCCGCTTGAGTGAACATGAGAAATTAAAAGAACATGTGTAATGAAAATAAAATGTACAAGTGGTTATTTTAGATTTCTTGTGCACCTGTCTTAAAATGTAAGGGAGAAGGGTGGCTCGCGCCGGGTGCCTGAAAATTTCCCTTATTTCCCAAACTTGACAGGTATGGTCATCACGTATAAAGATATGCCTATTGTTCTTGGTTGCTTTAAGAGCATCTTTAACCTTACCAAGAGTAGCTTCATACTTTCCCTCCATGAAATGAATTCTGGAAGGTAAAGTGTAACCTGGGAGGAAGGTGTTGATCCTCTGCTTAATGCCCTCATCTTCAACTATGGATATTAGTCCCATGTTGTTGATAACCATGTTGAGAGTGTTCTCTTTCAAGACTTCAGCCATTTAAAGGGGTGCCTGAGCCTCTCTTCAAGATAAACTCATCCACACACCTTTGCTAAGTACTAAAATAGAAAGAACAAAACAGGAAGCTGTATTATCACAAGTTGAAGGTCAGGTAAACTGGTTAAATATTTTACAACTGAATTATTGATTTGCTCAACCCCACAGACTAACTAGCTAATGTTAGATGCAGGTTTATTATTCAGAATGAGCACTAGTATTAACGCAAACAAAAAAGAGGGAAGATGAGGCTACTCCTATAATTCACTAATTTATTGTTGCACTTAATGCATTAACTAACATAACTAAAATAGTGTTTGCTTAGCAATCAAATTTTTATAATCGACATGATCTATTATGTCAACTAACTGTTGCAGACTTTATATTATTTTAATGTTTGATCATATCATATCATGTTTGTTATTAATGAATGTTAAGCTGTTAAGGCATGTTAGCTATACTTAATGCCGATTATGAATGTTACAAGAATGCGTCATGAAGGTGACATGGTCTACAAATGCATTATAAAGGCACTACTGTTTGACGGTACAATACTGATGTGATCATGTGATCAGTTGTTTAGGCTGTTCAAAGATCTTGCCAAATAAATGAACTTATACGCAGGTAATAGAAAAAGTATAATAAATTTCTCTAATTGAATTTGTAATTAATGTTGACGACAAAAGTATATCCATGAATTTTGTTTATCCTGTACATGGTTTTACACTGGCTAGAATGCCACTGTATTGCAGGGCAGGCACACGGACACGCTGTTGTACCCTATGGACAATTCAGGCCATCCAGAAATATACCTCACCTGTATACCATTCTTTCACAGATATGGCTGGATAGACAACAGGACTGTCGTGATCCTTAGACACACATCGCATTCAAACTGTGCATCCAATCTGACTGGAGCCATTTTTTACGATGAAGTATCAGATATGCAGTATGATGCGTATTGCTATAACAAGTCAGGTATGAGAGCTCTCTATCTCACTACAAAGTGGAGTTTGGTACCACAATATCTACTGTAATTTTAGAGCCAGTGTAGTGTAATGGATCTAGCTAATAATCAAAGTGCAATAATAATCAGAGAAAAAAAATTCTGTTGTATTTGTGTGGAAATATTCACATCGATATGGGCTGATAGGATACATTCAGCACACCGCCTATATGCTGCATATTCACTGTATGATTCCATTGTTTCTTCAAGTATAGAGCTTTGTGTTTTATGTGCATTTATTATAAATCTTTCTCTAGCACAAACAATGACTCTCTGATTTCTCTACCAGATTTGTTAAAGAAAAATTGTGATTTGGTGGTTCGTCCCTCAAAGCCAGAGAGCGACTCTACAATTCCAGATTACAGCTTTACCACAGGTCAGTAGATGCATGAATCACAATTATGTTTACTTGTTAAGTTCAATAAGATTGTGTTTAAGCCTTTTATTGCAATATGTGGATATATTATTTTGGCTATTATGCAGTACTAATAAAAGAGCAGATCTTTATATAACAAAATCTCTCTGGTGAAAAATCGACACATTTTTGCAAACAAAAAAAATGCTTTGCAAAAAATGTTTTTGTTTACCTGTGTGCATCTTTCTCTGCCCTGTTTCCTGACATATAAGGGACAGATAACCTCACCTCATAAAGAGGATGAGCGACAGTGCTGTGCCAGAAGGGTACCGCAGGGTTCAATTTTAGGACCACTGTTGTACCTAGTTTACATTAATGATATTGACACCGATGCATACAGTAAACTGGTTGAATTTGCAGATACCGAACCAGCAGCAAGTCAACGGGATCTTGATTTAATTAGCAGCTGGGCTGATACCTGGCAGATGAAATTTAATGTAGATAAATGTAAGGTAATCTGTGCTGGGAGCAGAAATATAAAGCACAGATATGTTAGGGGTTTCACTGAAACAAAGGTAGCTGATTATGAGAAAGACCTTGGTGTGTATGTTGATGCTTCAAAGTCCAACTCTCGCCAGTGTGGGGAAGCAATTAAAAAGGCCAATAGAATGTTGGGTTACATCTCTAGGTATATGGAGTCAAGGGAGGTCATGGTAAGATTATATAATTCCTTGGTAAGACCCCACCTAGAATATTGTGTGCAGGTTTGGTCACCATACCTTAAAAAGGACATTGCTGCCTTGGAAAGGGTTCAACATAGGGCTACAAGAATGATTCCTGGACTTAGAGGAATGTCTTATGAAGAGAGGTTAGCTGAGCTGAATCTGTTCAGCCTCAAGCAAAGGAGACCAAGGGGGACATGATCCAGGTATATAAGTTTCTAACGGGTCTGGATGCTGTTCAGCCAAATGGCTACTTCAATATTAGTCTAAATACTAGAACTCCCATAGGTGGAAATTAGTGAGAGAACATTTTAAAATGGATATGAGAGAGCACGTCTTTACACAGCGTGTAGATAGAGTATGGAATAGTCTTCCTGTTATGTAGTGCAAGCTAAAACCCTGGGTTCATTTAAATCAGAGCTAGATAAAATCTTAACAACTCTGAGCTATTAGCCGAGTTCTTGGCAAACGAGCTTGATGGGCTGAATGGCTCCTCTCGTTTGTAAATTTCTTATGTTATTATGTTCATAGATACTCCTGGAGGCTTGTTCACATTGGATCGCAATCCTGCCACCGTTCCTCCTAGAAGCACTTCAGATCCCAGGCCTGTCAGTTCAGTCACGACAGCCACTGAGCAGACCATGGAAACCACACCAGGGCTCATAGAATCCACAGCACAGTCAAAATCCGGTGAAGCTCCAAACACACACAAAAAACAGAATCGTCCAAACAAAGGCATGACATCAATCTCTCTTTAATTGTTTCTGTGTCAATTGACCATAGTGTATTTGTGATTTGAATAAAAATATCTAGTATGTATTTATCATGTAGTGTAAGGAATATTACTGTAAAAATAGATAAAAAAAATATTTAATTATTTGAGATGAAACCTACCTTATTGTTTTAAATGGGAGGTATAAATATTTAGCATTTTATGGGTTTGAGTAGTTTTCTCCTCTTAATTAGAACCGGATTGTCACACTCATAGTTACATTTTTGTATGTTCCAACAGAGTGGGTTATCATCTTGATTGTAATTCTTGCTGTGGCGCTCATCCTCCTTGTGTGTTTCGCTGTCTCATTTAGGAAGAGGTAGGTATTCCCCTGCTTCCCATGCCTAACCTACAGTACCATTCCCGTGGACTGGTGTCACAGTTGCGTATATTGAAGGCTGCTATGTTTAAAAGCTCAGCATCCTGTTAGCAGATCGTGTGATAACCGATTCATGTGATCTTTGCAGCTTGTGTGGTAAGCATGCAGTACTGACGATCGCCTCTGAGGAGAGGTCTGAGAGCAAGGCTGCCACAGCAAAAGGTCAGGAGATGGTGACGCTAGTAAACGAGGAAGGGGTTCAGAAGAACAGCTCTGTGGAAGAAAGCAAATTCGTAACGACCTCCACAAAGAAAGGGCGTGTAGCCTGAGATATGGCAGTAGGATCATGAAGTCCTGTTGTCACCCGGTGTTCATCTGCTACATAAAGACAGCCAAGAGTAATAAACAATCAAATAACCAATCATGTTTGTAAATAGTTAGTTAAGAAAAAGCTAAAACTTTATGTAATCATTAAGATCTGAAATTAAATTTTATATATAATAACTAGAATACTAGAAGAAATATGTTGGACAACAACTTAATATGTTGTTATGTGTAATATGTCAGATTTATAAATTACTCAACTATCCATTTTAAAATGTAATGACTATTGACTATGAATGTACCTGTGCTTGCAAACTACATGTCCTGTGTAAAATACACTGCATTACCAAATATATTGGGACACCTGCCTTTACATATTTGGTGGCGTTGTGGTTACGCAGATGGAAAAACCCTACTCTGAAAATAAACTTATGGTCCCCCTAAACTGGCTCACAGTCATTTTCAGGTTTGGAGTTGGCCCACCCTTTGCCACTATAACGGCTTCAACTCTTCTGGGAAGGCTGTCCACAAGGTTTAGGACTGTGTTTATGTGACCATTCCACCAGGAGAGCATTTATGACGTCAGGCACTAATGTTGGGCGAGAACAACAATGCTGGACGATTACCTCAAAGTGCAGCAATCTCTGCAGCAATCCCAGCAGCCTCAGCTCAGACAGGCCAGGCAAGGAAGGAACATGCGCTGCTCTGTGGCTGAGTTGCTGTTGTTCACAATTACCAGTAACAGTTGACCGTGGAATATTTACTAGCAAGGAAATTTCATGACTGATTGCATAGGTGGCATTCTATCAGAGTACCATGCTTGAATTCACTGAGCTTCTGAGAGTGGCCTATTCTTTCGCAATTGTTTGTAGAAGCAGTCTACATGCCTAAGGGCTTGATTTGATATACACCTGTGGCTTTGGAAATGATTGGAACACATGAATTCAATGATTCAATACTTTTTGCAATATAGTGTACATTTTCATGTGGCACTCATGTGATCTCATGTGTATCTTCTGTACAAAGTAGAGGACAATATGACCACAGACTACATGATATACTGCATATATAACAGTAAGTTTATGTTACAATGACCATATTCTTTAAAGTTTTGGTAATCACAAAAATACTTTATATCCTTCAGAATCTGAAGTTTTACCATTGGGGTTTTTAATAAAAGATAAATCATATAATATGCACCATTTCTATGCATCGTTTTGTTAAAATGGACCAAATAGTTTTGCAAGGAATGTAATAGGTACAGTACATTTGCACACGTCAAGGAAACCTGCATTCTGTGATCTGAGTGGACGATGTGGCTTGTAAACTTGAAGTAATTCTGCCAAGTAGACAGGAGCTAGACCTTTAAGTGCCCCCAAACTGTTCCCCCAAAGTTGGAAGCATAGAATTGTGTAAAACGTCTTGGTATGCTGAAGCATTAAGTGTTCCCCTCACTGGAACTAAGGGGCCTAGTCCAACCCCTGAAAAACAATCACATACCATTATCACTTCTCCACCATCCTTTACAGTTGGCATGATACAGTCAGGCAGGTAAAGTTTTCATGGCATCCATCAAACCCAGACTCATCCATCAGGCTTCCAGACAGGGAAGTACCCATCACTCCACGTAACACGTTTCCACTGTGCTACTTTATGGCTCAGTTTCTGTTGTTTCTGTAAGCTTCCACTTTGCAACAATACCACTTACATCCAGTGTTAATTTTGTCAAAATTTTGATGATAAGTATTTGTTGACAACCTTTTATTTCATGACTAAATTGTACCGACAACATGAATTGAAAAGTGGTTGCCAATGTAAATTACAGCGAAATCTCTGTTTGTTATACTCTGACAAGTATAAACGAGACAAAATTGCTGGCTCTTTTTGAGCAGACGACTTAGATCACACTAGCCATCTCAAAGCATTGGTTGTTATCCTTTTTAACCACTCATTTACATACGCATAGATATGTAAGTGCACGGACCAGTTCTCATAGTCTCCATGCATCTTTCTCATTGGATGATTTGTTTTCCCCGCTTCAGTATGTTTGCCGAATGCCAACTTCCTGCATAACTAATGCTAAGTTCACACTACATGATTTTAGCCCAACTTTCCCATTTGCTAGCAGTTTTTGTAAATTGCTGACAAAACCCTTAAATCTGAGGCAAATCGGTGTGTGATCAGCTCTGGCAAATCGGAGCTCGATCGCTATCTATGAGCTGTTTATGGCGCGACCCCACGGACTTGCCAATGCATCGCAGGCTACATATCTGGACCTGTTAGCAACTCCAAATCCTGTAGGTTTGAACGGTTCTGTGACTGGGAATGGGTCCAGCAACAAGCCATAGCCAAGGAGAGTGCAAGACATGAGGTGAAGTGAAACCCAAGGAGGTAATTTAGAAAGGTTTAAAAAGGGACACATACACACACACATACATGTGCAAGGGTCATCTTGGAGTATCTTAAACTAAACCGATACTAAACTGTATCTAGTAAAAATAAGTAAAGACACATAAAATTAATGCTTAGTCCTAATTGCCACACTAATATCCCTTTTCTGTCGTTTCAGCAATTTTACTGTATTATGTACTTTCTGTTTTTGAAGAAGGGTTATTGTAAACTGTGAAGACAGGTTTTGCACATGGTTAAATTTGTGTTTGACTTCTGGCGTTCAGATTCCCTAATAACAAAAATTACTTTGTATTAAATGGCCATAGAGTTAAGTTTTATGGGTGTTTTGATGGTCTACCCAGCAAGCATTTGTATGTGGGGCCCATCTAGGTAAAGCGGGCTCAGAAATGGGCCCCATTTGGAATTGTCCAATGGGCCCCATATGAGACTGTCCGCAAGTTTTATTCTGGCCCCATGACAATTGCCCATGTGACTTTCAAACAGTATTTCACTGGAGCACAGCTTCATGTTCCAAGTTGGTGCAATATCGGGACAACATGGTTTGAAGTAAGGGTTGCTGGAGGGTTTCACTCTAGGTGTTAGGTGAGCCCCAACTGGTCAATATAGGCAAGATTTAAAATTTATATAGGTACTAATTGGGGCCAATACAGGCTGAAATATGGGTTGTAGGTGGAGTTGTGCACATGTTCTATAATAGGCCTATTCCAACTGAAAAGAACAGATTGAGGCTTCACATCACATTGGGGAAGATGGTGGCACAGGAGATAGGGCTATCGTTCGGCAACTGGAGGGTTGCAGGTTCAAGCCCCCGGTCCTCCTGACCCCATCAAAATGTCCTTGAGCAAGACACTGAACCCCCAATTGCTGGTTGGCGCCTTGCATGGCAGCCTCCACCACCGGTGTGTGGATGGGTGAATGTGAGGCATAAATTGTAAAGCGCTTTGAGTACTTGGAAGAGTAGAAAAGCGCTATATAAATGCAGTCCATTTACATTAGTGCTCCTAGTGTATCTACTTCTGCTATTGACTAGAATAACAGGATTTGAAAAAATACCAATATATGGCTCCATTCACAGATGAACTACTATATTAACATGACAGTGTTTTTAGACATATATACATAATGAAAGTTATTGCTCTATCAATCATTTGGCAAATAAATTACCATAAAATACGATGGCACAAAACATTACAGCACATGGTTTCATAGTTACAGCACAGTTCCATGGCGGAACCCGGAAGCCCCACCCTCCATCCTCTCCATGAAAACATAATCCAAGAGTAGATTTTCTAACAGAATTCTGTTTAAATTCTCTTTTGACTTCCAGTTCAGGAGGATTGTTTTCTTGGCAATGGTTAGTACTATGAGAAGCATGCAAGATTTATTGGTGTCTATATTAATGTTAGTGAGGTCCCCAAGCAGGCAGAGTGAGGGGGAGGTTGGGATGGGATGCCCTAAATGTGTCGATAAGTTTTCACAAATCCTTTGCCAGAATTTGTTGACCGGTGTGCAGTACCAGAAAGCATGCAAGTAATTATCTGGTGCATCCTTCTTACAAGTTACACATATATCAGTATTTCTGATACCCATCTGGAACATCCTCTGCCCTGTGTAGTGCGTTCTGTGCTAAATTTTGTACTGTATTAGCTGCAGGTTGGAGTTCTGAGTCATTCGAAAGGTATTCAAGCAAATCCGCCTCCAGAAGTTAGTGCCTGGATTAATGAGTCCCTTTCCCGTTTGTGGGTGGGGAGTGAGAGTGTTGCATCAGATTCTGCTAGATGCACATAAATCCTAGATAGTAGTTTTTTTGTCAGAGTTATAAAGACGTTTGCTATTGTAGGTGAAAGCTCTAGATCTAATTGCTTACGGCACCATCTGTTATGTATTATTGATTTAAGTTGAAGATATTCTAAGTATTTGTTTTTCTCCATGCCATAAATTTATACTATTTGGTCAAATGAGATCATGCGACTGTCTTGGATTATATGTTCGAGGCGCTTGATATCTTTATTATGCCACGCTTATCATTTTTTTATTTAGCAGGATGTCAGGGTTGTTCCAGATGGGATTTGATTGTTATTTATTTGCATGTCGAGTCATTTCATTGTAATTGGCCAAATCACACAGTAGTGCCCTACTATTGGAGGGGAGGAGCAAGTCCCACCCTCATTCAGGTAGAGGCTGGATTAATTATGGAAAGCCGTTTGAGCATTTATTCTGATATATGTGATATCAAGCCCGCTTTGTTGTACTAGTTCGACTTTGGCTGTACTAGTAAGACAAAATGCTTACTAGTTTTCACAAGCTTACAAGCGTTTTCATCAACTTGTTAACATGTGAGCCTGAAATGTGCTGCACTAGTTAACTAGTAAAGCTTAAAATGCTTACTAGTAGCATTAGTAAAGGCCAAAATCTCCACTAGTTGCCCTAGTGAGGGTGTTTTGACCTCACTAGTGACACTAGTACTGTATTGTATTTACACAATCAGCTTTTTGTGGTTGCTAAAATAACTAAAGCAACCTTACTGAACTCAGATAGAGTCGCACTGCAAACAACATATACAAAAACAAATAGGGAACTTAACAGGCCATGAGAATATTGGCAATCGTATCAACTACAGTCAGAGACGCTGCGGTTTATCTCACCGCGGACCCGTCTGTAGAGAGACATCAGGCTCATTTATAAGTAGAAACGAGAGAAAGAGTCCTTGATCAATGGTCCACTCAGTAAAATGGGCACATAAAACAAAATATTATCCTTGTATCTCACTTATAGCATTACTCAAGGAGTCAAGGACCCAATGCATGATAGTGGATGATTTTGTTGACTGTCAATAATCGGGCCTAAAACTGCCTTTAGATATATTTTGGTCTAATGAATCACACTACCACAAAACGCTTCCGTTCAGCACAGTTCAGCACAGTTCAGAGTGTGCCCTTTAAGGATTTCCAGCTGGCAGTTTGAATTCTGACCAATCAAAATCCTTGTCCTGCCTGATTAATTTGCATGCAGTTTACTAGTGTCACTAGTGCTACTAGTTGCACTAGTGACATTATCTTGCAGCTTACATGTTAACTAGTGAGTGCCAAAATGTCCACTAGTGACACTATTAAAGGCCAAAATGTCCACTAGTAGCACTAGTGAGCATCTTTTCACCTCACTAATGTCACTAGTGTAACTAGTAAGGGGCAATTGTCCACTAGTGGCAAATTGGCCTTACTAGTTAACTTGTAAAGGCCAATTGTTCTACTAGGTCTACTAGTGGTGGTCTTTAGAGTTTACTAGTTAACTAGTAACATTGTCTGACAACAAAATGTTAGGTAAATTAAGAGGTGGGAATGGGGGAGTACAAGGAAGCTGCCGATTTTCAAAATGATTGGTTGAAGTGAAGATAATTTGCTGAATGGTTAACGAAGTATTTCCCAGAAATTTAAACGCGAAGATGGTGGAGGATGTCCTGAGACGTATTAGATGATATACTGCAATTGACAGAGCATATCATCAAGAATCTGTCGTTCTAAGAGAAGTGCATGCTATCGACATCTCTACTGCCAATGTGAGAAAAGTTGAAGATGCTATTAGCGCCGAGGCCATGCAAGATACTATATAGTACAGTGTCTCACAGATCTCAGGTCTGTCATCACTGCATCTCCAACGTCCAGCCCATTACGTGCTGATTTCTGTGCAGCAATAATATAGTATATCACTGTTTTGGTTTGTCAGATATGAACTTGTCAGATTTCACAGTGAAAAGGGATGGCAAAAATGTAAAAGTACCCAGCGGTCCATACTTAATATTATTTGCTAAGGTTATTTCATTTTATTTATAGGCTGGTCTTTTAAAAAATCACGAGTAGTTTTTTGTTTACAATAAAGCTTCAGCAAATAGCTACTGGACTTATGAAGGTCTGAAAACATTTTGTGAATTTCCTTTCGCAGTTCACCAACCTGTGATAACTAGGGTTTGTTCACTCGATTCCATTGTTGGTTCGATCAAATGTCAATAAAGTTTTCCCTTGATTTGACTTTGCGTAGCCTATTTAAAGATTTTTTACCCTGACTCAATAGTTGTCCATGTTTAAAAAGTTTATTCGGTAACTGTATTTTAAAACTTCTAATTCATTCTCACTTAAGAAAGTTCACAGATTAATTATCTACCATTAACAAAGTTACCAAATCTACATGTGGTCTAATAATTCTGCCATATCCTAATAGTTTGTGGCACAAAGATGGTCATATGCGTCTCAAGTAGGCATCAGCTCTTGTATTTCTATGTTGGGGGGCATATAAACAAGCCATATTGCATGGATATGGACTAGGCATGTGCTGTTTTAATTATTTTAATTGTACTACAGGTGGGGGTTTATGACATGCTGGTATTGATGGAAACTCAAGACTGATAACTTATATAAACTGCAGCACAGACAACACAGCACTGAGAATTGACTTATTTTGTTTGAGCCACCTGTCTGGGTTACCCTCCAGAGTCAGATCAGACCATGGAGGGGATAACACTGTAGTTGCTCTTTTAATGAACCTTCTGCAGGGACAAGGACATGCAAAGTACATTGCAGGCCAGTCTATACACAACCAATGTATTGAATGTCTTTGGAGAGATGTTTTCCAGCAGGTTGTGCATTACTTATACATGCTTTTCTATTAGTTTGAAGGTGAACAAATATTGAATCCTGAAGATAACACTCAGAAAATGGCACTACAAGTGGTCTATATTTTAGACATGCTTAGAACAACCATAGAATCAGATCGGTTAACAACCATAGACCAACACAACTGTGGATGGAGGGCATGCTAGCCAACAGTGAGCGTGACTCAATAACTCTCAACAATGTCTTTGGAGATGACCCTTACAGCCAAGAAAAGCTGGAAGCTGGCTTCGCAAGACATGCCATACACCTCAGTCAACTACAGACAAACAGTGAAGACCATGAACCAGCAGTGACTGCATTACAACCAATCAATGTCATATGCTCTGAACAACACCAGGCTCTTTGGAATGCATTGGATGGAATATCAGATCTGAAGAAACAGTATCTGGTCTGTGCTAGAGAGATTGGAAACATTTTTTAATGAAAATATACTTAATGTGCAAACAATGCATTTTTGAAAAATACAAACAAACAAAAAGACATTTGTTTCCAAACCCATAATTGCAAATATGGTTTGTTCTGAGGGTGCACACTGACTGAGAGTAATAATAAAACTCAAACTGTAATGCCAAATTGCCTGACAAAGAATATACCTTCCCAAATCCCAAAGAGTCTCTTACAGCCTGTGATAGCATCTGATGCAGTTTGTCCTCCTGTGTGACACCTCTTGGCAAGTACTGTACAAGCACATCATGCAGATTGATGCATAGGGCAAACAACATAGGCCTTTCTCCTGTCTTCAGAAGTCAATGCAGTGCTTACTTAGAAAGCCCAGGGCAATAACTTCATTTGCTCCTGTGACGAAAAAAAGAATATCTTTGAATCTTAGTTCAGTCATTTTGTCTGCCAATAAAAAATAAAGTAATTGTAACTATAAGTGAAGATGGCTTTGAAGGCTGACTTTGACAGAGGTTCATGCATGTTGGTGAACAAAGGCAGGATGGCAATCCAGTTGTTCTTGACCAGGTCCCACAGCTTCCCAAATGCATTAATTCCATCTGTGAGCTGGTGTATCATCCTGACCATTCTAGAAATCAATAGAAATAAAACACAATTTTTTTTACATTATCATTAATATTTATGATCGATTTTATGTTACATTAGGGAATAAATGTATCAAACTCTGTACATAAACATTGGTCACATTTTATCATTTCACAGTTTCTTAAAGACACAAAATCTTACAAAATATTCTACATTTGTAAACAAAATAGTAAACAGAATAATTTTGTTATATCCCACATTTACATTACAGTTTTAGCTTACAATGTGGTAGCAAGAAGTAAATTAATGTATTTATAGTGACAATGGTTAGTAGTAGAACTGTAAAGCTTATTTGATTTGTGTTTACCTGAGAAAGATATAGTGCTTCAACACATGCACATATTTTTTGGCATATCTTCAGCTGTGGCATTGAATATGCCTGGTATGCCATACTCAGCGATCCAGTCCCCTAAGTCTTGCTGGAGAGCAGTCAGGTCCTGTTTGTTTAAAATCACAATTCAACCATTTCACGATTAAGGCAGTCCCACGGAACCGACCCGACTACCCTTTTGGATTTCCCTACTGGTTTCTGGTGCACCTTATTACATGAACATTTGTTGCTCTGCATCACAGGGCCTGTCTCTTCCCTGGGTTCCGGATGCTATGGAGTACTTTGCTTAAATACCTTGGACCCCGCCGTGCTTCCCCCCTGAGCGCTTCACACTGGAGACCACCCAGGTGCGTTTTGAGATCTCGCTCCTCACCGCTCAGGCACGCAACTGGACAGATGACAGTCCGCTCCTAGATTCGGTGTGTGATTTCCAGCAGGCTTTTAAGGAGATATTCGATCACCCCGCCATCGGATGCAGCCTAGGGGAGAGGCTGTTTGACATAAAGCAGGGAGCCCGGTCTATTGAGGAATTCGCCGCCCTTGAATCATGGACCATTGCAGCGGGGTTCAGCTGGCCGGAGGAATGCCTCCACATTACATGGAGACAATATGGAGGCAATGAAGACGTATTTGTGAGAGGGACTGAAACAAGGTATCATCCGCCCATCCACCTCCACAGTCACTGCATGATTCTTTTTTGTAAAGAGGGATGGGGGTCCCTGCCTGAGCATCGACTACAGAGCCCTCAATGCAATCACCGTTTGATGACGGGAATCCCTGCCACTAATCCCCTCGGCAGTAGAACAGCTCCGTGAAGCCTCAATATTCATCATGCTGGATCTCCGTAGTGCCAATAACTTGGTGAGAATTCTTAAGGGGTTGAATGGAAGACTTCTTTCATCACCAACACATCAAGGCAGGCAGGCATGCTGGCCCAGATTAGAGGATCGCAAACGCAGTGCACGCCAGTTTGACGCCCCGATATCCACCTATCAATCGAAAACCAGGTGATTTCCGGTTGAGTGAACGCTGGCGCGATTTGCTGCCGCTGCTCACCGGTATGTTTTTATATTTTTATTTTTTCTTTGGAAAAACCTTTTTATATATTTAGATTTTTCTGACACCGTTGGCGAATTCTGCAAGAGTTTGAGTATTGGGCCTAATTCAACCTAGCGGTTTGTTTTGGCTGCAGTCTCCCACGGATTCGTTTACCTGGCTGCTTGGTTTTCTGGCGTCTTCCTCTGTGATGTTGTCTGGTAGGATCTGTGTACTGTTCGTGTTTGTCTGGACTCTCATGTCGTTGGTCCAT
>JAABNY020000009.1:6328-19414 GCA_015164015.2 Brevimyrus niger
GTTTCCGTTTTTTTTTTTCCTGCACCGGCGAGCCTTTCGCGTTGCTTATAGGGATGTTTTTGGTGTGGGGGGCGGGAGGTTTGCCCCCCCCCCCCCCCCCCCAAGCACACGTGCCCTAACTCCCCATGCCTCAACTTTCCAGATTCTGAAAGGCATTGAGATTGAAACAAAGATGCACATTGGCTTCCAGAACAATGCCTGTGTGCTGTGTTGACGAGCTCATCTCCTCACTGGCTGCAGATCCAACTCCAACACTCACATGGCGTCTCCCAGGATTTACAAACGATCAAGTAGACCTTTACCAAGCAAAAAAAAAACAACTAAGAAAAACATCAGTGATGTTTTCTTTTTTCTTTCTCCTGGATAATTCTAGAATGTACCTTTTTGATCATGTTACTCAATATAATACCCATATATTCACACATCTATGCAGATCTAGATTTGACCAAATATACTTACTGTAGCGATTACGGATGCAACTGTATAAACACTGTAGTCTGCGTGACGCCTAGGGGTTCGCAAAAAAGTAAATAATACAGAAATATGCAATAATATGCACGTAATGTAATTGTTGGTGCATGTTTCCATTGCCCTGAAATTAGATGCATGCATACTATGCAGTATTCTGTTATGTGCAATAAGACGGATCTCGTCACCAGCGTACAATGATCCGTCACACTCGAAATGCCATGAGAACTATATGAGTAAAGACTCTTGGGTTTGCATAAATATCGTCATATACATATCTCCATGTAAAGCCTACATGTTTGCATGGAAATACTTGCACACATCAATAATTAATGCGAGAAGGGGAAAGATATGGGCCTATTAGCCATAACATTAAAACCACCACTGATCTACTGAGGCATGGGCTCCACAAGACCTCTGAAGGTGTCCTGTGGCATCTGGCACCAAGATGTTAGCAGCAGATCCTTTAAGTCCTATAAGTTGTGAGATGGGACCTCCATGGTTTGGACTTGTTTCTCAAGACCATCCCACAAATGCTGCAATCAGACTGAAATTTGGAGGCCAAGTCAACTTCTTGAACCTTTTTTCATGCTCCTCAATCCATTCCTAAACAATTCTTGGATTGTGGCAAGGGTGGATTATCCTTCTAAAAGAGACCATCGAGGAATCATGTTGCCATGAAGCGGTGTACCTGGTCAGGTAGGTGGTACGTGTCAAAGGAACATCCCCATGAATGCCTAGACCCAAAGTTTCTTTGCAGAACACTGGCCAGAGGATCACACTGCCCCTGCCAGCTTGCTTTCTTCCCAAAGTGCATCATGGTGCCATTTCTTCCCCAGGTAATCAACACACACACACACCTGGCCACCCACATGATGTAACAGAAAATGTGACTCATCAGACCAGGCCACCTTCTCCCTTTGCTCCTTGGTCCAGTTCAGATGCTCACGTGCCCATTGTAGGTGCTTTCAGTGGTAGACAGGGATCAGAATGAGCACTCTGACTGGTCTGCCCCAGACTCAGCAAGCTGCAATGCACTGTGCGTTCTGACACCTTTCTATCATAGCCAGCATTAACTTTTTCAGCAATTAGATCTACAGTAGCTCTCCTGTGGGATCGGACGAGGCACAACAATGAGCTTTGGACGCCCATGACCCCACTCTCAGTTCACCCTTTGGCCGTCCTACTGACGACTGCATAGCAGGAACACCCCACCAGACCTTCCGCTCTGGAGATGCTCTGACCCAGTTGTCCAGCCAGCACAATTTGGCCCTTGTCAGAGCCGCTTAGATCGCTACACTTCCCCACTATCCCTGCTTCCAACACATCAGCTTCCAGAACTGACTGTTTCCTTGCATAAATAACACAAATGACCCCTACCAGGTGCCATTTTAGAGAGATAATCAGTTTTAATCATTTCACCCTGTCAGTGGTTTTAATGTTATGATTGACTGGTGTATATCCCAAGAATATTTTTAAGATTAAAGAAATCGTGGTTCTCTCCGTGCATGTTTCGCATCAAGGTTCCATCACACGTAACAGCAAGCCCATGGAGCAGTGAGACCTATGAACACAGCCATTCTCCGCTCTTTAGATTACGTTCTATGAGTAATCAGTCACGTTAAATGTGAACTTCAGCTAAGTAACAAAAATCAATACCATCACAAAACTTTTGGTGCCAGTCAGCCTATCAAAGGTTACAGATACAGTGTTAAACAATATACTGAGATTTTCTTTTGTCAGTTATAGACCTGCAAGTCTCCTCCTTCTAAATCAACCATAGGGACTGTTATTTTAAAAAATCTTTGTGTTTTGCTGAGAACAGTAATCTGAAGCCTTCCCAAAATGTTGGTTGCCTGTATGGTATGACTGAATGCAAAACGCCTTCATACTGGTTTTGTATGGAACTGCAGTTCTGCATGCACAGACTAGCACCTGTTTGATCTGGGAGTTGCTGTCTTTTTATTTTCTTCTCCGCTTTCATTTGTTAGCACTGCCCTCTAGTGGTTTTCATGTGTATGACAGACATTCTCTGGAACGTGTACAATAAGCAGAAATATCTTTTTATACTTTCTCTTAGATAAAGAGCTTTTAGGTCCTCTTATTTTGGAATAAATTACGACTGTGCCTTTCATAATAGCTTATTTTTATCGACAAGTGATTGCATGTGAATGAAGGCAATATATTTGTCGAATAAAATATTTAAAATATATTGTCACTAATTTTTCTCTTTTTTTCCTTAGTTTTCCTCCAGTATTTCTCAGAAATTCCACATTCACAAGGAAAATTTATAGTGCTTTTATTTTGGAAGCCTTGCATGGTTACCGAATTCTGCTTGAAACATCAAACATTTTATACAGAGATGGCTTTGGGCTTAATGGGGAGGGAAGGACAGGCAAATAGTTTGGAATCTGCCAGCAGGCTCATCCATGCACAAATGCCACAACAAGCTATTTAAAATACCCTGCACCCTTTGTGACATGTGTGATTAAAGAGCAGGCCCAGTCACAGAGCCGAGCATGTGCTCTTGAATTAATACCTTGGACATTGTTCAGGATCTAATGACAATAATATCCCCACTAACCTGCAAACCTGGGGGTTCCAGGCATTTTGATGTCAGTGAACTAGTCTGCGTCATGCAATAATATAATTAACTGGGGGGGGGGGGGATGTGTACAGAAATACAGAACGAATCGTGTGTTGTTGTGGATCAATATGGGACGCAGCATTTTCTGTTATAATTATCTTATACTATATGGTGTTGTTGGCAACTCCAGCCTCAGTGTTCCGCAGACTGGTAGAATATTACCCATGGACCCAAAGTGGACCGGGGGTTTGGATCCTATAACATAAACCGCCCCAACCCAAATCAAGTACCTCTTAGGGTGATGTTTGACAATCAGCCTTGAGTTACACAGGACTAAAGTATGAAAAGATCTACAATAGTCCCATTGTAGAAACCTATATTCACCTTCAGGTCAATTACTCTGACCAGTTATCTAACTGATTAGCTGTTTCATTAAACCAGTTATAGGAGGCAAATTTCCCATAAGTAACTTGCAGTGAAGTGTGGTTTGAATGCCCTTAATCTAACAAGATTACTTTCAATTATCATCTGCTGCCAATGTTGTCGTTTTCATGCATCCTGTTTTGTGTTGCACTAAGTTTCTGCGTGAAAGTGAACTGAGAGTCAGGCCCCGAAGTAGCGAAGAAGCCCGGGGAGGACGATTCCACAGCCCTCAGAGAAACCGCGAAAACCTCTCCACAAGAAAGCTTGAAGTGCTTTTTAGAGAAAACAAGTGGCAGAAAGAGCAGAAGAAGAAAAAAAAAATGTGGCCTTTATTGCACCTCTGAGCAGAGTGCCCCGGCATGAACTTACTGTAAATCTGTGGCTTTAAGATAAACACCCCCGTTTTCACTGCCCACCCTTCTCACCATGATTAATCTACAGGGGCTTCAGCACTTACTCCCCGTTTTCCAGCCACACCAAAAACAACACAAAGCCTTGCTCACTTCACTCTGTCATCTTTCCCACACAGTCTTTTATCTTCCTTCCAACAAGGTAAAAACACTATTCATGCTCTGCTGACCTGCGATTGCTGCAGCTGGGAGTGGATGCCTTTTGGGGGATTCCTCTCATTTCACACAGTCAGGGGACCTGGTCGAATAAGCCTTTCGTTGTATGTTGTACAAGTACGACTGCATATGAATCATGAGAAACTCTGAACTTCGATTTTGCATTTGCTACAGTGTTTCACGACCATATATTCAAACCAGACCAGATGGGTACCTGTGGGAACCATCCAGCCCTTATCTACTGGGGGGGGCATCTAGGTCCAATCATTTTATTGGAGTTGGCCCTTGGCATGATAAAAATATTCACAATCTTTCAAATTTTATGGTAGCTAATTTAATAATGGCAATAGATAGACTACATATGTACTGCTAAACACTATAAATGTAAGTTTGAAGAGTTAGCTAACTATGCTAACCTTTACGCTAGCTAACTATACTTTATACTACTAGCTAAAGATAGCTGAACAAATTCCACCACCTTAAATTACATTTATAAATCAACTTGCATAGCATTAATGTTTAAACCGTCATCAACTGACCTGATTTTACCGTTGGCTAGTTGTGCAGTGCCTTCGAAGTCTCCCATTGCTGCGTCTGTGCTCCCTCCGCATCGGAATAGTAGCCTATCAGAGTCATGCAGTATCACACGCTGGCCAATCATTGTGCGGCAAAACTTTTTTTGTGATTGTCTGCAGTCATGTGCTGCCCGGGATGGGACAGAGGGGGGCAACAGAGGGGGACCAAGCTTCATCCGGGGGGGGGCAGTGCTCCCCCCAAGCCACCACGTAGCTCCGCCCCTGGTATCGTCCATTGATCAAGAGCTTATCCAGTGTAGCGCAGGTCATGAGGGGGACCTATCCCAAGGAGCAGAGCGCACAAAGCAGGAGAAAGTTTTTGCTGTTTAAGACAAAAAAGAACAGGGATGACATTTCAGCCCTGAAAGGACACGCTTAACTTTCATCCAGTGTGAGCCGTGATGATGTTGAAATCATTTGCTGTTTCAGGAACAAAGAGTGGAAAAAATGCACTTATTCGCAGAAAAGTAGCTGAAAAACAAAGGCTAGACCGTCATGTGAAGAGGTGCTTTCTGACTTTCCATCTCCTATGTATCTCTCAGCATTCAGGACACTGGGGGGTTGGCCAGTCATTTTGGGATTGGGTGACTTTGGGGTCATGGTTCTGTGTGATGTAATGCAGGTGACACACCTGGGGTTTAAAGATACAGTGCTTTAGTTAATCGCTCAACTCTGTGGTGGTGACGTCACTGACGTCCTCCTGATGACCTGGACAGCTCAGATATCTGCGAGGCTCGAGTTGCTCTAGGTGCAAAGCCTGAAAGCGCATCATCTTTCTTTTTCCTACTTGCCTTTATCTTATTTCATTTTCATCTCCAGATATACGTATAAAAGAGGCACATTTTCCAGCATATGATCCTGGAAATATTCATTTGTTTCTATGTGTGAATAATTCTTACATAACTCATGACATAATCTTTACACCTCGACCCCCCCCCCCCCACCAAAAACAGAAGTCACGCCCAGAAACGCACAGACAGTAGAAAGGGGGAACTTGACCTTGACCTGCAGTAGCCCCTCTCAGTGTCCAGCTTGCCGTGTGATTGTGACTTGCAGCGGAATGCCCACGCCGATCGTCTCGCCATAGAAAAGGGCAATGGCCGGGCACCCGATGTCGCAATTATGCTGCGTGGGTGGCGCTCAGGTTAGGGGCTAGACAGTTAGCTAGAGGCTAGTGCGTTTGGTGCAGTTACAGTGCTTTTTCCGCTGGTCCTAGCATTAGCCCAGAAAACAAGAGGCAGAAAACGCAGCAAGAGAAGCAAACTCGTGGCATTTATTGCACCTTGTAGCGGCTCGACATTAATTTATTGTAAATGCTAATATTATAATGCTAATGTAAGAATATCAGATGCTTAGCGCCATCACTATTTTCAGACTGTCAATATTGCAGTGTTGGCAAATGAATTGTGGGTTACAAGGTTAGTAGAAGAGCTGTTTTTATAGCAGTACATAGACATTTCACCAGTGTGGCTAACACATTGGCAGAGACATTTGTATAGACTTCGTCGCAACACTGCTAGCAGAGTGACGTTAGCTTGAGCTATTGGTTTAGCGGCGCATAGGTGGGCTTAGCAGAGTTACATTAGCGCGAGATATTTGTACAGCAATACATAGACATTTTAGCAACACAGCTAGCAGAGTCACATTATTTTGAACTATTTGTTTAGCAGTGCACAGACAGCACTAACAAATTTTTGTTCAGCAGTACATAGACTTTTCAGCATCACTGAAAACCAGAGGTGGAAAGTTCAGATCCAGAAAGTACAAATCCAGACATGTTTTCAAACAACCAGTTGAGTACTCTGTGACTGTGACTCTTTATACTTAATTGGTTGGTTGAAAGAAAACTTTTGTGTTATACAAATGAGAAATAAAGCTTAATCGAATAGCAGTGCGGTGACTAGTATGAGCTGTGCTGCTAGTGGAGCATGTATTTAGTGGTACTTGGACATTTTAGCAGTGTGGATAGCTAAATCACATTAGCAGAGCTTTCTATAATGGTGTGCAAAGTTCTTGACCATGCTATTATTGAGCTGCCAGAGACAATCTGAGCAAAGAATAGGTTGTGTTTTCTGCATCTTAATGCCCCTGGAATCAGGGAAGTAGCTCTCACATGACTGCCACAAAGCAGGAGACAGCACAGGGTGAGCAACAATCACCTGGCTGAGTGGCTAGATCACATGACCAGGGCAGGGTGGAACCATCCTTGTTCTCCTGCTTTTCGCCTGCTGACCTCAGTCAAGATTTCCATGGTTTCACCCTGGTAGCGGATGGCTAGGTCTTCAGTTGCACATATTTAATTTTGGTATTCTTTAAATGATTTATAATGAACCCATGGTAAGAGGAAGATATCGTAAGTCGAATATGAGTATGATATGATAAATAAATAAATAAATAAATAAATAAATATGAGTATGATATAATAAATACGTAAATAAATAACTACTGAATATGGTAAACGATTTACTGTAACTAATTAAATACCAGTATTTGAAAAGTTAAAAAATGACTACAAGTTTATTTGGTTAAACACAGAAAGAAAACGCTGTTAAACACTGTACGAGATGTTTATGCTTGTGATCACTACAGACACTAGACTCTGCGTGGACGCTGCCATCGGCCGACAGATCAAAATTCTAATTTGATCGCTGCATGCGCATTGCTATCACACCATCGTAAAGCCAGAATATCGTAAGTCGAACCATCGTAAAGCAAGGAGCCCCTGTAGTTGTTAGCTTTTCCTAATAGCTGCTAGTGTTTAGCCAAGGGACACATAAAAATCTTCAATAAGTTGACTTCGGTTTACAGAGAAACTAACTGCTACATGCAGTGTAGAAAACTATGCTAAAGCTAATGCTACCCATTTTATCTAGTCAGTATGCTAAAAATGGATTGAGGGTAAGTGATTGTCACTGTAGGGGATACCTAGTCATTTTTGAGTTAGCATCTGCTTGCCTTACAGCCGGTCCTACCAGTCTGACCATGGTTGTGTCTGAATTCAGAGGCTGCATCCTTCGAAGGACGCGGGCCATGTAGCCTTTGAGGGCTGCATGATTTGAAGGTCCATGCAATGAATCTTGAGATATGTTGGGCTGCAAAGGATTGAGCAGGTGGATCCTTCTGGCCAAAAGAAGGATGTATTTCTGGGCCACATTTGAAGGAGTCTTTTAAATGGAACAGCCATGCATACAGTCATTAAATGCAGCCTTAGAAAGATGCAACCCCTGAATTCGAACCCAGCCCTTAACTATATTTTGTCCTAGAGAAAACAGTGCCCCCTTGTGTCTATATGACTCAGCAGCTCATTCCTATTGTAATGCATGATTATGATATATCAAATTAAACAGGTTTAAATTTAATATTGTGGAAACAGGTGATTCATGGGTCATATTGTAACAAAACAGATGAGAGTTCTTTTATAAAAGAAAAAAAGTCGCATCTTTAATGACTGCCTGCAGTAATGAATTGGAACAGTATATAGTGACCAGTCACATTAATAAATTAATAATTAAATAAAATAAATATGTATACAAAAATGTATAACATCATTTGTCTTTGGTTTATAGGCATACAATAACGGAACCCAAAATTGTCCACTGGAGCTATATGAGAACTCTTCTTGAACTTGAGAGTTCATCTTTCAACTGTGTTCCCAAGTTTCTTTAACTCATGGAACACTCGGGACAGGAATTCCTTGTGCCTTGTCAGAACCACACAGCCATAAATTTTCTGCTGGAAGGTATTCCTCGGTGAGTTGGTTATGGACCCGACCGTGATGAGCTCGTTGGGCTTCAGACACTGCAGCGCTATGTTGACGCTCCATTGCAGGTCGGCCAAGCGCTCATGAGCGTCCCTCAGCTTGCCGATCAACGAGCTGGAGGGTTTCTGAAGCTGTATTTGCTGCTCTCTGACAACAGCGATGTGTTCCTGGAACAATTTGAGTTTGGTGTATATACTTTGAAGTTTCTCTGCAGGTTCGAAACCAGTAATCTCGGGATCTGGTGCGTTATCCACATGCATTTGACAGAACGACTTCATGAAATCCCCTTGGCTTCTGATCTAGGGATCAACAGACAAGCAAAACATAAATTTAAGGAAGTCTAATTATATGCGTTTCTACCAAACAAGAGTGCTGTCTTGCACAAATCATTCGAAAATGCTTAGTCTAATGCAATATATTAGTGGAAACTGCAAGAGTTTTTGCAACAGGCGTTTACTTAAGAAGAAAATAAGACCAATAGCCCAGGTTTACAGAAAAGTCTTCCCCGCTTTCATGGGTTATTCTGTGACAGTCACTGTACCAGTTATAAAGCTGGTGACTGGCCCTTAGGAAAATGACAGCCCCAGCTGCCATATCCAGCGCTATGGAAGATGCACACTTACATATGTTCTGCGGAGTTCCCCAGCGTCCTTCCTCATTAGATCAGCAAGAAGAACGCTCTTCAATAAAACAGAGTTTGCTTCGCTGTCACATGCAGCAGCCCTACTGATGTAGACCAGCAGAACCAACCACAAAGCTGTGAAGAGCATGACGATGTTAATGTTACAGACACTGCAGGGACACTTGCTTTACCACACTGTATCATTTCATTATTTTCAATCAAGGCAGTAGATGCTAAACCTAACCACACCTATATTTATTATCATTAGTAATAAATGACATTTAAAGCTTACTAGAAATATTCAATATATTGAACTATGCAAACACCTAAATTTCTTTACTTAGCAGATGCTTTTGCTCACGGCAACATACAAATGAGCAGAGGTGGATATTTCAGGTCCAGAGAGTACAAATCCAGCCCAAGATTTTGTTTCAACCAACCGATTGGGTATAAAGAACCACAGTCACAGAGTTCTCAACTGGTTGGTTAAAACAAAAACTGGATTTGTACTTTCTGGACCTGAAATGTACTCCTCTTCAAATGAGACACATAGCACATCACAATCATACAGCTACAGTCAGCTAGATGTAAGGATGGCTAGGCTGAGATTCCAGTAAATGCCTAGTCACAAGTGTAAGCAGCACTGGAGCAAGAGCTATACAACACCTTTCAAACATAGCGGGAACATGATAAAACATCTATTCAAATCACAAGACAAACCACAACACTAGTGAGCGTTCAGGGACCACAGAGTGGTGCCGGCTGGTAAATGGATTGAGGGAATGATGCTTGCTAGCGGAGTGCTAACAGCAAACCACTGAAAGTCTAGGAGCCGAACACCTGGCGATCAGTGTAAGGAATCCAACTCTGAAACACCAGCACCAGGCTATGGTCAAGTTCTTTTCCGACACACTGCCGGCAAGTGTCACACACGCACGCATGGGCTCAAGCAGACAGAATGACAGACACACACACACGTACATATTCACAATCCAAACCAGACTTCCTGGCTTCCAGCTCTAGGCTATGATGGCATGACCCAGGCTGTACAGCTTGGTGGTACTTACCTACAGCTTGCTGAGCACTTGGGACCAGACGGTAACTATGACCTGGCATTATGCATGTAGTGACACCGGCTCACTCGGCAGTAACTACTCATGATCAGCGCCGCGCAAAAAGTTTTTAAGTCTAACCGCAGATTTGTCATAGGAAATGACGCAGTAATCTGGATGTGGGGCAATACTTCTGAGAATTGCATTGCTACATTTGTAACACGACTTTCACTCCCATCCATCCTTATGGACACCCCACCTCAGCTCGTCCCCACCCTTCCTTCTATGCATCAGTCAACAACCGATTTGCGGTTTTCGCCCAAATTCAAAGCACAATATTCATCTGCAGGAGGTTAATAATGTTTCAGAGGCATGTGTATGGTCAGTGACGTGGGTATTTTTGAGATTCTGAAGTCTGTATTAGCTGGATTATTTAGCATGAACATGGGTAATAACACTGATCTGCCCATTAATCTTTCAGCCAGTTATCCAGAACAGGGTCGTGGATAATAAAAAAATATTATTAACTGTGACCATCAGCAGGAGAATCAGGTTCAAGATGGATGGCTGGATGGATGGATCAGTGTCTGAAAGGTTATGGGTTGAAAATCAGAGTAATCACACTACTGTGGGGCTCTTGAGCAAAACCGTTAACCCCTGCTGCCTGGAGTACTTTCCCAACAGGATGCTGTATTAGAGTCACGTCATCACACGCAAAGAGTAACGTCACAGGACGCTGGGCACCTCATGACTGCGGCTGTGTGGTCATCTAGAAATGGTTCTTTACCCTGCACAGTCTATGTTGCAAATGAGGAAACATTTGCAGCGATTGTTCCAAATGCTTAAAGCTAAATAAAAAATATCACAGAGACTTTACAGTTCTGCAAGCAAGGTAACACTGACAAAAGCTAAAACGCTCCTGATAGTGCCACCTTTTAAAAGTCATTTTAGAAGGCGCAGCCATTACAAGAAAGGATAGAATATTTGCCCACTCTTTAGTTACTAATTCAAAGACACGAAGAGCCACTTTACTCAAGATCACATTCTTACACTCTAATACAGAACAATTAGCCATGTTCCTGAATTAAAACGGAAGATTAGGAAAGCGTAACATAATTTCTTCACTAAGACTCAGTGTCACCAAGTTTGGCCTGGAGAATGATGTAAAATGGCAACGTTTTTTTCTTTTAGTGAAACCTTGCTAGTGAAGAGGGGGTTGAGCAGAAGTGGGACAGTGAGCTCAAAAAAGATAGAAAGCTGCCATTTTGCAAGGGGCAGGAGGAGTTCTTTGTTGCAAGACAGGCTCTAGGTATTGTGCAGGTTGTGGCACTTTCTAGAAGCGAGTCAACTTTATCGTTATCTCAGCTGTATTTATGTATACAGCTGAAACAGACCATGTAGCTCCAAGTTTTACGGTTTACAAAAAAGGCACATCACACATAAATAAAATTGTGCAGTTAAGTACAAAAACATATTTTTAGCATTCAGAAACTGTGCAAATGTTGCATCAGGAGCCAAAATGATGAACAAGAGATGCATAATGGAAGGTGATTATGCCCGAGCAGCCTTTCACACGGCATGGAATGAGCAACAAGGGAAACCATAAACAACCTGCTAAACGTCATCGTGCATTCACAGTTTCGTGGTTGATAGCAATGGTTTCCCGCTACTGATGGACATCGGTGTGAAAATAAGCACCAGGATCATTTGCACACTGTAACATATTTCACTGCTAAGGCCGCCTTGATGCTTGGTGATGCACCTATTCATCTGATGGGAAAATCCAGGAGAACTGTTTTTGTTTGAGGGAGGAATTGCAAAGCTTCTGGTTCAGTCCTTTAGCCACTTTGCAATGTCTTCATGATGGCTGCTGCAGGGCGTTTGACACATTTATTTGAAGCGCCTTTTCTTACAAAACAAAACTTAACTGAAATTAAAAAAAAAAAAAAACACATGCGATTGAAAAAAGAGGCCGGTGGCATCGAAGATTTTCAGTCAGGCTGTGAGCTTTCCTGGTAATCATTGTTGTGGCTTTCAGCCAAAGTGAAGACTACAGCACAAGAAAAAGTTTTTTTTTTGTTTTTTTTTTTTGTTTTTTTTAGTCCTGTCTGCATGATGCTAATTCCTCAGAAGGGTATGTATAAGTTACCTCAGGTGATTTCCCAAATATGAGCGCCTGGTTTGCCATGTGAAATTTGCTTGAGGTCTGTTTTGCCGTTGAGGCCTCGCCCTGTTTTGTTTCAATTATAGCATCCCTAAAACCACCAGGCAAAAGTTGCTCTGCATTTGTGTCAGAGATTCAAGATAAGCAGATCCTCAGCAAACGTCAGCAGCAGACATATCTAATTGGCCGGATGTAGAATATCTTGTAGATCTAAAAGAACATTTCCTTTTAAGGTGGTATTTCTTTTCTTTGAATTAATCAGGTCTAATAAGACCTTCAGTGGATTACATTGGCTCTTATAGGCCCAAAACAAAGCCTGGGACTATATTTCTGGTTCACACTGTTTGGCGTGCTTACTGCTGCCAGGTTGTCAAGATGGGCTTGTGCAGGGCAAGACGGGCAGTTTCCCAGGTCGGCGCCGTTCATGGGGTCCAACAGGGCGCCTGCATGACGGCATGACAGTACAGCTGAATCAGATATCACCCACGGTGGCAAACAAGCCAGAACCGTCACCGCCTTCAGCATATAGCATTTTCCTTCCTCCTCCATGAATTGTTACAAGACACTAACTTGACAGACATGGCGTTCAGGGATGAAGTCGGCTTAACACTGCAACACGAGCGGCAGCCAGTCACAGGGGAGGGAATTCCACAGCTGCCCTATCAGCAAAGGAACACATCTGGATCAGGCTCTCTGATTCTCACCATCGGGGGAGGGGGCAGTGTGGTGCTTTCCAAGCTGCTTTCAGATACCTGGCTGTCTCACCCAGCGGCCTGAATTGTGGCCGGGTTTCTGAAAAAGCACCCCCCCCCCCCCCGGATGGCCCCAGATCAAAGCCCGGGCGCCTCCCGAGTAACGGCGGGACCCCC
>JAABNY020000009.1:31628-43570 GCA_015164015.2 Brevimyrus niger
GGGGGGGGGGTTGAGAGAGGCGGCTGTTTGTAACGAGATGGGGTTGCCATGACAACCGACAAGGAGAGCGCCGGGGAGACCGGAGAGAAAACGCTTTTCTTTTTGCCAGCGGGGCGGCAGGGAGGAAGACGGCGAGGAAGAGGAGGCTCAGACCTTACCAAAGGTGCTGACTGGATGGTGGCGAAGCGCTCCCGGTTCCGGTGGTGGTGGGCCTGGCCCCGGTCGGGGGAGGTAGGCCGTGGCTCAGGCCTGGGCTCCGGGTGCGGCGCCCCATCCCTCACAAGCGCATGGTCCTGCAGGGGCGGAGGAGAAGGGGGAGAGGGAGCCGGTGAGCTCGCCCTCGGCCTGCCGCTGTCGTCGCTGCTGCTGCTCCCCGTCCCCCCCCACTGGCACGCATCCCCCCCCCGCCCGGGCCCCCCCCTCCCGGCAGGCCCTGTTACTTCCCGCGGCTCCCTGCTACGGGAAGCTCATTGCCCGGGCTGCAGGGAGGCAGCGATGCGCCAACCACGTCGCCCTCGTCCCCTCGTTCCTCTCTCCGGCGACAAAGAGGCAAAAATCCCCCTGGGTGGGGGAATGTGGAGGGAGGAGGGATCCCAGCAAGGGGGCCACAGACCCCAGTGTGTGGGTGACCACCAGAAAGGGATGCGCGAGAGCAAAACAAAGTAGTTCCTCAGCAACTCGTCCCTGCCTCAGGGTCACTGGGCCGCTTAGAAGGGAACTGTCATTCGGTCTTCTTCCGTTGCCTGATCGCCGTCATCCGGGGCTGGAAAAACGGCCCCCAAACGCCCAGCTCTGCAGCGCTGAGGCCGCAGCGCAGAGGCAGCACCACAGCCCGATCTTCCAAGTATCTCTGCTGGTTTTTCTATCACATTTCAGCCGTGCTTTCAGCTCATAAACGGTCTGCTTCTAGTGCCTTCTATTCATCTCCCTTGCTCTCCATCTCCCTCACCCCCCCTCTCTCTCTCTTCTCTCCTGATTTAAAGACACAGTACAGATTTTCACTGAATGTCACCTTCTTCATACACAGAAATGGATCAATATAGAAGGGGAAACTGACTATCAGATACCCCAAACTGATTTCAAGCAGTGATGCTTTTATTCATTACACTGCCAAATTCCTCACCAATTGATTAGCGTTTCCTCAGAATCGAGAGGGCAGGAATTGTCTTGGCAGAAACATCTGTAAAACATGGTGTTTCTAAATGGGATCGATCAACCCACTTCCAGTATTTTCATTAACAAGCCTTTCGAATTTATTTAAGATGCATGAAATTACCTCTTTTGTTTAGTCAAAATAACAATGCTAGCTGCCAAATTTTTGCTTTTATTGCAGTTTTTCCAATTAAACTTGAACAGATTCAGTTCATTTACCTAAAATCTAATGGCAGTGTCTGTTTTTGTGAAAATTACTTTTCTTTACCATTAAGTCTAAATAGCTGAAACACATGACCTAAATCCCACTTACAATTCCTTCTAATTTTAAATTGAGTCCAGAGGTGAACAGAGATTTGACTGTGTGGGGAATCCTGGGGGTCAACCAGTTACATCACTTCCTGAATCTGGTAGGATGAAACAGAAACCATAGTTACATCACATCACACGGTAACATCAATACTAGGACCCATCTTGTGCATTATAACAACAAACTCTCCTGTTCCTGACCTATAGTACTATTAAAGTGTCTTGAGACTTGACTTGGGGAACCCATTAATGTCCTCAGATAGGTGGCATCCAAAGGTACAAGATTATTCCAAGTTTAGAAAAAAATATGATTTGTGGAGCAATTGGTTTATTAAAGACTGGAATATAATTTTTCGGTCTTCATTGGGGAATATGTCTGTTTACCTGAGTCATCTATGTAACTGGGAATCTAGTATATTGTATGTCTATGAGTTAAGTTGGGAGTTCACATAATTCCCCACCACCACCCACCTCACCCTCCCAAGCCTTTTGTCCACCCACATCCACGCCGCGGGTTTTTCTAGAACCTTCGTGTGAGGGCTGTGAATGTCTATCAGGTCACACTTTAGGCATGCAGATCTCCAATAATGCATGTCGCTTACTGTTCGAACACACGGCCAACAAAAAAATGCTATAAACATTCCAGCACCCAGTTCCCTAGAAAAATACAACTTTTCTAATCAGAGGTTGCCCAATATTCTATAGGCAATCATTCATCCATGCATCTTCCAACTATTTATCTGATACAGAGACACAGAGAGCCTGGAGCCAAGAAGCACAGTGTACAAGGCAGGAGGCAGAACGCCAGTCCATCACAGGGCACAGGGCAGGGGACACCCTGGACAGGATGTTAGTCTTTCACACAAAATATTCACTATTGCAAAACATATATTGAAAAAAAAAAGAGCCGGATGTCTGTGTTGACGCTGGACTTTTTGAAAGACGTCAATCGAAAATGAAACGTCAACAAAATCAAAGTTAAACATAGCTAAAAGGAAAATGAAGACCACACAAGATCCTGTGAGGTTGCCAACACCAGGCAGCTGTCCTAACCATGCACCAAGCTCGTGTCTGGGAGCTGCTGTAGGTCACCTGTAGGCCTGATGCAAATGGACCATGAGAATCAACCGCAGCTTATAGAATACAAGCATTGAAAATATGTGTTTCCCAAAGCGGTCCTCGGGGATCCGCAGCTGGTTCACGTTTGCGCTCCCTCCGAGCTCCCCGCCCGACACTCCACATTTCTGCTCCCTGGGAGAACTGTCTGTGGGTCCCCGAGGACTGCATTTGGAAACACTGCTATAAGCACTGTAAATAAAACATAGTGTTCCTAATCATGATCCCCACAAGTAGAGGTGGGGGGGGGGTATATTTGCAGGGACACCATCCATGTATTATGCCTCTTGACACATCTGTAATATACGTGTGCTGTTCGGTGATTCCAAGACACAATGCACATCAGCCATTAGGAATACTTTTAATACCACCTCTAAAGAAAAAATATTTGGGATGAAGTTCTCTCCCATGTGTGTTTAGGGTGGCTAATGAGGGTGGCTTATGTCACCCTCATGTCTAGTACGATTACCTGTGCTCTTTATATAACAAATTGGAACTTTCTTGTGGTTAAACTAATCTAAAAAAAAACACTCTCTTCACATAACTTCTGTCCTATTTCAATACACCATTGAGCATCATTGTTGTTTTGTATAATACCTCAAGGCTAATTTACAAACAGTCTATAATGTATGAACTGTTCATTGCGATCTGCACGATGTGCGCTTGGAACCACACAAGCTGTTGGAAGTTGAAGCATCTCTGGTCAGATGTTTCTCAGGGGAGGGTGATACGTCACTTATAAACCACAAGCTGATTGCTAGTGGAGTGCAGAAATGAGAAATTGCGGAGTCACACCCCGTGTCTGGAAATATAAAAATATGTCAAACCCACAAACATCAGAAAAAAAAAAAAAAAAAAAAAAAAAAACATCCCAAAGCAAGGGTCACCTGGTAAAGCGGCCTGGCGCAGGTTTGGGGGACTTCCCAGCGGACTCAGCATGGGAGGGAGACGCACCAGGCCGACTCTGCTGACAATGAGGAGGGATCTTTCAGCTGACCAGCCAGCTGCAGGCAGACCTGCCTATCAGAAGTAGGAAGTGAGTCCTGCTGTATTTTGAGAATGGAGGGTGGACCAAATTCTCTGAAATGTATGTGTTGCATCTTTAGTGATTGTTTAAATGCATTAAGCATTAGCACAAACTATTACTATTTATTTACCTGTAATAAATATCTTGAGGTTACTGCTGGGCTAGTTTATATTATTATTATTGTTATTATTATTATTATTATTAATAATGACACTCACTAGGCCAATCCCATGTAAACTATGTGCACTAACCTCAGTAGGATTTTAACCACTAGTTCTACATATTGTAAGCAGGAAGTTTATTGTTCCATACTATTCCAAACAAGGATCTTTGTTCTAATAGTCACTTAAAAATATACAGCTTATGAGTTACATGATTTGTCCTTTATGACCCAAAAATACAAAAACTTTCTGAGGGCCATTGTCCTGATGGAGCAGAAATTCACAGTCACAGGAGCATTCGGACTCACAGGAGCTTTCGGACTCACAGGAGCATTCGGGCTCACAGGAGCTTTCACGGGGTCACGGATGGCAGGCCGTGCATATCGACATAACTGGGTTTTGTCAGTATGGGAAAGTTTTTCTAAATGATGTTATCCTTTATTATTTTTATTCTTTGCTTTTTTATTTTTTTTCCTTTGATTTAAAATAGAAGTGTCCAGATCGGGGGGGGGGGGAGTGGGGGGGTTCTGTGGCTGGCCATATCATGGGAATTTGTGTCAGTTGGTTCCACTCATCTTTACCAGTAGCTAAGACCACAGACCTGACGTCAGTCCTGAACTTCAAGGTCTTCTGCACCTCCCCAGCTTTCTAACATCCTGACTCACAAAACCACGTCTCTGCCTCTTCCTCACCCACTGAAACCATTTCCCATTTTGACTCTATGTGTTACATTGATCCCAGGGCCTGGTCCTGGTCAGGAGGAAGCTTGTCCATTTTCACAAGGGTCACCCCATGAATTTCCGGCGAAGGGGAAGTTAAGCCTATAGGTCAGTGATGTCATAGTGCGTTTAGTCCTATTCGTGGGTTTGGGGTGGAGAGACAGCTGCCGTTCTACTGGCATGTCAGTCGGCCAATCCGTGCCTGGTGAACTCATAAAATTAACTGGCAGCTGTGTTCCATGGGTCCAGCCACACGGCATTCTGGGATCATTTGCAAAAGATAGCAGGGGTTTGAGCATTCATGCCCAGCCATGCGCTACTATGTTACTGTATTAGTGCTACCAACAGGCTTGAGAAACCAAGTCTGAATAGTAAAAGTTCTGAATTATATTTGCTTCTGAAGGGGCCTTTTTAAAAAGATTTAAGTTACACCATAAACCCAGAAGTGGTTTCTAGGAGTGGGCTTTGATATTCTTGTCCACCAGCAAAGGGGAAAGGAAATTCTGTGAATACTGTGGTGTGAATATTTCCATGTTTTAAATTAACTTTTACCAGTAACATGCCAAAAACTGATGAGTGGGAGCTGCAGGAAGTATGAGAGACGTGTGAGGTCACGGCGTCGCAGTGGGGCCACTGAGTCACACGGGGGGGTGCGGCATGACGTCCATCGAGGCATGCAGGTGACGTGACAGGCCGCCCAGGGTACGAATCCGCCTGCACATTTCTGTGCATGACACAATAGCACCCAAGCTCCCCACACATTAACACAATCCAGATCCCAGGAAGAACCCTGCTCTTTCATCCTTAAACGAAACATGTCAAGTAGGATGCAGTGTTTTGATCCTGGAGGGGGGGCAATTCTGGTGCCTACAGCACTGAGAACGCACTGCACAGATGAACATACGCATAGTATGAGCACCTAATTCATCAGGAGGACTCTGCGAGCTGCTTCAGTTTTCACAGACTACCTTAAAACTGAAAGGCTCATATGCTCGTCTATATTGTTTGGTTCGTCCTATACATTTAGTGGTGTGTCATTTACAGTGACACATACATGATTATAAAAGACCAGTCAGCACACAGCAAGAACTCGGTGCTTAAGAGAAATCCGAGTCCTTTTAACTGAAACGGTCATTTGCAAATCCCGTTGGAGTTCATAGTGCACCTTCTGACATGGAATAGGTGGCTCACCCTACACACACATAGGGCCAAATAGACACAATGCAAATGCAGTAAAAAAGCCAGTATTTATGCGTAAATGATAAGTAATTTTGACAGCTTTCACACATAACCAACTTTAAAATACACGCCGAACTAAGTGGAGCGACAGTCAGGTCACACTATCACTAGTGATGCATCAGCACTTTCCACATGGGTCATGGGTGTGATCCACTGGTGAACATCCCAGGACATTCCACACAGGTCAAGCTAAAGGAAGCTCTCACCAGGTCTGGCTCCCCACTTCCCATATTGTAATGAGAATAACTCTAAAGCGCCGTGAAATATTGTGTGTTATAATGTATGTACATGACACTCATACATCTCCCAGCTTATCCGGAAAAGGAGCACAGACTAACAATAGTGTGGATTCAACCATATGCTGCACTAATGAACCACATTCTATATCTCCTTCCAGACCATTCCACTTTTGATTCTCTGGAATCCACTCATACATGTACTGAATGTTAGTCAAGGATCTGCAGCACACGTTTTTATGGACACGACGGGAAAATGAAGTGTCACCTGGGTTATTCTAAAAACTACGCGTAAATGATAACATTTATTGCTTTTCATTGGGTACCGCGCGTATAACGGGTCCTTCTGCGACGTTGGTCTCAGATAAGCGTCACAGCAGAAGTATTTGTGTGTTGCTGCCATCTGTTGTCCGAGCAAAGTATTACTACTGACCAAGCAAAGAGTATGGAGCTTTACAAATGGCTGACAAGGTGTTTCATTCAAACGTCATTTTTCATAAATCGTCCTACTGATAATTTCTTCTTCGTTTTTTTCTCACTATTATTACTTTAGTTATTGTGAAACACATTTAGAGGCATGTATAAAATTAAGAATGTACGTGCGAAATCGCGCACTAACCCGGTCTAATTCCATAAATTTTTAATTTAAAATACGCATTACAGTGTAGACTAGCTGGTTAGGTCGTTTCTGAATGTGCCGTTTTTCTTCTCTCGCGTTTTGTTTCTAATCAATGCTGCCACACATCGGTTATGGCTTTCATGGCTTTAGCCAGATTGTGTTTATTTATTTTCTCCAGGAAATCAGTTGGACATAGCTGTCACTGTTTACATTATACTATTTTTTTTTTTTTTGCTTTTAATTTTTTCGATCAGGCTTGGTTGTCTTTCATGTAGATTTAAAAGCCGAAAAGTTTTCATTTATATATTTATGGATTTCTACCCAAAAGTACCAAACTTTAGTTTTTTCACAGTAAGATTATTTTTTTACCCATTTAGAAAGAAAATTGCAAAACACAGATACTAAAAAGAGATTTTAGCCCTATTTACTGATTCTGTTTTCTGTCGATCGGTGAATCCAATTATTAAAACGACTTTCCGATATTTCTATATATGAGAGCATATGCGATCAGGTAATCTCATTGAGAACTGCAATTTCCACGGGCAATATGCATACGAGGTGACAAAGCACACATTTTAAAATAACCCAAGTAACTAGTGATTTCATTAATTAATTTTGGCTTGCAAACATGCAGAATGTATGAATGTAGATTATACACCGCATTACGGAGGCATGGCGAAGGATTCGATGTCCGTGAACTTCATATTTTATTTTATTTGGCTTCCTTAGCGGGTGAAAACCAATATCTTAGAGGTGACTGACTTGCAGTGAGCCCTTTTGACGGGGGTCCATGTCTGTGTGTAATTCCTTCTGGCTTTGGTTCAGCTGCCCATCAATATGCCAGCTTCATTACCCGCAAACCCATACATCACCTCTAGTACTGGCGAGCCTGCATAACACTTTTATTGCTGTCGGGATAATGTATTTATTTAAATCAAGAGGTAAGCCAACACATTAGCCTCACGACTTGATGCTCGATGCAGCACATCATCTTAAATTATGAGCCACTAGGTCAGAAGTGAGCCAATGTATCTCAGATCGTGTAATGCCACTGTCGCGGTTGCCAGATTGGCTGCAAATCTTCACTGATGATGTAATCAGCACCCGAGGGCTAATAGGGATGTTAATTCAGTCCTGTTTTTTTGTGTTAAATAATTATTAATGATATGTCTCATACAATAAAATCACCTGCGACATGGTCATTACTGAGTAATGAAATGTATGGATCTGCACACAAATTCAAAATTGGTCAGCTTTACATTACATTAAATTCAGAGACAATTATGCGGGTGATGTGTTCATCAAGAGGATAAACTAAACCAAAAGCCCACCAGGAAGATTGGCTCAGGGCTGAAAAAGAAAAGTCTTATCCAAGGTTAGTGTTAAATCCAACCAACCAGATACTAGCCAATAATGATAATAATAGGAAGGTGAACTGTATGGCTTGAATTTGATACTCCCTCTCGTGGCCAGATTTAGACATAACAGTAAGCGTTAATAAACATACTTACATAGTCGCGGTGAAAATGGTCGGAAATATACACAAAGTTATTGAAACAAGGATTATAGTAGAATTCCATGAAGCTAAATATTTAGATTTTGATTAAGTGTGAGGGGTAGCGTAGTAGTTAGCACTGAAAGTTAGCAGCATGGCTCCACGTGAAGAGTTTGCATGTCCCTCTTGTGTTGTCGTGGGGTTACTTTGCGTCCTCCGGATTTCCCCCAGAATCAAATAATAAAAACTTCCTGAGTTTAATTGAAGTTTCCAAATTGTCATTGTACCTGTATATGTGTGTGTGTGTGTTAGGGCGTCTGTACCTGTGTGTGTGTCAGGTCCTCAGTTATCCCCGGTCTTGTGCTTAATGACTCTGGACTCACGCAACACTGACTAGGAAAAGCAAATATAGAAAATGTATGGGTGATTAAGTGTGGGATTTTTTCAATTTCTATTCTATAGTATTCCAATTTATCTGTGGTGTATAGTGGGAAATGGTAAAAGACAGGAAATGAAAATTAAGACATGAACTTCTCCCTGTTGTAATGAGATGCACACAGTAATACACGCCTGAGGCCGTCTCCCTTTCAGCTCTGACTACTTACTGTGCAATTTCAGCACCATTATCATTTTGGAACTAAAGCACTCATAAATAAATAATAATATTTGTAAAAAATAATCATTCAGAATTAATTTTAAAAAAAATTACCCAGTTAATTAATCAGTTTATTACCCAGTTAATTATGCAGTTAATTCCAGTGAACCCAGTAATGCAGTGACATGCCAACGTCCAGATATCGCTAATTTGCTGTGCGTATCATGCAGATACATACCTCCACCATGCTGGAAAGCCACACGGTAAAACCGCTTATTTTCCAAAGGGGCATACTGAGAGACAGGTCATTACTGAATATGATATTAATCACAGCATGATCCAGCTGAGTTATAATTGGGAGGGCCGGACGAGCGCGGCGTGACATACGGCGTGATTTTGGGAGGAACAGCTTTTCAGCAGGTTACCTCACTGCCCCAGTGCTGTCTGATCAGATTCCACTTGCTTCTTGGGAGCCTAATCAGTCTCCCTGACTGCTGGTCTGAAACGCAACAAGTACCAGTAGCAAGGCATCAGGTGGCTGATAAATTAATGAACACAGAAATGCAAAGTCATTTCTAAGCCATTTCTCAGTTGAATGCCCTCAACAGCCAGCCCCCCTGCAGCTAAGTGGGGGCTCTGCAGCCCCCCTGCCCCCCCGCTGGTAATGGCACCCTTGGACTCTGCCACTGGCAGGCAATCTTAGCATCTGAAGTCCTGCTTTGCGCTTCAATCCACTCCTTATATGCTAATATCTACTGAACACCTTAGTTCAAATTATTATGAGAAAATAAAATATTTGAGGTAGCAAGGGAATACATTTCAAGTTTTCAAGTCATTCCTTTAAAATAACCGCATATCAAAAAAGATCTGATTTGCGAGAATATTTCATTCAGTTCAGTTATGGAATAATTACAATATGTTGAGTAGCCATATTGAGCTCTAATAGCAAGTTCCTTTTTTCTTGTGTTTTTTTCCTGGATACTATTTTATTCCTGTAAAACCCACTTCTGTGATTTACAAAAGCATCTTTAATCTGTCAGTGTTTTTTGTTTTTCAGTGAACTATGGCCCATTTAATCTTCCCCAGTGAAAGAGACATTTACCCTTGTACGGTTCATGGGCCGCATAGTAGAGCACGTCCTGCAGCTCAGCTGCTCTGTTTCTTTCTGCATGTGCAAGTTCATTTACTTAGACTTTAGCTGATGTTAATTCACCATACTGATTTGATCTTTGTATGAAGTCATTTATATAGTTCTGTCGCACCACGGAAAGTATGTTAGAGGTATTTTATCTGGTAACATCTACTCCCATACGGCGTGTCCAGGCCTGGAATGTCATACTCCTCTTTTCCCTTTCTGGCGACGTTCATGCTTTGGCTCTAGTGATAAAAATGTTTCACGTTACATTAGTGAAATACTCACTTTTGCTTGGATCACTATTTACGGTGATCCAAGACTTTCTGAATAGCTGCTTTTTCCACTACGGAGATAATCTCTATACTGGCTTTGCTGATACTCTCTGTTTTGGATTCAACTGCCTCTTTATAGAGTCTTTGACCAAGACACCAAAATAAAGGAGATTAAGGGACACAACATGGATCGAGTCTTACTTAAAATCATGCTGAATCAGGAAGCTGACTCAGTTAGACAAATTCCCATGTAATTCAGCTTGTATGGCTAATGGGGGAGATCATGGAGGAATCACTTTAGCAGAAAGACAGCAGCCTTTCTTTCTTGCCGCAGCACCTTGAAAATCCACTGCTCGTTTTTTTTTAAACACATCTTTAACATGCACACAGATGAAATGCAAGACGGCGTATTCTAAGTAGCACACAGACCACAGGGATCCATATTTTGCTATTCTATTTTTCACCCATTAGGTGCTACTGTCTGTTTAATACACTGCAACATGCATTTAAATGTTTGTTTTATTTAATGAACGGATGATGACTACACACTATAACCTTATTATAACATTATTATAACATTATTATTACATTAAAATGCGTGCATGTCTTAATTAGATGGGATATGTGAAAAAACACAGTCCAATGTATCTGTAGTCGTACAAAAGTATTTTATCTGCATGAATGGGAGTCTGATTCTCTTGTATATTTAATTATTGTGTCCCTGAACAAGATTATTTAAACTTTGATCATTTCATATGTACCATCCCCACAACATGAGTCAGCCAAAATAGTCCTGTGGTAAATTACATTTTGTACATTCCTGAAGTAGCTTGCTACAGCAGACAGTACTTGTTCAGGACTGATTTCTGTCTCTGTCCATCACAACATTCAGAGGATTCCTGTGATTCTTCTTTTACGGCTTGGACATCATGTGATTGGCAGGACCACTGGTGGGCTTACATTGAACAAGGCCTTATGTAGCCATAGTTACAGAGTATCTTGACAAGCTAAAAGCTTGTATACTGCACACAGTCAGGCAGTATGTGGGACACCTAAAGAGTGTCACTTTAAGGTGAAGGACCCAGCAACCACTTGGGCCACTTATGAACTCTTTAATCACCAGTACAATGCCCTCGAAGCATTAACCCCCCCCCCCCCCCAAAAAGAAGATCCCTAAAGCAGAAAAACTGCAGCAGTCCATGTGCTGTCCTAATCTGTACAGCTTCTTTGAACTAAACAGTGATTGTTAATATTGGATTTTAGCTCACTTCTGTTCTTTATTTGAACTTAGAATAAGAATTTTTTCAAGACATTTGTTTAAAGCTACATTTATACTAATTCATATGTTAACTTGTTTTTGACTTGCTGTAGCCCAGATCCCTGGATTTTTTTCATATTACGAGTTTCCAGTAAAACAAAAACCTGTATTTTCCTCAATAGTTTATGATCCATCAGCCAAGAGACTTCCAGCTTCTCTCCATGACTGTGAAAATGACATGATCCTCAAACATGTGTCCTGGAATAACTGATACAAGCAAAAGTGATTTGTGTGAGGGTCGTATTGAATGTTGCACAAACCTTGTTTCTGTGAGTCTGAGCAAGAGCCCATTTTCAGCTACCTTGAAAGAACATGGATCGGGGGGTTAGTGCCCGTATACAGAAGGTTGTGAGGAAGGTTGTGATGGCCGGCAGAGGAATGACATAACTACTGGACTGTGGAGCAGGGGCCTTACCCAGAGGTGTCAGAAATGGGGGGGCAGAGCTGCGTCCCCCCGCAATTTTGGCAAACCCCAGATAGATAGATAGATAGATAGATAGATAGATAGATAGATAGATAGATAGATAGATAGATAGATAGATAGATAGA
>JAABNY020000009.1:46097-84051 GCA_015164015.2 Brevimyrus niger
CGTCCCAACCCTGAACGTTCGACACCTTCCTATACTTAAACACAGAGGATCAGACCCTCTGCAGTGGATTTGTAGTTCAGTCACACCCTGTCATCTCTTGTTGCTCAGAGTCTCATAGGGGCATGAATGTGTCTGACTTTGCGCACCTCCTTTTGTGTCCTCCCTTGTGTAGGGAAGCATGAAGAAAAGCAAAATGAGGGAGGCACCGTGACAAAAAGCTTCAACAAGAGGATCCAGTGAGTACCTCAGATCCCCTCGGATCCCCTCAGATCCCTCTCAGATCCCGGCTTCCCCACAGCCAATTCAACCAACCAGAATAAATGCTTTGCTAAAATACTGTGATGGACCTGTCACATGCACCATCAAAGAGGGCCCCGTTCTCAAGTGACATTTGGACATTGCTCATCAATACTACAGTGATTCTTATCAGTAGTGGGTGTTTGTGGGCATTACAATATAGATTTGATAGCCAAAGTCAATATAGCTATTTTTCCTCAAACTTTGTGCTTATTGGAAAGTATTTCCTGTTAAAATGCTCAGGGTCGGTTCAAGCTGGACTAACCCTGATACACTTAAACTTCATGGCATCTCCAGGAGGTTTCTAGATCAGTAGTTTCCATGACAACGCCACTAACCATTATCTCCAAGTATGAATGATGCAAATGTTCAAGTCACAATATTTATTTTGTGATGTCAGTTTGACTCCGCAGCACCGGGGGTCAGTCCAAAGTCTAGGGGTGTATCGGCCGAATTTTGGGAGCTGTTGTCCATTTTGTACTTGCTGGCAGGCTTTTCCCTGGAGAGTGAGAAGGTCTTTCTCTCCCACTTTGGGCGTCATTCAGCTGTGGGGAAAGTGCGCGAAGTTTGGAGTTATGCAACAGCTCTCGGGGTTTGGCACCCCCCGCTCCCAGCCACAGGCAGACTGGCCCTGTCCTTATTAGGCTCACACAGCTGATGGTGACGCTGCAGCTGTTTCCAGCACAGAGTTATGAGGATCCGCTGCTTAAGATGCTGCCCTGTCGTGACTTTCATGTAGCTGGGTCTCCATGGCGATCCCAAACAATTACTATTGTCCCTGTCTACCAATCAGATGGCAGGCTACAGTAGTTAAGAAATTATCTAGAATATACATTCGCGTTATAATTGAAAAGAGAAAACACATTTGATCTTCAGTTGTGTCTGAATAGTTTATTTGCATGGTTATAATTTTTACATTTAAAAAGTATACAACATATTCAAGACTGTAGCTACTTAACATAATAAAGTAAGTAAGAAAGTAAATATATCATTTATATTATTTTTAAGAATATGCACCAGTAGACAAAATATATATATAATTGCTAAGTGAGCCAGTGGAGCTGTGGGGAAGGTTTGAGTGAAATCAGCTGGGGCAGAGCCTGACAGCCTTGGCCGGGCTTCTGGCATGAGCTCTGTCTCTCATTCCTGTCCCCAGGATCCCAGGCACCATCGACCCTGTGGCGGTCTTCGCCTCCCTCTCCCCCGAGGGTGTCCTCATTATCGAGGCTCCGCACACCCCACCCTACTACCTCTTCAGCAGGGATGCTGTCGGCACCAAGGGTGGGGAGTCAGAGTCCAGTGGTCAGGAGACACCCATGGCTTGACACAGGGACACGTGTAGCTCACACGCGGTGGGACAATGACAAAGACCTCGCCGGCCCCGCAATCCTCGGTCCCAACCCCCACCAGCCATCCTATTATAATTGCCTTTCTTTTCTGTTGGAATCTGAATGAAATGGACTGTAAAATATGCATCTTCCATATTCCTCAGATTATTAGAGTTTATAAGTAATTTGTGTCCTTTTTTACTGGTACGTATAATTGTGGTATATAAATCTATATAAATAAACAGTCAGATGACTAAATGATGACCGTTTTTGAGTTTTGAACAAAACACAGGTTAAGTGGATTTACAGTTAACTAAGGAGAAGCGGATGGCACCACACTCACTGCTCTTATCAGTGTCCTGGCAGCTCCTACAGAAGCCATCATTCAGTTAATTTATATTTAGTTTATGCTGAATATTTGATATGCGACTCCATTTTCAGTCAGGTGTCCTGCCAAAGCCCGTCACTTGTTACTAGCTGCTGCGGCGCGTGATTAATCCTCCCTAACCCAGACGTCTGCTCGGTGTGGGTCATGCGTTATCAGGGCTTGGGCTGTACAGCGTTGAAAGCAGGTCTGGATCAAGCACGTTGTGATGGTGAGCCAGGCTGGTCCACTGCACCAAACCAGGTTTCCCATTTACGGCTTCACCTCCTCCTGTTCTGACTGGTTAGTGGCATAAGGAGTAGCTCCATACTGGGGCTTCTCCTCTCTGGCTAAGTGCTTCTCCCCACCAGTAGGGGGTGCTGTTTCCTCTAAATACCCTTGCGTCATCTCTCTCAGATCCTTCTCCCTGTTTTTTCCTTCCTCTTCCACCTGCATAAACACAGTTAATCTCTAATCACAGACTCGGGAAATAAGGGCATCGACACCAGAGCACCAGACGACGTTTCCATTGTAATGTAGGCAAAAACAAAACACCGGCATGGCTCGACTCTCAGCACTGTCCGCACCTGGATGGGAATGAAGATCTCCGGCGTGAGCGCGGGACCCGGGGGAGGTAGCGGGGCTTCCACAGTCAGCACACCATCCCCAGAAAGCGACGATCTGATGTGCAGAAGGTCCGCCCCAGCGGGCAGCCTGTGGAGGAGAGGGACTGTCACCTGATCGGGGACAGTGGTGACACAAACTGCCACTGTGTGTGAGCAGCAGCCTTTGGAGACACTGTCTGCTCTCCGTTAATCAGAAAGTAGCAGCAACAATATGCCACAAATTCCAGTGCTGAGCATGTGAACTCGCAGAGAGTCTCTCTCCACTCACTTGTACTTCCGTGTGAAGCATCTGGAGACGAATCCATGTTCGTCCTGTCTCTCCTCGTGCTTCCCTAGACGTCAAATCCAGCATCCAGCACAAACAAAGATGTACGCGGTGAAACACAAGGCCGGACTACGTATGCAGTGTCCGGGGATTTTGCACTAGCTCTTCACCCGGAGAGCAGCCCCCGTAGCTTTCAGAAAGCTCACAAGCTTCAGCGCAATTTGGCCACAGTTTACAGTTCAGTGGAATGGAGGGAACAGATCATTTGTCAGAACTCACCAGCATATTTACATTCTATTCTCACCTTGGAATTTAAGGACGTGGGGACAAGCTATTAATGGAGTGTTTTCAATACCGTGAGCTACAAACGTGTACAATATCAAGTTATCTACATACATAACATCTATGTAGCGGCTTGATACTTTAGTTCAGATTTTCATAAATGAAGTGAGTTTGCACATTGAAAGGTCTCTTTCCACTTATCAATTATAAATTGCAGATTATTTCAGTTTGTACCTGCTATCTCCAGGTAGCCCTCCTTTGTTATGACTGTGAGTTCCTCCGGTGAGAAGTGTTTCACATCCAGCACAATCTTCCAGCAGTCAGGCCCGGTCCTGAACTCCGACACACCCCCAGATACCTGGTGTTGGTGCTGGGGGCCAGGCAGGCCGGATGGGGCAAAGAGCGGGGTCTGCGTATACCCCGGCCAGGACGACCTAGCAAGGCGGCGTCGGGCCCAGTCGATCCAGCCAAGGTCCCCCGGCTCCAAGAACGGAGGCAGCCCCAAGTCCTGCTCAAAGATCCGGCTCGGCCGAGCCCAATCATGGAAAGGGTCTGAGTTCATGTCCCGGTGGAATAGAGGGCGTGGTACCACCTTGCTGTGTTCAGTCATGGTGTAGCGAGGAGCAGGAGTGTGGTAAGAGGACGCAGAGAGATGCGACAGACAGCGAGAGCGCGAATACAACACAGTCCAAAAGGCTGTTGTAATGTCCGGTTAAATGGAAGGCAGCTGTGAGCCAAGAGGAGCCGTTGGATTTCTCTAGAAAAGTTTGGGGGGGGGGGGCAGATTAATGGCCAGAGCTTAAAGTAACAATAGCGCAGTACTCTGGAGGGTACATTTGTACATCCGAGCAGTGACACTTACTCAGCAGGAACAGTGATCCTATGAGAGGAGAAGGTGGGAATGAGGTGATGCTCCTGGTAGGTGGGGAGGGAGGGGTCACTGTCGAGCCGCTTGGAGACGGAGATGCTGACTGCCCCTATTTATAGCCCTAGAGGGAAAATGGCAAATAGTTGGCTGATGACTGTGGTCACAGGAAAGTTGCTGCCTCCCACCACCCTCTATAATCCCCCCATATCCCAGGGAGCTCCACTGGCTCCTTGGTGACTGGACCCTGCCCCCCCAAACTTTTCTTTTCTGCTTGCTGCATGGTAAGGTGTGCTTTCTGCAGGAGGCGTCGCCCGGGACAGATTCAGGGAGACCCGCTCCAGTGGCAACCAACAGGAGAGATCTGGGAATGCAGACCCCCGTCGCTGGGGGCCTGCTGGCTTATATTCCGCCTCTGGGCAGTGAAAGGAGGTGCTGTGTTTGTCAGAGATGGCGGCCGGGGGAGTCCACACTGCTTTTTGTTTTGCACTGAGTCTGATCATCATGAGGACTGACTAATGCACATTTTTGTTGTTTTTTCTCAAAAATAAGTCAAAGAAAAATACAAAAGCCTGGGATGAATACTTGGATGATTTCAGTACTATAAAAAAATCTAGTCCCAGCTAAAAATAAAATAAATATATGAAACATATTGTAGTGTGAGAGAGGAACCTTTCCTGAAGTATTGTAGGTCTAAAAACGTTGGTGGTGGGTCCATGGCTATGTAGCGTTATTTGATGAATTTATATTTCCATTATCAGGGGAAATTCAGAGAGCTGTTTATCTTAGATACAGCAAGGCTGACAGCGGCAGGTGGACTGCTGTACAGTCAGCAGGGCGGTGAGGAATTTCACCGATGGAGACAGTGCCGGGCGGGGCCCCCGCGGGTCTCCGCTGGAATCTAATGCGTTAGGATCGCCTTGGAGAACGCGGGGAGAATTTAGCGCAAAAAAGTTGCGAGGTGTGAGCAGCAGCAACAAGAGGTACAACAACAACAACGATAACAAGAACATCAACATCAGCAATAAGAACAAGAACAACAACAGCAGCAACAACAATAATTATAATTATAACAGAAAAAGTGAGCTGGACGTTTTCGGTAAATTTACTGGAGATCGAAGAGGATATACATTGTCAAACGATCTATACAGTCACAGACTAACACAGAGAAATATAAAATCAGAGTTATAGGGTCATCTAAGAACACATAATCACTCCCATTCAAAGAAAACTTCCGAAAGTTCAGCACTCACCAGCCTAGTGGATACAACCCCAGGACGCTAACATTTCCCGAGAGTATCCGAAGTTGTTGATAAATACAGTCTACGCCCCTTCGCTTAGGCAACCTTATAGTTAAGGCCAGTTACGGTGCGATATTCTCCCGTTGTAGCTCCCTCAGCGAATGAGATCACTGCCGTTTGATAAAGTACAGCGCGTCCTGGCAATAATCTCTGGCAGAGGAGGGTCCACTGAAATTAAACACGTCTGACAATTATTGTGCTTCACTTACTTAGCCCCGAACAATAGGTGAATTGTCTAAATCAAAACAGCAATGCAAAGAATTTGCAGTTTCCAAGCAGTCACACGTGGATATATCTATACATCGATTGTGGTATATTCAAACAATACGCTGCTCCAAACACACTTAAAAACACACAGAAAGAAGTGTGTGAATCTCAGGTCGTTACTGCTCAAAACATGATTATTTTAAATATTCTGAGTGATAAGCTGTTTACTCTGAAATTACATGATAAATAAATGAAGTACTCTTATATGTACAGGAGATGGCGCCGTTGTTGTTAATTTCAGACATTGTGTTTACATGCCGTGTTTTGTATTTGGAAGACCAATGTAATAGAAGCCTTGTCGACGATATATGATTTGTCCTAAGGTTATTGTTGTCATCCGTCCCATATAATACGGGATGCAACATTTTATTTTCCAATACGGCTGGATCCCGTATAGTAAGGGTGTTGAGATGTTCAGAAAGTTCCTTTTAATAACAAAAAATGTAGATCGACATTTACATTTTAGCAAGTTCACCAATTTGGGGGCAGGTGATTTTATCCTGAATATGACCATTTCTTACCCATAGTTCGTTGCGTTCCTTTTTATAGACACTGCGTGATCAGGTTTCCAGATCAGTCTGCAAGAATGTTGTAATTTAAACTGTATATGCGTGTTTTGTGTTTCAGATTAAGATGAAAAACACAACACAAGCCCCGTAAAAATAGTAATGCAAAAATACTCGCGTTCTTCCCCTCACACGTCAAGCCCTTCCACGTAGCGCTGGTGCTGAAGGGGATTTTTATTGACGCTTGTATATTGTACTTACTGTGTGCGAACTGGTCATAAAATAAAACCCGCATGTCACATAAAGGCATGCAGTGCATGTCTTTAATTGTCACTGATGTATCTTACTTGCCTATCGTATTAGGCATTGTGACACGGGAGAGTAAAATGTTCATTTTTGTTGCAATTACTCACCCTTGAATGAGTTCTTGATAGTGACGTACATAGAATAAAGCTGTATGAAGGAAACCGGATAAGTTAAACAACTGATGGAGCAGCCTCCCCCACCGATGCTGCCAAGTTTTGGTTACAGCAGCTGGGTCTCAGCCACTGAATCCTCAGCTTCGGTTTCTGGTTTCAAAGTGAGTCCTGTCCTGTCAGGGTGTTAAAGAGCAGGCTGGATGCCAGGCCTGAATGGGGACTGAGAGAGAGGCCTCCAGTCCTCACGATAATGCTGTCCAGCCAGCCGATGTCAAGGGGTCAGAGGAAAGCCTTGATTGAGGTCACATGACTGAAATGTTTTAAGTCTTTTTTCCTGAGTCAATTAGTGCCAGGCAGTGACAAAATTCTTTGTTTGAGCGGAGCCCAGAATGTAGCATATATTAGTGTTTTTAAATGTTTGGATGAATAGGAGCCGTGGCCACATAGGTCAGGTCTGGTTGGGAGGCCTGCAGGGGTACAGTGCATTGCTGCACCCACTTCACAAGGAAGCGTCTCGGGATCCCGGTTGACAATCCCCCAGGCCGACATGGGGTTCAGTCCCATGTGGCTGTCTATCTGCCGCAGCCAGGTGTTATGTGGGTGCCCCCTTGGCCTGGTCCCGCCGCTTGGGTCCCCAGCAATGAGGATCCTGTGAGCCGGATCACCCTCAGGGAAACACGCCACATGGCGGTAGTGACTTGACAAAGCAGGTCATGTGACATTCCCGATGTCTGTGACCACTTACACAGCATATAATCCTGCTGAGTTCACTCTGAATCTGTCTGCCATTGATCCATGCAGACAAACATAAGACAAACACAGAATTCAATCCAGGCGATGTCCCATTATCTGTGACTCCAAATTACAGCGTGTCTTCAAGATTCTGTAGGAAGCTGAAGCATGTTTGGGAAGCTCTCCATCCCGGCTGGTCTTTCACTTCAATCCCCACCATCAGCCAGTTTTCAGTCAGCCAGTTAGAGAAACCCCAGTTTGAAGAATTTCTGCTTTATAATGTGTACAGGGAGGGGGGAGGCAACCCAGCTGACTCCTAGCCGCTGTCTGGAAACCATATCAGGAAATATCTCGAGGTGAAACTGAAGAGGACTCCCACAAAGCACCATGAAGGCGCTGTTCAGCAGCAGGCACAGGCTGTGTGCTACGCTACTCTGGAATGGTAACATGTCTTCTCCATTGTTTAAATAACACACATGTTTCCATTCTTTTGTGCCACAAGCTTGAGTTACAGGAAAACGCCCAAACTCATAGGAAGGTGACAAACTCGAACGACAGGGATTCTAGGAATCTGCTTTTTTAAATTGTACCGCAGAGTGACAGCATTTTACCATATAAACACACCCAAACTCAGTCCGAGACTAAAACTAATAATTTAAAGTAATTCAGCTTTACAAAAACGACAGCAAAAAAAATGCCGATTGTGAAATCATAAATGGACTCAAATATGTCATGAGTCATACCAGGGTGTTTTTATTTGGGCACTCAGATAAAAGTTCTTTCGACCTTCGGTTCATTAAATGTGGTAGTTCTGCGACGAGAGTTTAAACATTGTGACATTGTGCAATGTATCAGATCGTTGAATTTTCAAGAAAAGGGTATTTCAATTTAAGTCCTTAAATTAGGCTATAAGGGTTCCTTACGTTTCAGTCGACCATGTTTTAGTCACAAATAACAGGAGGAGATACTGACCATGAGTTTGAATTTCTGTGACACGATAAGATCCTTCTGCAGGTCGTGTGGAACCTGATGCAGTATAAACCCTTTTTACATCTTAACGTCTATATGGTAATCCACTCAACAAATTTACTCACAAACTGTCACCCTTATATGCCCCGGGGCAAAAAATATATCACCCAACAGATACTTTGAACTCTACAGCTTCTAATGCTTTTAACTCGTGTCATGTTCGAGTGGTTAGTTTTTTCTTTTTAGTGTGGTCAGAGCAGAAAGTTACGAGTCTGTTCAGCGTTGTTTTTCTGACGGCGATAAGAGCTGTGGAGAAAACAAGCGGGGGATTTTGAGCAACTTTTAGATGAAGATCAAACCTCAAACAGGAAGCCACCAAAAACAGGAACAAAGAGCAACGCACTTCCAGGAGCAGAAGAGGAAATGTTTTTTTTCCCCCCATATCATTTCATATCATGCAGTCTGTTCTGTTTTTGTTTTTTTAGATAAAGCCTATGGTTTTTAAAGAAACAGAACAGACTGCATGATTTGCGGTTGGGATATTAACAGAGGAGCAGCAGATGCAGATTCATCACTTTTTCGTCGCTGTGGGGGGGGGGATGTTAAAGCTCCGGTGGCACCTAGACTCCCAGGGCCTAGCTGGACATTAGTGGAATTCACAATTTAGAAAACGCAAATTTGCTCAGAAGGGGCAGATTCAATTTGCCCCAAGATCAATAAGAAGCAGGCTGGACGGGAACATCAGTACGGCTACACCTGCTCGGCACGCACAGTAACATGTGACGTACCTGTCCGAGAACCTGCTGATCAAACGGTAAGAGCGTCACGAGTGAGGTCAGTTTCACTGGTGCTTGCTTTCTGGAGAAAACAAAAATTCTAGAACATTTATGCAAAAAGCTACTAGCAGCAACAACAAAATGGAAGCCTCTGTGCCTCAATAAGGCATAAACATTATTTATGCTAAAAAAAAAGGACATATCAAAAATACAGGAGTGGCCATTGTTTTTCATAAGACTGAGAAAGAAAGACCTTTCAGGACCTGGAGCCCACATCCTTCTGGCATCGTGTTTATATTACTGACCACGATGCAGCCCCACCCTACACCACTGAACACATAAGAACCGGAGAAGGAGACAAGGAACACGGAAGTTGTAATGCTGGATTCTCTTTATGCATATTTAATTTGTGAGGAAAGCGTACCCTTAGTATGAAAATGTACAAAGGAATAAAGAACACGGTTAAATCAACACCAGCAAGAACGCTCCATCTTATAATACACATGGGGTAACGAACCAAACAAATAAATAGATTCAGTGCTCTCATTTTCAGGTGGCATTTATCACCTGTACAAAGTACAGAAATGCTTTCCCAACATTCTGAATCCCATACCACTCAAATTACAGATAATCCCTTAAGCATACACCTACAGAATTACGAAGCCAGGAGTAACTCAAGCGCTGTAACTACAGATCATTGGTGGAGACCGATTACAGCAGTCCTGAAGACAGCTGGTAAGGGATCATACAGGCTTAGTGGGCTCTACTGCAGCATATGAGATTACTGATCTAATGAAGCAATTTCAGGCAGTGTTTACATATAAGAGCGAGATTATGGTGCTGGATCCTCAAACACTGATGAGTTGGGGGAAGAGTTCACTGGCAAAGATGTCATCCCAGAGCGGAGAGGACATGCTTCCGAAAGGAGAAGGGGAACGCTCATACTCAGAGTCGCTGTACGCCTCTGACAGATAGCAGCCCTCCTCAGGACCCCCGGGACTAAGCAAGTCGCCTTGGCTTAGCGGGGGGATGAAGTCCTTCTCCTCAGCTTCCTCCTTGACTGAGAGCATCTCAGCTGACGGCTCCGCCCCCAGGCCCCGATCCCCAGTCACCTTCACCTCAGAGTCGCTTTCCTCACTTTGCTCCAATGCGGCCTCCTGCTGTACCTCCACGGGCCGCGTGTAGATGTGATCCCAGTGGATCAGTTCATTAGGGCCTTCCAGCCTTGTCGGTGGGGCCCCCACATCTGTACGAGAGGGGGTGGATCCTGGATCTGATTCGACCCGGACCGACTCCGGCACGGTGTCCTGGTCCAGGGAGCCGCACCTGAGCAACAATTCTGGGTCGAGGATGTCCAGAATGCCCAACAGGAGATCAGACTGTGGAGACAAATGGAGAGTTAATGAACCAGAGCCAACTCCCACACATGCAGTTCATGGCACGACAGGAGAACCCAAAGACCACCCCAGAGGTACCTCTTAAAGTGCTGCCCTCCCCCAACCACTCACCTCAGGACCTGCAGAGCCATGACTGCACACATCCAGTTGGAGCTCCTCAGCTTTGATGAATGCTGGGCCTGCACCTTCTGCAGAGGCACACGTAGCCTGAGTGCTGCGGACTCAGAAGACCCGATCACCGTGCTGACGGCATCCATGCTGGACGGAACATTCTGGAACTGTGACGAAGGAGAGAGGGATTGTCAGAGGCTGGACTAAGCCAGCCACGGCGCATATGATCGCCCCCTCAGCCACACGAGGAATGCATACAGCTACACGTGAACAGACACGTCAGACAGCCCTAAAAGTCACACCCCTACAGCTCTGGGGGACTTGAACCTCTGACTGAAATCGAGAAATCGGCTCCATAGGAAAGTCTGAAACTTACACAACCTGACTCTGAAACAAAACAACAGACAGGCAACCTTAAGTGAGAAGCTTATCTTAATACCTTTTCTTGGACGTCCAGAGTGTCCAACCCAAGCCTCTGACGAAATTCCTGGTTTTCACTCATGAGGCTTTTAGTCTTTTCACGAAGCAGTTGGTTTTCCAAGTGAAGTTTCTGGTTCTGACGGAGACATTACAGTACACGTATATGGTGAAACAAAAATAAATAAATACCATCATAGTAGTTCCCTTAAAATATAAACACCGTCACGTAAGTGTGATATCTGCAAAATAAAATTAATTCCAGCTTTTTAGATCGGGAAAATAAATGAATCACCTCCAATTCTAATTCAGAAACCTGCTGCTCCAGTTCGCCCATTTTGGCTTTTTTCCTGTCTCTTGCTGTCTGGGCAGCAACCCTGTTTTTCAGCTTCCTGCAAGAAACGGAAAGTAAAGGCTTTTATTCGGATGCGCAGGGCGGCCATATTGCCACGCAGGCGGACACCGCGTCGGGAGGGGGAGGGGGGCTAACAACCACGGCCAAGAAGTTGGAAATGGTTAATGTTAATAAAAGAAAAGACTATTCTAAAATAAACAACAGTACTCATTGTATACAGCATGTTCCCAATAATTATTATACTTGATGATAAATAAAATTATAGATAAAAGGGGGGGGGGGCACAAACCTTCTCAGCGACTTCTCTTCTGGACTCAGATGTGTGAGCCGCTGTCTTTTGCGCTGAGGCGGTCCAGATCCCTGAGAGTCTGTATCCGAAGATGCCTGACTCCCCGGAGGGGGCAAGACGACCGACACCGACCGGCTGAATCTCCCATCCGCCGCGCCGGACCCTGCCGACTGTTTCCCGGAGATGAGATATATCTTATGAGGACCTCCTGTCCCTGTTGTCACAACCACCATAGTGGTACCTTATGTAATTAATATTATGAGGAAAAATCGGGACTTTTTAGTCAGAATAAAAACAAAAAAAACGTAATATATCCCTTAATTTCCCACTGATACACCCCACCTCCCGATTCTTTAATGATCCACAGAATTTCCGTCTGAAGCTGTATACTATTGGCGTGGTGAGATGTGATTGGTGTATGCGGGTTTGACGTCAATGCAAAGTGTGACCTGATTGGATTAAAAATACTTTTTTTTCTGATCAGTTACCGAAATATGCAACTTTGTCACCGTGACAGCTAAAAGCATATCACATTTAACGTATCTAACTTTCCTGTACTGATGTTATAACCGTTTGCCATTACGTATCCGCGACAATCACAATAAACTTTTCAAACAACAATGTTTGTCACAGCCTGAGGATGTCTGTGATATATGTGATAAATTTATAGTACTTAGTAATTTATTTGAAATAATTAAAATTGAACAAAATTGAAAATAGCGGTACTAAAAATATTTTTTCATAGGATTTCGATGCTAAAACAGCATGTGCACTTGGCATATTAAAATTGGTTCTAGTTTCAGGGTTATGATAGTTTTTGTAGTTTCATGTAGAATCAGTTCTTGTATATGCAGTTTCATACGATTTGCATAATTTTTCGTTGTTTTTAACATGCACCTGTTAACGATTTTTTAAGCTATAAATGGTTAACTTTAGTGTTACAAAATATGGAAGCTGCCGGGATAAATACAGAACATGTTAAAATTGAACCATTTTATATATATGGGACAAACGTAGATAGGATTGCAAAGCCTTACCCTAGACATCTATTTAGGCTTATTTATGCGTCTCTTTGTTGTGACCAATAGGTGATACCTCTCCTGTAAACTCATTTTAACCTGCTGTCCACAGATGAGTGATGCAATAACAGGCAGTTGTTTCACAAAGCAAGGAACATAAGGTTAGTTACGACATCAGAATTAAGAGGCCATATTACGTAATAAAACGCTATCGGTCGTAAAAATATGAGAAAACACAGCGAAAGTCATTCTAACCTGTTTAATACACTTAACAGAGAAAAGCGTAATTATTTGCTTGACCGTTAAATAAACGTGAAATAATAACGGTCGCGTGACTGCTGTAGATGCTCACAGTGTTAGTAGGGGTCTCTTTCGAGGGAAGGAAGCAAGATGTAACGATTACAATGTAATTAACATTACAACGCATCTTGGTGATCACAGCACATTAATCAAGAAAGAAAAAACGGTCAAGCATCCATTGTACCCCGTGGGCGACAAAATATGACACGAGTATTTTGGAAATGGTGATTTAAAGGAATAGACGGGCTCTCTAATCCTTTCACGGCAGAGCCTCTCTCCACAGTTCTGTGGGTGGAAGTGAGTGAATAGCTGCCTTCTGCAACTGTACTACAGTACGTTGTTTGACAAAGGAGGGTAAAAAAAGCAGACGGTGATTGCACACACTTACTTCACACTATTCTTCACTTGTCCTTATTGGACCATGAACAGGGGGAGGAAAATCTTGGGATTAATTCCAGACTAGGTGAAAATTATGTTTAGAGATGTGTTGAGAATAAATGTAATTATTTTGTATGCTTTCTTGATTGACAGTGAGGCTACATCACAATAATATGTGCACAGGTTCAGAAGCTTGGAGTAATTATTGTACTTCATGGTGGGGGGGTCAAATCTTTACGGGGGGTGGGGCATCCCCAGTGATAAGATTTGCGAAATGCTGAGAATTAGCTGAGGGGATTGGATAGGGTAGTATATATGCAATGGTTTTTGTTGTTTTTCATTTTTTTACCCACAGGAAGGATGGGATTTCCAGGGATCCAAAAGTACCTTGAACCTGGTTATTACTGTATGCTTTAGTCACTGGAATACAGAATTATCTTTTTGTTCAGCATGTGATAGGAAAAATACATAGTGACTTCCATCCAGTGACTTTATAAACTACTAAATATTGTGTCCATTTAAGGTATTATATCCATCCATTTTCAATACCCGCTTGTGCTATGCAGGGTCACTGGGGTCCTTTCCTGGTAGCTAGGATCATAAGATGGAGTTTAACCCAGGATGGGACACCAATCCATTGCAGGGCACACACACTGCAATTCACATTATCATGTTTCTGGAGTGTGGGGGGAAACTGGAGACCACGGAGGGAAGCCGCTGATTATACAGGGAAGAACGCCTCATGTGTGGAGCCACAGCCGAGACTCAGACCTGCATCTATAGACCACTGTGCTGCTTTTAAAAGGTGGATTTATTAAATAAATTGTTACATTTCCAGCCTTTCAATTCTACAGTGTCATGAAAATCTGACTTTTAAATCTGACAACTAATCCTATCTGCAGAAGAGTGCATTAATCTACATGTAAAAAAAAAAAAACTTAAACTCTTTTAACAACATACGGTATGGATGTTTAAGCTTCTGTGGAAATCAGATATCATCACTGACCAAAGTTGATAGTTGAGAAACAGGCAGCAGATCGAGGCAGACAGTCAGAGTTTGAAACATTTCCGTTTGTAATTCTCAGACCTTGCAAAGTTTTATTTTCTCTTTCAAGAGAGCAGAAAGGCATTAAAAATGGAAATAGAGAAATCTTTATGAAGCACACAATTATTATGAGGAACTAATGAATTTCAATGTACTGTATTTTGATTTTATTATGTACAGTATAGCATCCTTTGCAGCATAATAGTCTCAAAGCACAAAAGAAACAGATATAGCATTTTTTAAGATGATGAAACTTTTCATTTAATCCAGCTAACAAGACCAGAGTTGTGGAGGAAGGTCAGATCTTTCCTGGTGTTTCTCTGGGTGCTTCATGACCTACTTAGGTTTCCACCGTGCATAGCGAATATGTGGATACGGTCCGTACCTCTAATTACAAAGTCCCCATGTGGGGCAACATCTGGCCAGAACAGGAGGGATGATGGGTGACGGTTCCATACTGATTGTTAGAAAAGGGAACCAACTGAATGTTCATCTTAGATGCCAGGTGCAGGGGGAAATAAAGATGACGGCGTGAGCTGTGCCGACTCAACCCAGCATGATGAGGTTTCTGTGGAGTCAAAGCAAGGTGAGATTAAGTTTCCGGGGAGTCAAAGCCAGCCTCCAGTAAATTATTTGTGGAATAAGAGCACCGAAGAGCACCAAAATGAGCTTGTATCGAATTTTCAGTCGAATAAATATCCCCGTATGCTGCATCATGTCCACAATCAAAGTGAAAATCTGCAAAGATTAGCGGGGTGTTAACTGGACAGCAGTGGCCTGAACATGCTGGTACTTAGAAAGGGCCTAAGAGATTCGCTTTGCTGCCAGCCCATCTAGACCTGGGCTTTACCGTGAGGTCAAGACCCGGGCTCAACCCCAGGGTGAAATCTGATGGTCATATGATGAAAAAGGCAAATTTACCATTGACATGCTATTGAAAAACCTAATTTTTTTTCCCTTCAATAGAAATATTTTGCCATGGACATACACGATACGGACAAAAGTATTGAGACACCTGACCATTAAACCTACAGGAATTTTTAAGACAACCCATTCATAGGCCTCAATGCAGAGTTCACATCCCCTTTGTGGCAATGACAGCTCCATTTCTGTACCTTAATTGGACTAAAAGTGCATTTACCTGCTGCCAGGATGCAACTGACAGACCCTTGAGGGTACAGAACTAGTGACAAGAAAAGGTACAAATTGGTACTCTTCTTTTTGAGAGTGTTATTAACTAGGTGCGTGATTTTATCCAACTGTGGTAATGGACCTAAATGAAATACTTACATTTTAATGGTTAAGAGGTGTATCCTAATACTTTTGTCTGTATGGTGTAGATGAGTCTTGCCATGGACACCTTTGTCCTTGTATAGACACATTGATGATTCCAGGTTAGGACGCCTCCCTTTTCTTCCCCAACTCAGTAGACACTACAGGGAAGAAGTCTTTCACATCCTATAGCTGGGTGAAAAGCCAAATCATCGACATATGTTTTTAGTATGATTAATGCCTGGATTCTTCTGCTTGACGCAATTCAGTTTCACTGGCTTCAGCAGTGTTCAAGTGTGAGCTCAGCAAGGCCTCGTGAACCAGAGACAAGCACACTCCTTGTGCACAGCGCCACTAACTTCTTAACCTTAATCCATTTATATGAGTGTTGTTGACACTTTCAGTATATTTATTGCAGCTGCTGTGCATTCTGGGATAGCTTTAAATTTTACTTCTTGCTTACTTATTAACTTACAGTCAGCAGATATAATTTAATGATAGTCTGAAGGGAGCTGTGCTAAAGTCCCTTTTATGGTACCTGCCCAGCATTGCCCTCCCTGGAAGTGAACACCAACAGCACGAAGCTCTGCATTACACACAATGGAAAATAATAATACAGCTGGGCTCTATGGGCACAGCGAAGGGTTCTGGGAACGAGGCTTGGTGATTTAAATTCCTTCGTCATATGATGTTAAGCAAGCTTGCACATGCTTGACATTGCAAATGCTTTGTAAATGGGGCAAAGAGTACACCAATGCATTCTAATATTAAGTAACATTGCAGTTATAGAATTTGAGAAAAACCACCCTACACTGAATGATCCTTGCTTTGTCTGCTAGGAGACTGGTGTAAAGCAGTTTTGATCTAATGCAGTGTAGCACTGATGTAATGCAGTTTTGTTCTTAAGAAGAATGTCCAGATGTATGTGAGGTTCACTGCTTGGAGGGATGGCCCATAAATATTAATTATGGAGCTACGTTCTTCGATGATGTACTTGAAAGCCTAAATGTAATTAAAACCAGAACATGCGTTAATCGTCTGTTGGGCCATTCTAGTACAAATGACTCTTTGGTTTTTGGCACCATCTGCTGTCGTAATTGAGTATTGCAATATGATTGCTGCATAAATAGTACATTAGCATTACATAATTTATCAATGCATTAGCTAATGTGCACGTCATTAAAAGATGCAGTGAAGTGGTTGGATGTTAGACCGACAAAATGGTGTAATTGATATATCAAATACAATTACAGACATACAAAATTCTCAGTATAGAATTAGGCATAGTCCGTAACGGATTTAGGGTGAGTGGAGGCAGGGCCTGTGAGTGTTACAACATAGGTTAGCACGGAGTGATCAGAAAAAAATTGCTAATAGGGCTGTAAAACTATTTTTAACACACACCTTCGCGATTATTCGAATGTACGATCATGTTTCAAAACCATCTAAACCACTTCATAGTCTGTATATATAGTATAGAAATTAAGTTCTAAAAAAATATTTGCTCATGCTTTTCTTATATTGCGTATCCAAATTAACAGTCACGTGGACTTTGACCAGCCCTGTTACCATTAACGCCTCTCAAAGATTTGCTCTGAGCGGACGTTAAAAAGCATCAATTCACGACGACACACAACCGCAAGAGGGCGGCATAACTTAATACGATTCGGTTAAAATGCACTGTTCTTCAGAACTTCGATTACAATACCCTAAACAAAACTGTTTGTTGACCGTAATGGTCAACTATATTAGATCATTTCATTCCAGCCAATTAGTCGCCATTAGACTTTTTTACTTTTTTTTATCAGAGGAACTCTACTATGTCACCTTGAACATAGCACTTTCTAAGAAATACTACTAAGCATACTCCTTGTTTAATGTCCTGGTGGCAGCTCTCCAGTTAAATGAGACGAAACTAATAACCTCCTGTGTTGAAGACTTTCAAAGCGTGCTTTCAGAAACAGCTGGTGTATGGTAAGGGGGGATTCAAGGCAGTTCATAGCTGACATATGTTACAGCATTGTGTTTTTGGATATGGGGGAAGTGAGCACTAAGGTGTTTACTGGTTTATTTTCCTTCTTTTGCAATCTCACTGGAGAAAACAAGCACAGCTAGCGTAGACTTGTGGGGCCAGATCTCACTTACAGAATGCTGTCCCTCACTGCGAACATAAACACGTTTTCAGCCATGGCTGTTTAGCAGCAGCAGCAGTGCCATTGGCTGGTCTTGTGAAATCCCTGGAAAGTAGGATTCCATGTTGCAGTGACATGTGGTAGAGTAGGCGTCAGGAGTTGGGATGGGGTATGGAGGAGAGGGAATACAGGACACTGGAATATGCAGTTACCATGCGCAAGATGATTGGTGGGGGGAAGGGGGCTTATTCCCTGATCATAAGGCACTGCATGAAATAAACTAATAAAGAAAGAAATAAAGAAATTATTACATTTTTTATTGGTTCTCCACCATGTTCTTCAAACAAGAGGGATGGGACCTCAAGCTGCCAGTAAGTACTGTTACTTATGAAGTTGCACAGACCCTTTGTAAGTCCTGCAGCAAACAAGCACATTTCCAGTCAGTTTTGATTCAGGAGGGTAGGTGTGGACCCTGGGGGAAAATGGGCACCTCTCTTGGCTGTTTCCTCCTTCTATACCTCTGAGTGAAAAGAAACGGAGGGGGGAAATGTTTAGTCTGGGACCAGGGGAACAAACCTCCATTCACTGTTAGTTTGCATTCCAGTGACTCCATTCCACTGAATGAAACTCGAGAGGGATGCAAATGTAAACATCTTTTAGCACGTAGTTTACGCAGATTGTGGAAGGTGGCAGTATTCGGCATCTGCCTGTGACTGCCACAATGTGAAAACTCAACAACAATACAATAACAACAATAACAATAACAAAATAATAATCACGTGTCATTGTAAGCCACATATCATTGATAGCATTCAACAGCACCAAACAAAATCGGCAAATGTCAACTCGCTGTTTGATTCTCCTAACAGGGAAATTAAATCTATTTTTTTTTTACTATTTCAAATTGCTAGCCGAGATTATTCCCAAACAGGGACAATTTTGTAGTTTTTGCTTCAGTTATTTTTTTTTTCTAACTCTGAAAGAAAAAAAAATCGCAATATTTCGGAAAAGGATGAACTTAATCAAGCCACAGCAAAGTCGGGATTTTTTTTTAATTAATGTTACTGCTGTTTAAAAAAAAGCTAGGCGATTAGTTTTCGATAGTACAGGCTACAGAATTAAAAGGTAATTTTTTTGGAAAACGTGTTTTATTCTTTGGTGTGCCCTGTTATCACGTAGACCTGTTTTCAGACCTAGACAGTAGACACGTTGAGACATTTTCTGAGCGTAAATCAAATCAAATGCCATATCTACCACAAGGAAAGTAAAACTAAAAAGATTACCTTTTTCTCCTTTCAGCATAATTGGCAGTGTAGCGCGCCCTTAACTTTAGTAGCTGCGGGAAAACTGGGAGTGGGAAGTAAAGGGTCAGGAATATTGTGGGTGGGGATAACCCTTTTGGGAAAAAAAATCACGTGTTTGAAGATCAAAAGAGGTCCGCTTTATAGGACTAGAAATAACAGAGGGCGAGGGAAGAGCAAAAGAAGCGAGGCGCCTTGCAGATGACAAGGCTGCGAGGGAGCAAATAAGTGCGTTTCCGTCCATTTCTCGCAGTTTGCTCGTCGTTTTTCTTGCGATCCATTCCGCACAAGCACGGTGCTCGATCTCTTGAGTTTTTCTAATTGCTCGGATTGAGTCAGGGGCATTCCCCCAGCAAGTGGGAATTATGTCCCGATCGGCGTCGACCCGGACGGCACTATGATGACTTTTCCGCGGAGCGATCCGGTGGCCTTCCTGATCCTGGTGACCGTGGCGGCTTCGAGAAGCGCCTTTGCCAAGGACACCGCCTTCGTCGAAGTGGTGCTGTTCGAGTCCAGTCCCAATGGGGATTACACGACTTACACTACAGGTCTGCAAGGTCGCTTCTCCAAAGCCGGAGCCACTATCAGTGCAGAAGGCGAGATCGTACAGGTACGGGACCAGGGAAATGCCCGCTTATCCTCGCGCGTGTTGGGCTGCAAGTGGTGCCGTTTCTTTTCACTTTGATCATCCTCCACCCCCAACTTTTTTTGGAGGGGGTGGTCCCAAGATGGCTCCTATTTTGCCGCAAAAGTCGTGGACGTCCACTCGGGTTTAAAGATGCATTTTTGTTGGAAGCGGCACCCTGTCGTTTACTTGATATTCATAACCTGCATAAAGTTATTTGGTAACTCAACTTGACAACTTTCGATGACCGGTGTATTTTGCGTTTGACTTTTAATAATGATATTGATTTAAAGCGAGTATGTGGAAACAAGTTGCAAAACATTTTCTAACTAATTGTAATTATTGTGGATTATAGTCACCCATAATGGCACACGAGCCGTTGAATGTAATTACAATAATGTAATGCAGATGTAGAGCACTGTGTTTGTGCTGCTTTGTCGCTATTTCAGACTTCGGCGTGAATCAGTTGGTTTTATTGGGCAGTTGGGCTTCAAGCAAACGGGTGAGAAATCTATCCGGTGTTGATATGTTAAATAAAGATGAGCCCGGTCGTGATGGCAGTGCGCGTCCCCCACGTTTTGGTGTGCATGCCAGCAGAAGGCGTGATCTCCGCTGCTTGCCTGTGTAGTTTTCCGTCTCTGACGACAATATGGCGTGTGGCATGGTCCTGGTTCGCCAGCTTCACTTGTTGCAGCTGTTTTTGGGGAGCTGAATGGAAATTCCCAAACCAAATAAACGATTGCAGGAGATTGCATCAACATTTGTTCTCTGTCATCCGATAAGAAATGTATTATTGTATTGCGAGTAAATTGGTGTTTAACGCAGCTAAATATACATTTTACTGTTACGTGTAAAGATGAAGTAAAACTGAGCCAATAGGGTTGTAAGTTCAGTCAAGTTAACAGGGCATTCTTGTTAATTACTTTTTATGGGCCGTTAAGCAGTATTGTTAAATTGCTATAATATTGCTTTTTAAAAAAAAAGAAAAAAGAAAAGAATAAACACCTGATTGTTACAGCCAGCGTTTTTTAGCCCTTTTGAAAGAAGCATGTAGGCTGCTGAACTCGTAGTTACATAGGCGGTACAGTCACATGATTCTTTAAGTGACCGAATGTGGCTTTTTAGGCGTCGCGTATTTCAAAGTAGCCTCTTCCAGCAAAAAATCACAATGGAAAGCTTCACTGGGGCAGCTCTACTGAAAGTAGCAGCTTCTCAGCGGACCCTTCCTGGTTAAAGTGCTGGACTTCAAACTGCTTATTAACTCTACATGGAATGCTCTATAATCCAATGGTTTTTAGAAATCTTTCTGAGTTAACCCCTGTTGGTTGTTGTATTGGTTCTGTGGCTACACCTGATAGTCTGTTTTAAACTAAAAAGTAATGCTAATGCTCCCGTTTTTAATAGTGTTATGAAAGAGTTTCTTCTGGTCTTTGAAACGCTGCTGGGTGGTCTCTCTGGAGACAGCAGGTGGATCTGGTAATTTGAGGAGTCTTTGCTCTGTCTGTGTTTGCCCTGCCCCTCTGAGTTTGCTGACATAAAATCCAACTCACTTTTCAGCGTTGGGGATCAGGTGAGATTCTGCTGTCTATCTGTTGCAAACTTGTAGTATGAGCCATTAGTCTGGTTGTCTTGAAATTCCTGGGAGTTTCATACACAAAAAAAAAATGTTCTGAGGGTAGAGTGAAAAATGATTGGTCCAGAGAAAGAATCAATCAGCTTATGGAGGAGGTGGGTACAAGCAACCAGAGGAGGTGTGATCAAAACATCTGACTGGTTGGTCCCACGTCCTCTAGTTACTTGCATCCACCCCCCATTAAGGACTAATCACTGCCTGGTGTGGTAGAAAGTGAGACGGTAGCCCCATGTTGAGTCTATAGCATCCTCCCCACCCTCAGCTTACTGGAGGAAAGGTCCAAATTCAGTGCGGATATAGAATTCAGGTGTGCTTATGGGTTCCAGACCGCCGCAGCCTGATTTGGGCTGGATTTCAAGGACTGTATGAATAAGGGCTCACCCCCAAAACCAAATGCCAACAAGGGAATCTGGTACATTTAAGAGCCTTGTGTTGATTATGGCCGCGGGTTGTAACACACTCTGCTGCAGTTTCTGTGTTTTTAGATAATTAAAAGGATTCAATTGCTTCCCACCGGCACCAAACCTATATTACAGCTTTTTTCTTTATGACTGGTTGCCTTAGGTACCAGGTGACATCATCCTGCATGTCTTTCAACGTCTTGTGTCAGCGCTGTTAGGCATGCGTTCAGTCGGTGGTTGTTTGGGGGCTGTCACCTCAGTGCCCCCTTTGAGTTCCTCTCTGTCCCTGTCTGTCTCCGGGTTACCATAAACTGTGTCTGATGTGATTATGGTTAATTTCTTGCCCAGTAAATTGAGCCAATTAACGGGAGGGGGGTTGGGGAGTATTTAATGTACAGTCCAGGATTGCACTTTCTTGAAGCAGGAAATGTTTGTGGCACGGTTAAACCACAAACACGTCAACTACACTAGCAGCATTCACATCCAACTCGTAATTGCAGCTGGAATTGCATCCTAAGCTTCAGGCCTTCAGGTTTAGGCAACAGTTACTCTAATGAGAGGTGACTGAGTGTTTTCATCAATGGAAAGCCACTGTATCCATCAAGTCAGGTCTTCTTGTGGCATGTACACAGGGGGCTACCTGACCTTGTCTTTTTACCATTTGGCCATGGTGCAGGATTTTCCCATTTCTGTGTAACTAAGTGATTTATTTGAATTAAGAGCACAGTGTGTGTTTATTTGCTGGTTGTAGGCTTCATGAAGGCTTGGAGATTAGTGTTGTAAGCAAATTCATTTTAAACCTCTTAAGAGTTTTGTGTATTATACGGAGAATCTTCAGAGCCCCAGTCTACTCCAAAACCAGACTTTACACGCAGATGTAGGATGGATTTTTTTTTTTTAACTGTCTGAGACGTTCTCACTGCAGCCCCCTAATTGGTCAGCTGGATCTCAGAAGCCCTCTGAAATGTCTTCCAGGAGGGAATGCAGTTTCTTTCATGGTGTGGGCTTCTGTGCAGAGTGACTTTTCCCCCAGAATGCACTGCACTTTCTGGGTACTATCTTGGCACAGTCCACTCCTGTCTGTCCAATGGCAAAATATTATCATGGTTATAGGCTCTACCCACTTCTGGTTGGGGTTTTTGATATCTGATGGTGAGGTCCAGGGTTACTGTGTTGAAGTTGGACATTGGAACCCATGGAAGTGCTTGCTCAAGCTCAGCATGGAGATGTAGCCCTTCTGATCACTTTAGCTCACTTGCACCTTCTAGATGATTGACAGATTGCGAAGGTTATTTCTAGCCCCTGAGAGACTGAGCTTGAGAGGTTTAGTCTCAGTCCTGCACGGCAGCCCGGTCCACTTCCCGCTCGCTCTACTGGGCTGCTGCCTGCTCAGGCTTGAGCTGAGTTCTGCTCCATGACACATTCCGCCTTCCAAGGCTTCTCCCCTTGTTGATGAGTTCCTCATGCATGCTTCCCTGCTGCCACCCGTGGGCCATATAATATGTCTGAACATGAGCAACGGCAGCTCAAAATCAGCAGCGGTGGGCTTTTTGTAGCCATGGAGACAACATTGAGCTTGTGGTATGGTGTGCATGCTAGCAGCGTGGCTGGCCGCTATGATCGGCAGGTTTGCAGGGTTCTCAGGAGTAGCAGTGGACTGGATCCAGTCAGTGTAGGACCTATGGTGGGTAGGGTTACCTTCAGGACACTTAATACAGCTGTATGCAGCCTCTGCTTTGTTTGTATGGAGATCTTGTGTAATTCAGTTTCCTCCCAAAGGTCAACGAAATGTTTTCCGTTTAACTTGCGATTGTCAGCTCGCATGACCTCTCCTTGACCTCCACTCTCTTCAGTCGCCGTAGACTGGCTTACAAGCACAGCTTTGTCGTCCTGTTAACCTCAACTCTGGTCAATTGGTTACCGCATGGAAACATGCAGACTGATCTTATCGGAAAATAAGCTGAATTTTATATTGTCCTAAAAGTCCTTGGGGGTGGGGGCTGGGGGGGTGGTGATGCTGCCAATGCCAGAATCTTAATAAAGGCATTAAGATGATTACTACATTTTAGGGTCTCGACTGGTCTGAGCCAGTCTTGACATGGATAATTTGAGTGGGATGAGTTAGCCTATGATTAATTGACCTTATTTTAAAATTTCTGGGAAAAAGCGACATTCCGAGAACTCTTTGATATGCCCCCCCCCCCCAAAAAAAGAAACATGTGGTTGTGTGTGTGTGGGACGCTATAAAAGCAAACTTTGGATCTACTCATCCCAAAGTCCCCCACCACGGACTGGGGTCAGCATGTGCATGTTGGCCCTGGGGGGGTTTCCAAACGGCACCGACCTTCTGGAGAGGTCAAAGGCCACAAGGCATGATTCTTTTGAACGTTATCCCCTTTGGGGAGGGAGGACTATGGGGAAAAATGCTTTAAATCCCTCGCCAGCGATGCCACGGTCCGTCTGGTGTGTGTGTGTGTGTGTGTCATCTTTCCGGCATGAATTCAATGGCACTCCGAGGTGGGGGTGTGCGTGTGAGGGTAGTTGCGGAACTGGGATCATTTTTGGTTCTGCCCCTAGGGGGCTTCGCGGCTTTGATCTACCGACGTTCCCCCACCCTTTACTGGTAGGACGCGTCATTATTCTGCGAGAACCTCCTTCCCGATTAGCAGAACACAGCCCCTGGGAGTACATGTGGTCCTTTGTATCCTCCGCCACTTGATCCTGATGGGGGCCGGGACACCGTCTGGTGCCAAGCAGACGCACCTGACACTCTGTGAAACCTGTACACCCAGGGTGTGATAGGCTGATGTGGCCCTATGGCCCGCTAATGTGAGGCTGGCCCCGCTCTTTGGGGGGAGGGTGTCGATCGCCCTGAAGCCGCGGCAATTCGCATGGGGGTGGCTTTTGGGAGCTTGCGGTCAGGCCAGTCCATCAAAGCATTTAAAGTAACGCTAATTTATGAGGTTATTGGGGAATAAATGGCCCTTTTGCTGCGTAAGGCTCATCATCATTGTTTGTTTCAGTAAACACTCTAAAACAGCCAGTAAATAAGCTATTTATAAACCATTTGGGCGTTTTTATAACTGATGATGGAGGTTAAAAAAATCTGTTTTCCTGGTGGTGTCGGTCCTTGGCGAATACATAATTACTTTCTTATGTTGCTGTTTGTGTGTGTGAGGGCAAAATGCTTTGGGTTGTACTCATTTCGCCTCAGTATTTTGGTAACTTTCTGAAGATGTTAAGGTCGGATATGTGAAAATTTGTCTTGTACAGTACTTGTTCCTCAGACAAACTTTTATATTTAGGTATTAAAAGGCATGACTTGGGTGAAACCTGTTTCGGTGAAATACTTTATGAAACCAAAGGACGTCAAGGTTTCTCTAAAATATCTCTATTAACGAGTTATTGAACTAATTGCATATCCCCAGAGTGTCGCTTAAAAAGGCTTCCATTTGGCATGATTTATCCGCACTCGCTGAAGACATCCGACAATATCCCAGTAGAAGCTACATTGACACACTCTTTAATTATTTTTGTACTGTGTACTGTGATTACATGTGGCATGTTTTCAAAGGGGTCGTAATAACAAGGTGAGATTTGTTACGTTTGAAGCTTCCGGTTCGTGAAAAGGCTGTGCCAGATGACGGCGCCCCCTTTTGGTAGTGATTTGGTGGGTTCCCACTTGGCACGCGCGCAGCTCCCTGGTAGCTGGATGTGTGATATGTTGTCTGGGCCGTTTCAGGTCCACCCCCTGGGTCTTTGCAATGGCAACAACGAGGAGGATCTCCATGATTACGGATGGGTGGGCGTGGTCAAGCTGGAGCAGCCTGAGCTGGACCCAAGCTGCCTCACGGTCCTGGGGAAGGTAAGAGCGCGTTTACCTCGCTGTCAGGCCGTGGGATCCCCATCAACATCCAGCTTTTACTTGATTATGTATGAGTATGGATTGTGTTTCCTATAAATTAAACCCCTATCAAAACACTGTCTTCATAAATGATCTGCAAAAAAAAAATGACTGGTGATAATATCCACTGAACTCTATTGATGAATAATAGCGGACAGTGATGTGAGTGTGCATTATTGACAGTGCGCCCCCTGTCAGAGAGGAGGTGTTACAGTGTTCAAAATCACTCCTCAAAACGCACACATACATGCACACCTACAGTCCTATTTTCACTGTTTGCTGTTGGGCTGTGCTTTGTGAAAGTGGTGTTGATTTGAAGGAGAGGAGGGTGGGGCTAACTGGGGGTGTGCAAAGGCTTCTGGGTAAATGAGGTTGGATGGGGAAGGGGATTTAACTTTCAGTTGCAGCAACTTGAAAAGGCCATTGAACCGACGTGCGTCAGTTTGCAGAATAAAACAAAACAGTTGCCACGATTGTTCTAGCCTTTTGGAAACGGTCAGGTCCCAGCATGCCCGGCGGTCCCATCTTCCGGGCGCAATGGCCCCGCCCTCCTCTGCACGCCCGCTGCTCCCGGAGGCTCCACCTTTGTTTGCTGTCGGACCTTTTGAAGATGAGACTCCGCTGGTTCCGGCAGCCCCTCACTCGCCCCGTTTCAGAGCAGCCTCTGTCTGGCTTTCAGAGATCATGGGGCCTCACTCTGGGCCAGCTGGGGGGGAGAAATCTAATGGGGGTCTGGTGGGTGTTGGGTTTTTCCGCTTGTTCTTAATGAGCTGGCAGACCAGGGATCCCAAAACAAATGCATGTTCCTGAGCCCCCCGCCCCCCCCAAGAATCAGGTTTGGCCTTTCGGCCGCTGCGACGTTTGTTTGCGGGACGTTTTGTTGGGATTCCTCGATTTCTGGCAATGAAGTAAAATAAGTGATAAAGCTCTGTTAATGCATGCTAAGACATCGCTTGCAGCGGACTGGCTTACAAGAACAGCTTTGTCGACTTGTTCATCTCCCTGCCCTGTCAGATCAAAGGAGGTGCCAGTTATGCTATGTTTGACCTTTAAATATTGCGACGGGGGTAAACTGAAGGGAAGAATGCAAGGGCACAAGGAAGGCCTTTGTGTGGCGCAGCACGTAAATGTCACATGTTGGTCTGCTCGAGCCACAAAGCATGCTACAAAGCCGCCTAAGTCGTATCCCATGCTATAAACCGTGCATGCCTACTAAGAATTTCTGACTGTACTTTTTTCTAAGTTAAGTATTTGGTTAATGTGTCTTTAAGATCCTAAGTAAAAGCATGATCGAATCACTTTGAGATGTTCTTTTAAATGAGGTTTTCACCTTTGGGGAATTTGAGGCTTAGCACATTAGCAAGAACTTCTAATGAGTTTTCTGGCATGTTTCAGCAATAGGGTCTGAATTATCTCCTTGTTCAAGGGTATTGAGTGAGATCTCAGCCTGCAGCACAAACTCGGAGAGGTTTACTGTGATTGGTCAAGGGCTCCTCTCATCTTTCAGGGGAGTCCAGCCCTGGCTGTAGGGTTTTCATCATATCGGACCCCCAAAAAAACCATGGGGGTGCCGCTCCCACCTTTCTGCAGACCCCCCCTCTCAGCAGAGAGGGTGATGTAATCTGGTCAGGAAGTTACGCAAGTATGACGTACTGGGGTCGCCCAGCTGTGGGAGCACAGGTGTGTGCACAGATGCTAATCGGTGTCCAGAAATTTCACCACGGTTCCTACACCTTTTAAACAGGGGTGATGATGGTGGTATTGCACTCCACTTCTTGCTCCTATTCCGTGAGTTTTGAAAGTCCTTCCCCTTAAATGTTGGGCCTTCCTTGGTAAAATACTGCAGGCCAGCTTGGAGAGCTTTTGGTTCTAGCTTCCGCAACAGGAAGTGAAACCATGCGCGGCCTGGCCTCGATGGGAAGGTGCAGTAAGCGAGCGGATCTGGTTAGTGTCTGTAGCATTCAGAGCCTGGTGAATTAAACGTGAAATCCCTGATGCGCTGAGCCTTTCGTGTGTGAACGCAGGTGCGCTCTGGTGTTGGGGAGGGCGGACAGAGGAGGACGGTGACATTAGCGCTAACAATGCTGATGCAGACAGCGCTTTAGGCAAGTTTACATAGCGATTAGATGCTGAGCCCAGTTTTCAGCCGCCTCTCTCTTTTATGGTTCAGTCATTAATCTGCTCGTCTGGGTGTGTGTAGCGTGACTGGTCTTTCATGTCCGGTTGAAGAACCAGACCGCCACCGCTGGTTCAGCCTGTTCTCCCAGTAAACGTCCTAACAAACACCTTTTGATCTCTCTGATCTAAATGTAATAATTTTTCAGGCTTTTCCTCATGTCTTTCATTCTGGTTTCTGTTCTTCAAGCTTACTGTAGCTAGAGAGATTTAGCATTAGATTTGCTTTGTTCATAGTGTGTTTCTCCTCAAAGTTAATAATAATAATACATTGGATAATCCTGATCCTCTGTGTGCCCTTAGCATTTCTTTTGTTGGTTTTTTGTTGGTTTCTTTAGAGATGTTTGGGTCAGATTTGCATAATGCAGAGATGCTCGGTGATAGTTTGAGGGCCAGTATCCCGCAGAAAAGCAGCTTCTTTCCAGAGTCCATGTGCCCTGTGCAGAGGCATTTCTGATCATCTTAATAAACACACACTGTCAAACAGAGGTACCCGTGCGGGTTCTGCACGGCTTATTGGAATGTCCTGTGCTCCTTGGAGATCCCTCCTCGGTTCCGTCATAAGCGGCAAACGGCGGAACCGGATCATGCCGCTCGTATCCCAAACTGTGTGGAACATAAACGCGTGCTTTGAATTGGGCGGTGGAGGGATCATTAAACAGTCCTTTCAGTCATGAGACCGAGCTGGAGGTATCTGGGAGAAAAGCTGACATAGAACATCAGACTGTACCAGGACAGAGTACTGCAAAGTCCTAATTGCCTTAATTATACTGGCTGAGGGATCCTCAGATTGGCTGTAATGGAAGGTGAGAACACACAATCAGAGCTGGGCGTGTCCCTCCCCCTGCAGAATAACAAGCCGCTTAAATGCTTTGCCAAAGACCTGTGTCTGTCTGTGGTGAGGTGGCTCTCCAGATGAAAATAGTGTGAATTTCCATTCAGAGCAGATGAACTTAATCTGGTGTTGGTTACAAATAAGGAGCCTTTTTGGTGACGGATTGACCTCGAGGGTGATTATATCCGGTCCGAAGCCCGTTTCTGGTGAGCCTCGGTCGCCCGGCACACAGTGACGCTCGTTCTGCCCCCGGCAGCCACGTGCCTCCCCACTTCCCCGCTCCGTCGGCACCGTTTCTCGGGCCTTTGCACCGCTGGATCTCTGGAGCCGCCCTGAATGGCTGAGGGCCATGACAGGGGTGTGAGGGGAGTGTGAGGCCTCCCGTCCGCCTTGGGTCTCACGCCATCCGCGTGCGGCTCAGCTCCCTCTCTGCTCACGCCTCCTTTTTCTCCTCAGCTAGACGTTTTTCCTTCCTCCTCATGCTTGGGTCCACTTTTGCCCGTCATCTGTGAAATTAACTTTTTTTTTTTTAATCACACTGTTTTTTTTTTTTATTTTTACGTGTGGGGGATATGAAACTCGGAGCTTAGCCTCCATCCCTTCATGTCTGTTTTTTTTTTTTTTTTTTTAAACAACTTTTCAAAGGCTTTGAAAAACCGCAGTGAGAATCTCCTGTTAATGACACAACTGGATAGAAATCACAATGGCTCACACTGTCTCCAGTTACCCTGTCACACCTGGGAATTCAATGGGCTCAAACAACTTGATCCTGATTATTTAAATGACAATGAACTTTTTGTGCAGTTTGCTCAAATTGCTTTCAGATATCACAGAAAAACTTGAATGCAAGTGATGCATGTTTGCATTCTCAGTATCAATTGATTTATAACTAAAGGATGGAAATCGGCACAGCAATAGAAAAGACGAGTTGAACTAAAACCAGATTTTGATCCTTTTGTTTTTTTTCTTTTTGTCTGAGATGTGGGTCTGGGACATTGTAAAGGCAGTTTCCCTTTCTTATAAGTTCCTTACTGGCCACATTTAGAATCTGTGACCTGTTTTGGCACCAGAATGTCACTGTGCTGGGAGCGTGGCCTGGACCTGGCCAGCCCAGTCTGATGGGGATTACCATGTAGTCACGACCATTGTTTCATGCCTTTAACGTTGAAGACTGAAGATGTTGGTTCATCAGTCCTGTTTTCCATCCATCCATCCATCCAGACCAAGAGAGCCGTCCAAAGAGGGGCCACTGCAGTTATCCTGGACGTGTCTGAGGACCCTGGTGCCATTGACCAGGTTGGTATCCAATCAGCATCTGGCACTTTTCTGCTTACTAAAAGATGAACAAGGATAATAAACTCCTATGAAAGTATTTACTGACGCCTTGTGTCATATCCAACGTGTCTGGTGCGTCTCTGAAGCTGGACCAGGGCTCGGACATCCCTCTGAAGAGGCCCGTGGTGTTGGTGAACGGGGGTGATGCAGTGAAGCTCATGAACATCGTCAACAAGCAGAAGGTCGCCCGTGCCAGGATCCAGCACGGACCGCCCCAGGTGAGCGACGGCAAGCATGTGAAGACGCGGAAGCGTCCCGGAGAAGCGTGCCGGCTGGATCGCCCATTTGGATCCGCGTATAAGTGACGCGTCGGCGAGGAACAAAAGACCAGACGCAGATTCAGTGTGAAACCACAGGAACGTTGATAATCTCAGTGGTGAACTGAAATGCCGATAAGTCATCGTAAAGCTGATGGAAACAGGGAAATCTGCCAATTCTAAGACTGAGATGCATAGCAGGTTTTCAGCATGAGCCAATTAATGTGTTTCGGACCCCAGTCTCATTCAACATTTTCCACGCTGACGAGTAACGATTTGGGAGTTAGCCGCCATTAGCGGAGCTCTTTATTTTAACATCTCCTGTCATGTCCTCCGTGTCCCACATGCCATCAAGCTGGAGGTCAGTCAGACGCTGAAAAAGCCTCGATTTCCCTCTCACGCCGGTTCTCCTTCCCACAGCAGCCGGCCGAGTTCTTCGACATGGGCGTTTTCTTGGCCTTCTTCGTGGCGGTGTCCCTCGTCTGCCTCCTCCTGCTCATCAAGATCAAGCTGAAGCAGCGGAGAACCCAGGCGAGTCTGTCCGTCGGCTTTGCCGTCGCCTCCCCGTAGACGTTGCTCCGTGAGGCGGCACCGCGCCAGCTAGCTCCAGACCGGCCCGAGGCGGGAGCGACGGCTGGCACTAGATGAAGCGTCTTCGCGGCGTCGCGGTCGGTTTCGAAACTCGGCTGGCGGCCGTCGGTGCGCTGACGGACGGCTGCTCTCCTCGCCCGACAGGGGTCCGCGAACAGGGCGGCCATGCAGGCCCTGGAGAAGATGGAGACGCGTCACTTTAAGGCCAAGGGGCACCGCGACTCGCTCTGCGGCAGCTCCGCCTCCGATTGTGCCATCTGCCTGGAGCGGTACCTCGACGGAGAGGTCAGTCGCCGGACGGGGTCTGGTTAAAGCAGCCACACTGTGAACCACTTCAGATAATCACCACCAAGCTAACAGCTGCACTCTGTCGGGCGCCTATCAAAACCGCCTGCCAGGCTTTTTTTTTTTTTAAGGCATCCTATGAAAGGTGCCATAGAGGTTATACAGCCTGCAGCTCTGCCGCCACCTACAGGGTAAAATTAACAAAAATGTTTTTTTGTTTTTTGACTCTAGAAATAAGTGTGCTTGCAAATGAAAGATTAGCGCACCGATTTTGATTTCTTGCTGCTTTCAAAGGAGGAGAGGGACTGAGGGATAAACTTTAAAACCTTTATTTTATGAGTTCTGTCCTCCTGCTCACATTACCGTTGACTGAAACACCTGCAACACTCCGTAGTATTTTACTGGGAGAAGCTTTTATGCTGAATGCTGAACGATTAAACATTACTGTGGGAGTTGTTTTTCGTGAATGTTCACCAATTAGACATCTCTGGGGGGGTTCAACAAAGGGCCCCCCCCCCCCCCCCGAGATCGAATTCAATTCCACTTCCAGTTCGATATTGATGTTATAATGAGCCAGAAAGCATCCGTGGTGCCGGGCGTCACGCGGTGAGACTCATTTAAAATCTAATTTGGCAGGGAGGGGTGTAACAAGGTTAAGTGAATAAAAAATGGTGCTTATTACAGCGTGACAAATGCCCAGTGTTTATGTTGGCTATTGTATTCCAGTAAACGAAACGTCCCTCACCCTTGTAAATGCACAGTCAGGAGGAGCATGGCAGATGGAAGTAATTAAATGTACGTTCCTGTGAGGATTTTAGTCCCACACTTACTGGGAATGAAGAACGGCGACGGTAACATTTGTCTGCTTAAATAGCTGCTCATTCAAAATAAAGGTCTTTGACTTTTAGAAATCTGGTTTTTAAATGCTTCTCATCCTCACTAAGCATGTAAATGGAGGAACAGTGGGCTGTAAACATGGAAGGAAAGTCCCTCCATCCCCCTCCCCCTCATCCCTCAGTTCCCCCGTGTTCCAGCTGCTTGTCTTAGAGTCCAGTTGGGGTCGGGAAAATTATGGATTTTTCGATTAACCGCAATACTGGTTTTGATAGTTCATTATCGATTCATGAAATCCCAAGATTTACTGTGTTAATTTATGCCTTTTCCCAGTGACTTTGAAAATATTTACATAGAATTTTACTTATCAGTCCTGTTACCGTATAGAAGGGGTGTCAGACTCCAGTCCAGGGGGGCCAGAGCCCTGCACATTTTTGGTTTTCCCCCTGATTACTCCTGATTCAACTCCTTGTGCTAATTACCACACAGCTCTTGAGCTGAATCATTTGTGGTGGAACAGGGAGAGAACTAAGCTACACCGGGCTCTGGCCCCCCAGGACTGGAGTTCTACACCAGTATATACTATACTGGTATAGGTGTGCTGTTTGCACTCTCACTAATAGTGTTGTGGTTTTTATCCTGTCTAGGCTAATGTAAATCTTGTAATTTTATATTTGGGAGCATTTTGTATTCAAAAACGTAAATGATAAAGAGGAGTTGGACAAAGGCAAAGCCATCTGCGGAGTGTGCAGAGCAGGGATTAAGTATTACTTGACAGATCCGATTCATATGCACAGCGTACATGGACTCCACATCCCTCCCAGCTGTGGTAACATCATTTTCATCATCCAGGTCAGGTGCACACCACTAGAAAATTGAAACGACAAGGACGGTCCAATCAGTAACACACGTGTCGCGTAACAGTCAGCAAGAAGCTTGGGCTAAAAATTGTATGTAAACATACCCTCTCTGATCAGACTCAAAGCATTCCAGGAAAGGTTGGCTGCAGAAGTCCTGGGGTGTATACATGATTCCTGGTAACCTGGAGTACCTGCTTCACCTGATTTTTCCCTCCAGCAGGGGAGATCATTACTGCTCAGTCACCTCACGCCTGATCGTGTTGACCAATTTCTCTTTTTTTTTTGTTGCATAAAATCCATCCCACTATCAAAAATGAACAAGCTTTCTCTGAATGTTTAGTTTCCCCGTCCAGATTTTTTTTTTTTACTACTTTTAAGTTGGCTATGTGTGGAAAATATCATCAAATGTTAACAATTAAATGAACTGAAGATGACCAAAACACAAACTAGTCCTTTCTGGTTGTTTAACATGGCACTGGACAATTTGATAACTACAGTACAGTTTTTTATTTGTTGGTTAAATAGTGTTTGTTATGATCGTTCTAAAGACGTTTTGGCCAAATTGAATCAATTCTGGCATTTGGGAATTGAAGTCAGATTGAATTGTGAGGTCAGGACTGATTTCTGTCTGACTCATCAAACGAGAAGTCACAGGAAATGTGTGTCAGTTTCTGAGTGCTGCAGCAATAATGACTTGAAAATAAAGCATTTTAACTGCAGCACCCCCTGCTGGTGTGGCTGTTTTCCCCCAGGAGCTGCGGGTGATCTCCTGTGCCCACAGGTTCCACAGGAGGTGTGTGGACCCCTGGCTCCTTCAGCATCACACCTGCCCTCACTGCCGACGCAACATCATTGGTGAGCTTTCTGTGGCGCCACCTACGGGGCGCTCAGTGCCGGGGTTTTTTCCTTCAGCTCCTGGTGCAGACATGAGAAAAGGGATTGGAACAGAGCTGCCGTGACTTGCAGCTTCCATGGATGCTAACATTTCAGTCCATTTTAGATTAAAGTACTTTAATTGCTTTGCCCCTCAGCTACATATCATGGCTGGATATTTTGTGCGGGGGCCAGTTATTAGATTGAGCAGCAGCCCCCACCTGCCCGTTCTTAGCTTTCTGTTTGTCCTCCGTGCAGAACAACAGAAGGGAAACCTCAGCTCTGCCTGTGTGAACTCGGGGGTTCCGCCACATGCTCGTCGTCCAAGGGTGGTCCTTCCTGCCCACCACCCGGGCCGTGTGCACCGCACCACACCTGGATACCCCAGCTCCGGTGGCACGGGTCTCCGCGGCAGCCCGGCGCCCACGGCGATTCAGACGGGCGGGCGCGCCGATCGGACGTTGTACGCCCCGCGGTTTTCCACCGCCTTCCGTGGCTACCCCCCCGTCCGGCCGGCAGGTGGGGCCTCATCCCGGCTGATGGCGGACTGCTCCCCGCCTGCAGGAGTCTACGTCCAGCCCGCTGGGGCGTACCACCAGCCGTCGGCCTACTCGTCCGCCTTCAGGCGCTCCAGGCTTCACGGTCGCTCCTTTCCCAGAGTTCCCTGTGTCTCCCCAAACGACACTATGTACCAGCACTACTTCTACCAAGGGTTAACTTTCCCCCAGGGTCCGAGCAATCCTGGGCCTGAACAGGTCCTCCCAACATCCAGCCTCATCTGCCCCGCCGTGCTCCACACAGGCTTTGCCCTCGGCATCCATTCCTGCCTTGGCCCCGCCCGCACCTGCTACCATGGCAACCAGTCAGTATGCAGCGGTTACCTGGGAGACGGGCCTGGCAGCGACAGCAGCAGCGCCGCCCGGTGTGGACGCGGCCGCTCATCCTCTAGCGACTCGATGCTGGACTCCACGGAGGCCAGCAACCGAGCCACGTTTGGCAGCTGCTCCACCTTTCGCAGCTCACTGAGCAGCGACTACGACCCCTTCGTTTTTCGCAGCGGGAGTCTTGGCGGGAGTGCGGGGCTGGACATGAAGAATGGTAGCCCCCCCGCCCGTCATGGGCGGCCGGGGTCCCCTTCTCGAAGGCGACGGGACCCGCTCACCCAGTGCACTTTTGACGTCAACAGGAGGAGCTGTAGTTCAAGTGAACCGATGGAAAGAAATGGTACTACACCATCTGGGGCATTAGAGGGCGCCAGAGCGGACTTCCGTAGTGTGGTTCAGGATGAGCGGGGTAGTCGCACTGTGGGCTGTGGCTGCCCTTTCAAGATCCCGCCTGCTGCCGCTAAAGAAAAACATTGTCAACTTGGAGAGGTTGGAAAGTTCTTGGGAATGGTTGATGATGAACAGCACGTCCCGGGCTTGTTGGCTCAAACTTCCCATGCAAACAGCCCATGTAACAACAGCCTTGTGGGTCAGGCAGAAACAGAGGACCAGCCGTGCAGTTGGGACGGCGGCCAGTGCTGCTGTGTCCACCTCAGGAGCACCTCTGACCAGGCTCGGCCCGGCGTAGGCAGAACAGAGAACTTCCGCAGGCCGGGTTGTCAGGCCCACAGAACACCACAGCACCTAGAACCCCTCAGGCACCCTCCTGCAGAGAGGGAGGGGAAGGAGCTGGCTGGGGTGCGCCGTGCCGTGGGGAGCGATGCAGATCAAACATGCTCCCGGAACATGTGTCCCGGCCAGCAGGGGGAGCCCAAGGTCTGCTTCCCCACGTGACACAGCTCCTCAGTGCTGCTGGTCAATGTGGACAGTGTACGGAGAGGCCACGCCCACTCGCTTTTTCCCATCTGCGTGTTCTACCTCATTACACATGAGTACCCAGCATGCCTTGGTCTGGGGCCTCCTTCAGAGTTGGGATCCCAAAAACCTGTGGGCCCATTGTGATCCTGCACATTTGTACATGACAAGCTTAGAATGTACCATGAGCGTCTAATTTCTTTGGAATGTAGTACTTAATATTCAAGATTGTATAGTTATGCAAATATCATGCATACTTTTTTTGCTTTTTTATCAGAAGCAAAGATGGTAAATATTTGAAATTACAATGCCTAGTCTCAGAATTCCCTCTTGACATTGTGGTTCCTGCACATAATGGAGCAGGTGGATACATTTTTTGTAGCCCGGCACGTTCCACGCAAACTTGAAGCTGACCAGGAAGAGAAGTGGCAGCAAAGGATCATGGGAGCAGCATGGGAGATGTAGTAGGCTCTTCCATCCTGTGGACCGTTCAGCCCTCCTCCAGGACAAAACAATCTCCCTCTTTCTGGTGCCACGCGGATTCTCACACCCCGCAGATGCTTCTGAACGTTGCTTCGATTACGATCTTTGCCCAGTTATCGCAGGGTAACAATTTTAATCGCAATGGATAAAGCTGAGGTTGTCTGCATATATTCAAAGCAAAAGCTCGAACTGAACTACGCTACCTGCATGAGTTTTCAGAGCTGGTGCGTAGCGACTGCCCTCTGGAGAATTTACCGTGCTGATGACATGTTGGCATTACCCAGGTATGAATGTGTTGCTAGGCACTGTATATAGAATTTTATGAAATATCATTTAATTCTTGATCCATGGCACCTTCACCATTGATGGGTTTTTAGACATTCTATCTATTTATGATGTATGTTTTGATACGATAATGTTTTGGCTACATAGTTTTATGTAATGAAATTTCTACTGTTTTGCGTGAGTATGGCATGGAGGGTGGTTGGAAGGTCTGCTTCACCGAGATGGTGGATGCTTGTCTGGCACATAATGGCAACCAGTTCACGTGAGACCCGGGGGGGGGGGGGCTGTAGGTACTTAGGAAAGAATGTGTCTTTCCACCCCTCGGACCTGACTGCTGTATTTGGAGCCGCAGACTTGGTTTCCCATGGAAACCAGACAAGTAAACAAACGTAGGCTTAGTGGTTACTGCTGCGATCATGAGTTATCTTGCTGGATATTTGGACTGAATGGAGGCCCATATCCCTTTTAAGCAACTGAAGCGCTCACCTTTTTTTTTAAAAAAATGGAGATCCGCCAAAACCTGCAATGAAAATACCTAGATGGTAATTGACATCACCTGGCTGGTTCAATTTAAAAGAAAAAAAATATATACTGTAAATTGGCAATATGACAAAATCATTCACCTCAGCAAAAGCCGTTTTTTTTTTTTAATAAAACAAAAAAAAAACATGAAACACAAGCCTGTAGATCCTGTGGTTCTCGTATGACAGAATTTCACACCCTTGGGGGGAAATAGGTTTGTTTGTGGTTTTGGTATTTGCCTTATTTGATGATTTCTATTTTTTAGCACTTCGAATTATGTGCTTAAATGTCTTATACATTTTAATTTTTATTGTATTTCATGTGCGTCAGTCTTTATGTATATGCCAAACATCTAAAAAAAAAAATCTGTGTTGTATTTGGTATTTAATTTTATTCATGCCCTATCTTTTTGAATGATTTAATTAATGCATATACAAAGATTGCGTTTGACCAAAAATGGTGCGTATTTTTTAATCAGATGTAGAATTGGTACCTATTTTGGGATGTACAGGGGAAAAAAAATATTTTTTGATGGATCCAGTGTTTAAGAATTCAATGCATTGTCACATTCTACCCAAGCTTCTGTGTGACAGAAAGGACTCCTCACTGTCCTGCTCCACAGTGGATATCAGCTTTCCTTGTAATCTGTTCACCAGTCCTTAGACTGCTCGTGGGAAGAGTTCAAAACATGCATGCTTATTTCGTTTATTAAATCACCAGATGCATTCACTGAAATGGACAAAAATAAAGTTCTTAAATAATTTTTACATTGTAGGTGACGCTATTGTCTTGCGTCGCATGACAAGATCGTGTGGGTGTTGTGGCTAACGGGCACCAAGCTACCAGAAGCAAACCAAGTTATAGCTTTATAGTCTATATAGCAGTTAAACCTGTAGTTATGACATTTACACACCTATAAACATTTAACATTTTGTATAAAATTCCCTTTTTGTACAAAGGCAGCAGGTGGAACTGTGGATAACGCATTTAGGCTTCCTGCTGAGGCACTTGCATTACTATACCCACAAACCCCCCCCCCCCCCCCCCCCCACAACAAAAATATTAATAAATAAGATTGGCTCTCAGTTTCTTAGCCATTCTAGTAAGTTAGTTGTGCACCTAGACAATGAATGGAGCTGCTCCCTTTCTCAGGAGCGACTGCCCCCCCGCCGCCCTCCTCCACGGTCGCCTGGAGGATGCCAAGAGAACCTGGAGAGCCATTCCCCCCCGCTCAACCGCCATGG
>JAABNY020000009.1:84151-102857 GCA_015164015.2 Brevimyrus niger
ACAATGAAAGGAGCTGCTCCCTTTCTCCGGAGCGACCGCCCCCCCCCCCCCCCACCTGAGGAGTGCCGATTAAATCCCCCAAACACAACGGCCGGCCTCATCTCCGCATCTCACCAGCCTGTACTCCATGAACCATGAATGTTTTCTTCTCCAGGAACGTTCCCCCCTGCCTGCCCTTTCCTGTTGGCATTTCCCTGGCAGGCCAGTGCAGCGTAAAACGTTCATGTACTGTTTAAATCCCTGCTGTTGCGGCCGCGCCTGTAATTGTCTGCCAGCCCCCCTGCTTGAACAATATACCATTCTGTGTTAAAATGCATAACATTTTACCATTTCATGTGACCAGCCCCACCCCCTTTTCAACTCTCCCATTTCCCATGAGGCCTTGCTGGTATATAAACGTGATTTGTATAGGACTGTCAGTCAAATAGCTGGGTGGCTGAAGTCGGAACTAATGTACTGAGATTCCCGGGTTCAGATTTTTTGCCTGGCAGAGTTTGAAATGTGCCATTTGACTCACCTGTATGTTTCTTTGGCCCAAATGCTCTCACTGCAGCCCATGCTTTAAGACATAAAGCTCAGAATCCTCAATTTATTAGGTACAGAAGTGCTGTGTGAAGTGGATTCATACTACAGTTAATGTGATATGATGATGGAATTCCTCCTGAAAGCTGGGCCCTTGCTCAGCGAGCCCTAATGCCCCCAGCGGTGGCTCGAGAAGGTCCTCCTGCAGAACTAGACGTGACAGCAAGGCTTGAGTGCAGAGGGCCGTCGCTTGCAGTCGCCCATAGCTGCGGCGGGTGCTGCGCTTTCTATCCCCACGGGGACTGCGAAGACCAGCCTCGTTCTCCTCCTGTAATGGCGTCTCCTGACCAATGGACCCGGCCACTGGCCATATTCATAGGAGGGCAAGCAGCTTAAGGAGTGGGGATGGAGTGGCCAGGGCAGAAGCAGTGCCGGCCCAAGGAGAGCCCTGGCCCCTCCCCTCCCACATCTGATTGGTCCATAAGTGCTTTGTGCGATGCTGCATCGTTTTCCTCTGGTATAAACCCCGCCCCCAAAAGACCAACAGGAGGCAGGTCCCTTGCAGGGCTGTTAGTGTTTCACAAGGGGGCTGAGGTCACCCTGGTGACTCTTTAGCTTCTTCTTGAAGAGAGAGATGGTAGATGGTCGGTATAGGATGACCCAGGGGTCACTGGCTGTGTTCTGAGCACAGGTCTCCGGTACGGCAAGGTCGGGGTAGGATGAGGACCTGCGGAGAGAAACGGGAGTCTGACGAGGGGCTTCAGACTGAGGGAGACTGTGCCGCTTGCAGTCACGTCTACACCGGCTGACGGCCATCGGTGGCGGAAGTAATCTCACCTCTCAGCCATGTGCAGCAAAAATTTCGCCACCGTCGCTATGACAACCAGGGTCAGGAGTGCTGCCATGGCGTACATGGTCCATGCTGTAATAGGACGAGATGAAGGTGAAGATAAGTGTTGAGAGGAAGCAGGAGACATTAAGGCAGGTGATAGAGATGACAAAAGGGTGAGAGAGAGACAAATTGCCACCCTGTACCGTTTACCCTGCAAACATCTTCATTTTAGAAACAAAACATACACCAAACTATAAGTGCAATTTTAGCAAACATTAATCCAGGGCTATTCAAATCAGGGGCGGGCACTGATTTGCTAGCCTTCCTTTACCTGTGAGCCAGGTATGGGGCCTCTGCGCCCAATCAGAATTGGTAATTATTAAACTAATTACGTGGGAGAACTGAAAACAAGGCCTGGATTTGGGATTGAAGTCCAGATTTGAAGAACGTTGCACTAATCCGAAGTCGGTGAGCATCTTAAAGATGTTTTTCAAAGGAGACCGCTGCTTAAAATCTGCATGGCTTTGTCAGGGGACCTAGAACTGGGAGCAGGCACCTGGGATGTTGCGGTCCACGTCGCCTGGCGTGGAGGTGATGACGTAGACCACCTGGTTGGAGCGGCCGCTCAGGCTAGCGTTGGAGCGCTCTGTGGTGGTCTCAGAGTCCTGCTCCGGGTCGGCTGCGCTAGTGTCCTCCTCTGCCTCCTCCTCTTCTTCCTCGTGGTCCAGAGGACCTTGTCCTGGTCTTGGCAGCGCTAACACACAGACACGCACACACAGGCACAGAGCAAAGGGTCGGTGAAGATGACAAACGTAAAAAGGAGGAATGTCCACCCATCCTGGGGATGGAGCTTTTTTGACCCTTCTGTGCAGCAGACTGGGGACGGACTGTCTCCCGCTAGCATTTCTCGGAGACAGTGAGCTGTTTTCTTCAGACTCCTTTATCGTTTCAGTGTAACATGCACTTCTTGGATCTGCCAAAGCACAGATGTTGTTTATAAGGAGTGAGGCTTGAGAAGGGAGGGGTTTTCTTTTAGATGTCTGCAAAGCATTTGCTGGTGGCAGGCTCACATCTGCAGGGAGGCCCGGGCACAGTGAAGACACACAGGAGGCCATGGAGCGAGGCTGGGTATAACAAATGGGCCAAAACGGGGACAAATTCTCGGAGGACCCGAGGGATATGATTGGGTTCCTTTGCATGGTGGGTATGTTCTAGTGCTGCGGGGATGTTCTCCACATGCTTGAACTCTTCTCAGTAAGGATTTGTGGCTGATAGCTGTTCTGTAGTGGTGGGATTTCTTTCCATGACTCTCATTGGACGCTTTACTGGTTCTCGTTGAGTTAAACCAGCCAATGATTTGACAGCACGTGGAATTCCCATCCACCATGTGATTCGAAGTCCCTCGCATCACTACTTTTCTGTTTAAGGTTATTGCCTGGGAGGGAGTTGGCAACCAGATGGCCCCCAGAGTCCACCCCCCTCCCCATATAACTGCTGTTAGGAGTTAATATCTCCTCTGATACCACTTTCTAACTCTTTTCTAGTCTTTTAAGAATGTCATATGTTTGTGATGCTGTTCTTAATTTGTGCCACAGTCTACTTGTGTGTAACCAAAGCAAGCTGTCTCACCTTGGTACTGCACGGCAAAGCCTCGGGCCTGCTCGGCTCTGTCCGAGTAGAAGTAAAGAATGACGAAGTCGGCGCTGATGTTGGTGGTGTCCCTCGGTGGGTTTCCGGCGTCAAAGCGGGCCACCACCTGGTTGGTGTAGCCGTCTAGCATCTCAACCATGTCCGTCCGGTCCGCGACATCAAAGAGGGCAAAGTCAAAGAGGATGGCCTCCGCTCCTGGTACCTGGATGGTCCAGTAACAGGCATGACCTGGCTGGTAGTGGTCAGGGAAGTCCGGAGAGTACAGAACTTCTGAGGGGGAGGTGTAGTTCCCACCACAGGAACCTACACGTGCTGCAAGGCAAAGGACACGTCACCAATACTAATGCAGCAGCGTCTCCAGATGCTCATGGGAGTTTTACGCAAATGTTCCGTGGGCAGAATGAAAAATGATTGGTTCAGAGAGATAGCCAATCAGTTTATAGCGGAAGTTGGTCCAAGGAACTAGAGGAGGCTTGCCCAAGACATGTGATTGGTTGGTCCTGCCTCCTCTATAATCCGATTGGTTTGGTCTCCGAACCAATCATTTTTTCGTTCTACCCTCAGAAAACTTTTGAAGAGTTAAATTTCCATGAGATCTCCATACACAATTCCTATTCCGAGATTTAAAGACGGGATCTGGGGTGGAGCTGCAAATGGTTAGCTGGGTGGGCTTATTTTTCGGCAGGGTGGGCGCCGTGCACTCACTGTCGAAGACGAGGATGCGGCCGTCCCCCCCACACGGCTGGGTGTGGTTTCCGAAGCACACGTGGTTGCACTCGGTGCTGGGCATCTCCTCGTGGAGACTGTAGTCCAGGTGGTCGCCACAGAAACAGGCATATCCAGCCTCCATGCCAGCAAGCTGCAGACCACACAAAACCGGGAGATGTCAGGTGACGCAAGTTACACAAATTGCTTACTGCTAGCTGCCACTGGTTCCCAATAAACTCTACTGATCCCTCCTCTTCTCCCATGTCACAAGCTTGATTTTAGTTTCACTTCCTCCCAAAACAATATTTTCTTTTTGTTAGTTTATCGGTCCCCACCCACATTATTCCCCCCCTGCCCGGCAGGTGAATGTGCAGTTTTAGCAGAGTACAGCACAATACGTATATCACACTATCCTGTATAATGGTACAATATCTGTATTTTAGTGCTGACATGGAGTCACTTGATGGGTATGTAACCATATAGTTGGGTTTTCATTTTTTTGTTCATAGATGTTCAAACTGCACTGTAATTTTAAAAATGAGGCGAATGCTGTGCCAGTGTCCTGAAGTGACATTACCTTGTACCTCTGTGCCCTACAGTAGCTGATGCAGCCATGAATGGTCAGCCTGTTGGAGGTTTCGGTGCTGCCCGTCAGGGTGGGCGGGTCCCCGTTGTCCTTAAAGCAGCCAAAGTTTCCAGGCACTGTGTATTAAAGAAGATGGGAAAGGTGGATGGACAAACAGCACAGAGTGACGGTCCCCCTGATGACGTCAGATGAGCGGGAAACGGCGCACGAGTCAACGTGTTCTGCTTGGCGCCTTCTTGCAAACGAGATTACGCCCCGGGAGGGATCCAGACGTCATCTTACCCTACTGGGATGTGCTTAGCGCACACGTGCAGGGCTCTGCCAACATGATCAGAACGGCAGCCAAGTGAAAACTGCTAATCAGCTAATAGACAGATTTTCGAGTAGGATGGCTATGCGGCTAGGTCCCCCTAAAGCAGAGCGTCTGTTACAAAGCCAAAGTATATATAACTTTAATATAAGCAAGATAAAGACCTCCACAGTAGGGCCAGGTCTACACACATCAAAAATCTTTGTCTCTGGGTAATTTGCATCAGGACTTCCAACAACCACGGCCTAGCGCCAGCGTCGGCATGGAGATGTATTTTCCCGTACGATGCAAATTGCATCCCGTTTGTGCGTGCTCTTGCTTTAAAGTTTATCAATGCAAAACACAAGGGGTATTTTTCAAAGAGGCTCCAAAACGTTCCTTTGAAGTATAAGCTTCTAGATCCTTCTGCTCCCCCCCCCCCACCTCCGTTATTAATGTACCACAGAGTCTATTAGAGCCTCCTGACCTCACCATCACATTTTTTCAGCTGTGCTTTCTAAGGCTGTCTTTACCCAAACGTTTTTTTTAAAACGTAGGTGAATGTTTATTGCAGCAAGATGCATGTACACACATCATTCAAAGGCTCCACCAGCAACGGGACAAACGCTTTAAAACCCAAAGGTGTTATTATTACTGTGTGCCGTCTTTCTGCACTGCTGAGCACCAGTTGGGAAGTGGGGTATCCTATATAATGATTAACAGCCCATAATAATTCCTCCCACCGTGGGCTTCAAAGTCTCCTTGCTTCTAGTAGCTTTTTTTCCTTGGGATTTTAACTGTCTGTTAGCTGTAACGTGGTCTGTGCCTTTGTCCCCTTTGTGGTTCTTCTGCGTAACAGGACCCCACCTGGATCCGGGGCCCAAGTCATTTCACGGTGCTACTCCGGAGGGGGCAGCCCGAAGCTGACAGGTGAATTCCTTGGGGGAGGGGGTGGGTAACACTTAGGTGGGTTTCCCTGTAGGCATGCTGTGCAGGTGTGCGCAGACCACTTCAATAACATTTATGGAGCATTTTCAAAGAGGGGGGGGGAGTTCCTCCAGGGCTCGACCAGCACTAAAGGATGTTAACATTGTTACTGTCGGAGATAGAGAATGACAGGTGAGTGGTGACAGGACTGTCCCTATTACATTCTTTGGTCGCAGTCCACTCTTAGGAATACCTTTGGTGCCATTGACCACCTGCTTTGCTTACAGCTAATTCTAAGCAGATAAACACCGACCATATTTGAGTCTAAGCCGTACCATGTCACACATGGTTAAAGGCGACACCCTTGGAGGTGTAGGCGGATTTCAAAGCATAGCACAAGTAGCCATCCCTGCCTCTGCCTCAGGCTTCAGGAAAATCACTGCAGCCGCTTCTCTGAAGGAGGGGGTCAAGAGAAAGGAGGGTGGCGGGAGCACAATGAGAGCGGCGGGAAAGACCGCGGCCAGCCGACCCGGACGGGGAACCTTAAGTCACGCCTGGGTCTCAAGGAGGAGATCGCAGAACAAGTGAAAGATACGGACGGAAAGATATGAGTTTAGGAGTAAAAACCCCATCTGGAGCAAACAGGTACCCCCACACCAGACTTTCTTCATCTGACAGGCTGATACTGTGCAGTTGTAAATGTCTGCAGTTTCTCTGAACATGGTCTTGCTCAAAAATAACATTCAGAACTTGAAGCCCCAGCTTACCCCACAAGAGGGGTACTTTTTGTCCAGGATTGGGGGAGGAGCTGCTGGTTAAAGTTCATCATTCGTCGGACAACAGACTATTGTTCATGCTGGTCCAGACCCATACTAATGAGATTCCAATAACACAGGGCCTAGACTGGAAGAGCGTAGGAATCACCTTCTGGACCAAAAAGACGAGGGTGTAGAGTGTCCACAAAATAAATACACGGACATGTCTAGTCAACCACTACAGTGATGGACTTGCGGAATGTGGATGCATTAATTAAGACACACAAGAATCTACACTCCCACGTGCTCTTTAGCTCAGCCTAAAGTCCTCTTCACCCAATAGTATGAGCTGCAATGGGGCTGAACTCCAAGTTTCAAATGACCAAACTAAGCCTTGACCAACAATTTGACTCACTCTGACAGGTGGTAATCTGGCAGTACTTCCAGTAGACTCCATCCTCATTATCTGCAACATAACACCACGGCCCCACGTCGCCATCGGGGTTCCTAAAGAGATAGAGCAGAACGTCATTACAACAGGATATCTCCTCAGCTCGACTTTACTAGACACAATGCAAGAGCTACTCTGATTAGTGATGGTGGACTTAGTGGTCAGTACTTCTGGAATCCCCTCAGGAACTTTCCATCAATAAAAACTCAAGGCAACAATTTAGACTAAGGAACCTGTCAGTAATGTTTTCCCAGGTTAAAGAGTTTGCTATTGTTGTTGTTTAAGGTCTGAACATGCAGGCAGCAATGGATTCGATATTGAACATGTCCTCACTTCATCGTTGCTAGAAGAAAAGGTAGCAGAACAGCAATAAAAGGCCTTTATAGATCTTGTCATCCTTTGGGTCTCCCTCTACTGATTTTTTTTTTCTCAGCAAGTCTCAATTCTTTTGGAACATTTTGCTCCTTCAAATGTTCCACTCATTCACCCAGAACAAATAATCCAAGCAGGAACGCAGACCTGAAGTTTGACTAATATTCACACTCGGTATTCATGCGAATGAAAAAAGCTTAATTCTGTACTACTGATGGAGAGTAACCTCGTGCTTTTACCTGCAGTAGTTGTGTGGGCCCAAACCCCGTTCTCCGTTGGGGAACTTGACGCTGTTGTAGGGGTGCTGTAGAGTCTCGTTCCAGTAGAGGCACTGCAGCCCATTGTGGAGGCTAGTCTGGTTCTGCTGGCCCCTGTAGTCCTCACCGTTGGCTGTGTAGCACTCTGAAACACAGGAGAATCCCTTTACAGTACCCTTTCTAAGCAAAGCCTCAGGGCAGGATAAGGAGGCCATCTCTTTGTCGCCTGTCACTAGTCAACTGCATGGATCTTGATGCGTGTTTTGCAGTTAGCAACATTTAGAAGACCCATGCCTTCTTCCTTTTGAAATTTTTGAAGAAGCATTCTCCTAAAAACCATACTGGAGCTGGAATATGCAAACTGAATCGTTTGAGATCGGTTTTGCAGCCGATTCCATGAGTGCAGAGCTGATACTTCTATTGACTTGGTCGTCTCAAAACGGAAAAAGGAAATGAAAGGAGACCAGGCCCAAAAGCAGCCTGTCAAGTCCAATTATGCCAGCTGGGGCACCTCCAAAGAAAATCAGGCATTGTGTCCATTTTGCCCTTTTTTTTGGGCACTTGGTTTAGAGACTCTGGCACCCAAAAGGATTCTGCGGCTAACCATGCCACGGAGGGGGGGCAGCGGCCGAACAGGAAGAGCAGAGCTGTGAAAACACATCAGGGCCCCAGGAGCAAATGTAACCTCAGAAATCCATCCATTTTCATCAGAAAAACATGAACGGCACTTCAGAACCAAGGAAGGCATCATTATATGGAGCATGAGCTATTCCTGCCGCTCTACTAGACAGCCATCTCCCATGCCTCACCCACACAGAGTGAGACTTTAACAGTTAAAGATCAAGACCTGTCCCCTATTGGTTCACCCCCAAGACAGGCCCTGGCGTAGCTTGGCACTTCAAGAACAAATCTAACATGTGAAAATGTTTTTTTCCACACAAGTGAAGAGGGAAAGAACCCTAAATGCAAGTTATATATGTTATATACTGGAGACATTTAGATGATCTGTGGACCAGATTAACCTGTATTAAAGGGTACGTAGAATCCAGGTAAATAGACCTCTAGCTGGTACTGAATGGTAATGGAACAATAAATAAAGTGCAATAAAGATGATTCACCTATGAAAACTTGCATGGAGAATCTAGACCATGTGTTTAGAGGACTTCCTCCAAGTTTTGTGCCATGGTATTAACTTGCAGCTCCCTTGCCTTAGATGCTCCACGATACCTGCTCTCCATGGCCAACATCAACCTCAAGCTGCTCTTCTGCCAAGAAGGCCCAACAATTCACTGGGTAAGCACGGATGCTGTAGGGGAAAGTCAGAAGATCCCAGAAATGGCTCAATGCCAACGGTGCCCTGGGAATGGGCACGGATGTCACAGAAGGCCACAAATGCGGAAAGCCCCCCCCCCCCCTCCGTATCTCGCCTATGGTTTGTTGGCATGAGTGGAATGTTAATTATCTGTGGTTCAGAGCAAGTGGGGGGGGCATCAGTGGGTGAACACTTTACTGGAAATGTCCAACAGCAGAAAAGCAGATGAAGTGAATCGGGGGGGATGATGATGAAAAGGCTGTGGTGTATGAAACAAATGAACGCTTACAAAATATAAGAAAAATCAACATGAAAATCAGCATAAGGCCTATCAAGGGAGCATGAGACACAAAACAAACGTTTTTCTGGAGCCCTGTGGGTTTTTTTTTTCTAAAATATCCATGAAAACAACCACAGTAATTTGAAAAAGGAGGAAAATATTTAATAAAAAGAAAAATCTTTACGGCTGTATTGGAGAAACCAAAACACTTTGCTAACATCTCAGCCTGTGATAAAGGAACCATCTCCTACGATCTCACATGTTTGGAACTCATCCAAATATTTTAAAAACAGTCACACAGCCGTGCAAGAGCACTTAGACGCATATGTGTTTCACGATACATGTGCCTAAGCGTGGGCCCTCCTTATGATCCAATCAGAGCATGTCATTCTGCTTCTGGCAGGAATATAAAAGTCCTTTTTTTTATAGGCACAGGGATACAAAGTCATCTAATCATCCCAATTCAGGCGAAAGGTAGAGAAGCTCCAACTCCATTGCTGGTCAAGTTCTGCTAATTCAATTTGGTGCGTGGCCAAGACTGAGCTTTAATGCGTTTCTTCTGTTGGGCTCTGTTATAAGTTATCGTCCAAATTACTCTATCAAAGTGAAGAATGGAGGTCAAAGGACAACATATTCAAAGCAAAGTCAGAGAGCATGTCAACGCGACATGTGTTTCATATCTCCTGAAATAGGAAAATATGGTACAGTATTTTACTTGCTCGTGAGAGTTTTACTTTCACAAATTATGTTCCGAGGGGAAGAACAAAAAATTACTGGTTCAGAGAGATAATCAGATTGTAGAGGAGATGGGTCCGAGCAACTAGACCATGTTCCACCTTTTCTAGTTGCTTGGACCCACCTCCTCTACAATCTGATTAGTTATCTGGACCGATCGTTTTTTCTGCCCTCATTATATTTTTACGTAAGTGAAACTTCCATGACAATTTTTCTTTTTAAAATTAACCAGGGCTCTTCACCCATCGTTCTGGTCTTCGTTCTAGTCCTGGTGGACTCCAACGTGTGCTATCCATCCGTGTTCCTGGTCTCAGACACTAGAACCAATTATTTGTATTTTCAGAGCAGCTTGAGTTTAACAATCACGTCGGCCTCTCCCAGTACCACCTCTAAGAGCTTCAGACCTCAGGCCCAAAAGTGAAGACCCATTGGGCTTCTTAAGTTTAGCTGGTTTTGGTCAGAGTGTGTGGCCAAACCCCACTGGTCTCTGGTGCCCTTTGTGTCTGTTGGGTTAGCCTGTGCTTTCTGGGTCCAGTGCTGGCACCAAGGCAAACTCCCATTTCCTAAGATTGCACAATTACAGGGCTGCATAAAGACTTAAATGGACGACTGACTTAACAGGCTAAGAAAGGGACCTTAATGCGTGTTTGGACGACTGTCCACCAAGCTCTGAAACAACACTGAAAAACACACACAAGCCATTCAAAAATATAGAATGAAATTACTGTAAGCAAGTACAAAAATACACATTTGCGGTCAGGAGCCTTTTCTCAGAAGGATACTGTAATGTCAGCCACAACCGATGAAACATTTAAAAAGGAAGAACGTCGTCTTTGAAAGGTCTTCAAAAGGCAAAGCCACGTGAGGGGCCAGTGGCCAGTCTGCCTAGTGAGGCTAGTTCCTGCCTGTTCAAGATGGCGTCTGTCTGCAAGGTTGACCTCAGGCCCTGCGCATTTTCACCAGGAAACCCCGACAACGGCCTCAATTTCATTCTAAATAAAGGCATTGTGAAGCATCACTGCTCTCCCACGCACGCGTACGTACATTACCCACAAACACGCATGCAGGAAGACGGACAAGAAGGCTGCTCTTTCACGAAGCGCTACAAGTGAATCAAGAACCATAATTAGCTTGAATTATGAATTTCTTTCTGGTTGTCTTGCTGCATTTTTATTTGTTTTTTCCTGCTGTGACTGCAAGGCTGAATGGCACTGCTGAAACTTGGAAGGTTAGGATTGCCCCAGGGGCTAATAGATGTACCTTTGAACAGGGAACTTTACCCCGGCAGTTGCAGTACAAAGAAAGTCTCTGTACTACAATTAGAGGTCTAAATAGTTGCACTTGCAGGCTTGTCTGTCAGAGTACTGTCTGTGATGCCCTCACTGCCGTCATATCTTGTATCTTGTTTTCATGCTGAGTAGGACCAAGTGTGCCAAGACAAACTCCATGATTACAGTAAACGCGATTCCGACTGTGAACGGCTTGAGCCGTGAAAAATCCGTAAGAGTTGGAAGCATTAAAAAAACAAGCCAAACCTTTCATTAGAATCAGCCACCCAAACAGTCAAATTACCTTATATACTTTATATCATCCTGCCCCTCTGAGGCGTTTCTCAGACATCAGTCAACATCTTGGCTACATTAAAGCAAGTGACTAGCTGGTTCGTACCTAAATAACAGGACAGGTAACTCATGGGAACAGATCATTGAGGTGACACAAGTGGGGGGAGTTCATTTGAACTGGGTTATGACAAACCCACGTATACAATATTTCACTGCAAAAAGCCTGCTGAGGCAACAGATCTACAAAGCATACACTCCTTGCAGTACACTCCATTGCCAGAGATGGCGCCGCAGAACTTCTGGGGTAATGCAAGGGAAACAATTTGCTCCTGAAGCCACATAGTGGTTTTGGTCTAGGAATGAAGCCTAGGAATGGAGGGTGGGGAAAGACGGGAAGAAGAAGAAAAAAAGAACAGCTTCCCTTTATTTAGAGAGCTTGTCATTTTTTCCACGGTGCTGGCAGGATGACAGGCCAATAGGACGATTTAGGTACCATAAGGAGTTACATGCCACAAACGGGTATCGTATCAATGTGCCTTTGGGAGCCCCTGTCTGTGGTTCTGCTAAACCTGTGTACCGTGAAGCATTTACAAAGGAATACGTGGGAGAGACCTGAGCAGTTATCCCAGCAGTCTGTCAACCTTTTATTTGTACACAGATGACATGGAGGAAACAGAAGACCTTCACTATGATGAACTGATCTGGCTGGCTTTCACGTCTTTGCCCACCCAGTCCTTTGAGGGAGAGGTTACACTGTACAGCACAGAACGAGGGCACTGGGCGAGCCAGCAGGTCCTGTCATGTCTTCATCTCCACAATAAAAACTATTTTTTGCACACGCTCTTCCATGCCCTTTGCCTCTTCTCCGTACAGCTTCTGGAAGTTTCTGGAAAAAACTGCGTTCTGACGCGGTAAAATCTGTAGCAAAGACAACTGCCTTGGTAAATAAAGTCCATGCAACCCCAGCCTAAGCAACCAGTTACCCGTTTGTATTCGGGAAGTTCCTGAAGTTCCCCTGGGGTGAATTTTAGCCTTTGATGTCTATCAACCGTCATGAGCCAGAACAAACTTCTGTCTTAATCCATGGGCCATGAAGACTGAAGTGCCCGCTTGCCAAAACCCGGTCCTGCAAGTCAGGCGCCAGACGCCATGACAACAGGCCCAGAATGATGTGTTTCTCCTGCCAACGCGTCATTGGGGAAAAGCCGTCGGAGCTCCTCGATCTACGCCAAGAGTTTCAAACACCGCATATGTCTGTCAAGCAGGCATCTACATCCTCCGATCCTGCAATAAATCTTCACCCTTCTAATTTAGTGAACCAAGGATGGGCCGGAAAGGACCTTACTGTAAAATATTCACTTCTTAGAAATCAATAATTAAATTCTCCAAGTAAATGTAAATAAGAGTAGCTGAAATCTTCATGACACAGAATATGACAGATGACATCTGAACCCCTATAACAAAAACACTTAGCCTCTGATCGGATCTGAATGCAGAAGCAGTGGGAGGGTGTTTCTTTGCCTTCTGTCATGTTCCTGGACTTCTGTAAATTAAGTAAATGCATTCAAGTCCAACATCCTTCCCCATCCAGCAACAGATTTGCCTTTCATCACAAATCCAAAATGCAGTTTCTCAGAATGCACCCCCCGCCCCCATTTTTCCTCCCTGGAATCAAACCCCCCTCCCTCCCAAGCCAGAACTGTACAGGGTGGCATGTATGCACAACAGGCTTCATTGTGCCCACACTGTCCACTCCACTGGACGGAACAGAGGACAGAGGGTCAGTCGGTCAAGGGGACTGTAAAGACCAATCCCATACTTTGCTTGTCCGCATGTCGTTAGGACCTGAATTTTTTGCATGCTGACTGCCCATGTGCAAGGAACTGAGAGCCTGCTGGTCTGGTGGGATATCACTGGCACACAAACACCAACCGCGACCATCTGCGTACACGGACAAATACAGTATGTAAGCAGAAGTCCGCGAGCGCAACCATACGAGCAGCATAGCAACATGCGGACAGGTGAAATACAAAATAGCCTGAATTCCTATCCACAGAGCCAGAGTGCTTGAGTCCTGCACCAGCTAACCTGCTGCTGGTCCACTTTGGAAAGGTTTTAATGACAAGAGGGCCTGGAATGCTGGTCCTTTCGAGGTGCCCTTTGATGTGCGAGCTCAGGCAGCGTCCAGGCCACATCTGGAAAGTTGTTTACCAAGAGCATCTGGCGAGAAGCAAGAAACAAAGCAGTGTTCGCTTGTTTGAAATAAAACCCAGAACATTCTGTGTACATCCTTGGACGGGCCTCTAATAAGAGACAGAAGCCGAGTTCTCCTTTGCGCCCAGTTCCGGGCAAATGATGTCCCGTCCAAAGTCATAAAGATCTGTACTGTCCCATGTATAATCTTGCAAACTAACTACAGCCCCAAATTTCTAACAGACGGTCACCATTACTATCTAGCTTCATTGCAGGACACATTGATTTACACATTACACAGGAACTGAGAACATGAGTTGAATATATATGTATTTTTAAATTAATTTATCTGACAATTTATTCCAAAATGACTTAAAGCAGAGGACAGTGTTACAGTTTATGTATTCTCCCTGGGATTAGAACCCACAACCTTCGTTATCACAATGCTTTACTTGTTTAGCTACAGGAGTATATATATAATTTTTCTCCTGGCAACAATTGTCAGCTGCAGCTGCCTCGACCTGGCACAGAGATCCAAAACCAACTTTTCGGTTAAATAAATTTTCACGCTGATCGTTTCATCACTATGTCATTTTTTTCATATTTAATCCAAAACAATAAACATTTTACAATTTGACCAGGATATTTTGTTTCCGAAATAAGTCAGCATCCAAATATATGATACATAACGATCCAAGCCATTTAAGGTCCAGAACGCTTGCTGCAAAATCTGGGAATACGTTAAAATCCATGGTTCTGTTTTTTTCTCCAACTGAATTAATTCGTTCACGTAACAATACAAAGTCCATCAACTATTCCAACATATACATTAGAGTGGGCTGGCAGCCAGTACATACTTGAATCATCCCGAACATCAAACTTAAAAGAAAACCTTAAAACGCAATTTGTAAGGCACTATGCACTGTTACAGGTGACCGGATGCATCTTCATTGGTGTCCACCACTTGTACCTAGAGACCCACGCAATGCTAAAAGGGAGCTGGTCCGGGCAGCCAGCGCGGGAGATCGCCGTCCTTCGACGCGGCTTCTGGTTTCCCGCAGCGATCCCGGTCCTCAACAAGTTAACGCTCCACTAACCCAAATAGGAAACACATTTCGCCGTGGCAGAAGCACATAAACTCGTGTCGGGAAACACGTGAGAAATCATTATGCACTGCGCAACGATGCTTGTTTAAACACATTCATTAAGAAGTAAAAGTATATTTGTATACTAGATTGAAAACGGGAAAGTATCCCGTAGATACTAATGACACGCAATAAGAGATTCTGAATTTACAGCGGTGATGGAGGACACTGATTTACAACCTGGAGACTGCAGGTCTGGGAAGGGGACCGGGATACCTTTACATCGTTAGAATGTACTTAACGCTCCATTAAAACATCCGACTGCATAAGCTAGTAAAACTGTAAGGTGGTTTGGACAAGCAGTGAAAAACAAGTACAATATCAGTGAAATACCAACGTTGGCATTAACACTATTTAACAAGCAATAAAGTTAAAAGAAAATATAAAGGAAAATAAAAATTAATTTTAAAGTATTGCCTTCGTCAGATTGTTCTGCAGATGAGTCATACATTACAGATAGGAAGGCATCCACCAGCTTTTTAAACTTTACTGCAAGTGTCAGGTGCCGAGTCCGTCACGGATGGACAAATATCGCCTCTTTCTCGACAATAAATGTGTAATATCTATGAAGAATAATAGAAAACAACACTGACAGATTCTGCAGCCGAGACGTACTGTCGTGGTATATCGTTAATAATTTTTCTGAATTAAGTGAGCGTGTTTAATTAAAGTAAATCAAAACATGCTTTGCAAGATCCAGATAGTAAATGGGCAAGAAAGACTGTCAATCGACACATTTCGAGACGAATTAAAATTGGTGGGGAAAATAGAATAGGTGACGTTAAAGTACTTACCTGTGCCTAACTGATAAGAGGTGGATCTGTAGAAAAACCCAGCCAAAAACAGCACAGAAGCTAAAATCGAGTTCATCGCTACGCTTGGAAAAATTAAAAATGAATGTAGGTTTTTTTCTCTCCGTCTAAGCAGACAGGAGGTGGATCGCAGGTGACCACAGCTAGGACTTAAACGCTTAAGGGACGAAGGAGACGCGGCAGCGACCGGTCCTGAGTGCGGCCAGTTTTGCCCCGCTCGCCGCAGATATGAATGCGGACTGGGGCCGCGGTGACAGTGAGATCCGATTTCAGGTCACATGGCAGCAGATCTGCCCAATTGCTTGGACCTGTAAACGTGGGGTGTGTATTGGGATTGGGGGGGGGTCATTAGAGCCGCAGAGCTGTCAGCACTACGTATTCGTAAAGCCAGTGCACCCAGCTGCAGAGTACATACCCCGTAGGAGGAATATCTTTCGTTATGAAACACCGTTGACTTAAGAAATGCAAAGTTAAAAGACAGCTTAAAGAAATCCTAATTAAGGGGGAAATCCCCCACTAACGTACCCCGAGGGGCGAATTGCATTGCCCTCCAGTGGGCTAAGGGAATAATGTTCTATCTATTATTTTGTTTTGCTTTATTATTATATGCCTTGCTCTCTTAAAGTTACATTAAAGTGACATTAGAACGTTTTAGAGCATTTCGAACAGAATCAGTGCAATCCCACAATGTTATGATGTGATTTGTATTAAAGGACCCCCTAATATCCCCTGAAACTTGTCATTTGGAAAATAGTTCTAGTAAAGTCGTTAAGTAGTCCTAGTGATATTGTTAATCGCGTTCTGCCAAATCGACACTTCAGAGCCTGGGTAATGTTTGGGGTAATAAGCACTGTAATTTTATCTTCAACAAGGGAATGATCACTGGCCAGGCTTGCTGGGGGGCAGAGTAACACAGTACCAGAGACGTAGTGCGCCTTTCACACATCAGAGTGCACCTCCTCCTTTAGCAGGCCTTGTTATGTAGCCACAATGACAGAGATGCCTAATGATCTCTGCCAGATCTGGCCATGGAAAATAAAAACAATTATTAGGCCGAATCTTGCTCATGGCCCTCAACCCAAACACACGGTTGTTTTTTTTAGTGTTGCTTTCACTTCCTAGACGGGATGAATTATGAAAGTCCTGACGAAATGTTTGTGTGCCCGCTTCCCTCCGCTTTCCTGGGCGTTAAATGGCACGACGGCTGCCAACAGTGACCGGGCTACACAGGAAGCCTAGCAGCTAATTGCAACGAGTTCAAAGACATTATGCCTGATTAGTGATAGTAGGAACCAAGTCCTCTAAGATCTGAAGGGTTTACGCTTTGAGGTACATATCTTCGATCTTAGCCATTATTTAGGAGCATTTAACAGCTTTTACCCAGGGAGGGATTTTTGTAAGGCTGCTGCCACCCTTGATTGAGGATTTTGAATTATTATTGGATTATGCAAGGACTGCAAAGAGGCTCCCCTGGATTATCAAACGATGCAATCAAAGTAAAATGATTGGATCACCTTCCAATAACAAATCTAAGGTAACGTCAGTATTTGCCATAACTTGTAGTGTTGCCTTGTTTATTTTATTATTTATTTTTTATTAAGTTTTTGTACATATCACACGCCAGTGGTTTAGAGACTTAAACCTGAACATTGTTGGCTCAGGCACAAGGGTGGGTACCCATTTTATATTGTAATGGTAAAAACATCCAATGGTAAGCCGTTTTGAATTGTATGTAAGCAAAAACAAACAATGGATTCTATTTTTACCTTCAGTGTCCCTAATGAAGGATAATCTATCCTGATTTTGGACGTCTGTCGAGAATTTTCGGAACCAGCCGATGAGGACCTCAGATAGATCTACAAAATGCACTGAGTCGGTCACCGATGCTTAGTCATAAAATGTCAACGTCACAGAAAAGACACACAAAGTGTCAAGAAAAACAGGACTGCTGAAGGTGAAAATGGACAATGGCTGTGGCGAGACAAGACGCTGAACAGATGAAGTACAGCAGCTGAAGGTTCTGCTAGACTGAATGATGGCAGTGCCCTCTGTTGCCAGTGTGTTTCCCAGGAAGGCCGATCCTACTGACTGTTTTTCCACCCCCCACCCCCCACACACACACACAAAATGGCTCTCATACATCCAAAAAAACATGACTCTGCATCCACTGGGCCTCAGGACAACCAGGGCAGAGAGCACCCCGGCCAAGATGTTACATGGTCGCACGTCACATGGAATTAGTTTGACGTCCCTCCATGTGGTGAGGGGTCTCATTCCGCCAGACTGTCACCAAAGTGGAGCGCTTTTTCCCAGACGCAGAGCCTTGGCCTTCTGCCACGGGAAGACGTCAGCTCTTCCAAAAAACTGCATCGTGACTCATAGCTCCGAAACACGCCACCATATGTGCTATACAACGCCCTACACACTCATCGCGCCACCAGACCAGTGAACGAGCGTTTCCTGGCATCCTGAGAAGGGGTACGGGACACAGGCAGGGAAGAGGGGATGTGAGGCATCGGCCCGGGTCCCTGAAATAGCTCGAAATGCACAGTGAAGTCACACGGCGCGCAGGCCCCTTCCGCAGTCCCTGCCCTCTCGCTGCGTACAGACACGCGGCAAAAAAAGGCTGCGTGGACTCGGCACACGAGTCACGTCTGCTCCGCGCCCACAACACACGTCAGCCGGCCCGTGAAACCCAGTCTTACCTGTTTGTCATCCTCTACCTGAGCATGCCTTTCACGGCTTTCATGTGCGGGAGCTAATTTGAAACATCAAACAAACCCGGTGGGGGGGGGTATGGGTGGTTGAAAACTTTGAGTGTGAGTTGCAAATTTTAGAAACTGTATTCTAGTTTAAAAAAGAACCCCACTTAAATCCAGTCCATGAGCCACATTAATCCACTAACTATAAAGGGATAGAAGCGATTTTGATGGAAATTCCCCATAGAGAATGCTGCCCATTGCCAAACACAGAACACCAACGGGTGTGTGAGCAGAATTACCGTAATTGCAGTTGAAGCGGCAGGCGGGGGGGGGTGGGGGGGGGGGGGGGGGGGGGGGGGGGGGGGGGGGGGGGGTGCTATGAGATAAGCACACATAAACATTACAGCTATGAACAAGTGTCGGCAACCAGCTGGAAATTGTTCTTTCATCCTCCAGCGATGAAGCAGAAATGCACATGTGTGCCTCCACATCTCGGATAAAACCTGGGGAGATTACAACTGTTAATTTCCCATGCAGGGGGGCAGCCACAAGAAAGGGCGCAGGATGCCAGCCGGGGCAGGCTCCTTGGGGGGGCCGCGACTGTGATCTCCAGCGT
>JAABNY020000009.1:118368-134153 GCA_015164015.2 Brevimyrus niger
TAAGGCAGTTCTGAAGGCAAAAGGGGGTCAAACACCATATTAGTATGGTGTTCCTAATAATCCTTTAGGTGAGTGTAGTTAGTTATGTTATCTTTTAACACCGTGCCAGCAACCAGGGCTTTATTCATGGCGAGAAAATGGACAATAAAACACATTAAACAAATGCTAAAACATCATACATAATCATAAATTGCTACAAACATGCAAAACAACCTATCTAAAAAAAGATGTTTAAGATCATATTAAAATAAAAAGTTTTAAAAAAGGACTACGTCTTGTTTTTACCAAAAACCCAGAAAATGAGCCCAGAAAATGATAACTATGTCAAAGGCAGGTAATTTAAGGACAATACAATGAAACATGCTTAACAGTGAAAGGAATGTTACATGCAGGACATACAGGTGGATCTTTGCCTGTAAGTAATGATATGTGGGTCACCCTCGTATGCCCGATACGACACCTCATATAAATGACCTGGTTCCACCGGCTTCCAAAACTGACTGCTGCACCTTGTATAACAGGTGCAATTTCATAGACTTTGTTATTACTGCAATTGTACCACAAGATAATAAATTGGGACCTTTGTTTTGTGGCAGCTTTTGATTTACCATGGCTAAGGGTCACCTTAAACCCTGCGGAGTGTAATTATCTGAAACCTTGCCCAGACACAAGCGACTTCTGAGAGATTCCACCATGTTACAACCAGTTGTAGATGTGATCTTGCCACTGGGAGGCTGGGCCCTCGGGATCTGCACCTCTGAGAAATCAGTCTAGACCTTCTGAAGCCTGCTGGTTTATGGCAGCCAAGCTCTTTACATAGTGCTAAAGTTCAATTGATGATTTATCTCCATAGGCCTTCTTAAACCACTGGAATTTCCTAGGTGTAGTCGTAATTACACCATAAGCAACAACAGGAGAAATGAGGATTTGAAACCTTCACCTGCATATAACCAGGGATTATCCTGTCCTGTCAATCATCACTGGGCTACTCCATTGGTCCCCACTGGGCCGAACTATGCAGCGATTAACAAGACATGGTAATCTCGTCCTCGGTGGCCCATTCCATAGTCTGGTCTCTTCATCCATGTTCAGTCAACAGCTGTGTGACTATGGCTGTGATTATGTGTAAGACCTCAACACAAAGCACAAAGGTCAAAGAACAGCACGTCCTTCAGGTGGACACCTCCACACAAACAGAACGGGGACGAGATTCAAATCCACAAATCGAGCCTCAGTTCACCTAAAAGATTCGATCTTATTCATTCACCAACTTGTTCAGTGGCACTTCCTATTTGCATAAAACAAATCTAAAACACATGTGTTCTGATAAGTCAAAATAATACATTATTTATGATAAATCTAATATTATAAGCTAAATACCACCAATAAGTCATATGAGGCAATTTTTGTAATTAAATGATAGTCTAAGTGTCTCAACATTGTACCTTAGCTACTCGTTTTTTTAAAAAAGCAAACCAAACAGTTCATTACATAGTCATCTAAAGAGCAAACTGTAACAAACCTTGGTCAAAATAATTTTAAATCGTGAAAATGTTGCAATTCTAAAATTCAGGTGCAGCCTAAGGGAAGCCGCTGCACATATGGGCTACATACTTCACCACTAGATGGTGTATTTCAGTCACAACCGAGGTACGGCTCTCGTTCGCTGTCTCACTCGCTAACTCGTTCACTCCTTCGGGTCTCTCGTTCAGAATTAAAAAAACACTATCGGCCATTCCTTCGCTGTACGCATTCACGTCCGGTCCCAGGTTTAGTTCCCAGCCAATTGTGAAAATGTGCTCAGTAGAGTGCAGATCTCTGCCAAGGATGTGTGCTCCTGGTTATTAAGTGATATCTTGCAAATTGAAGAACTGTAAAAGAAATAACAAACTCAAATATAGACGACAAAATTGGATAGCATGTAAAACCTTAACGCCACGACTTCAATCTAATTATTTATGATAATCCAATTATCAGTGTTATACATGTATTAAAACATGCTAAATGTCTGTATAGCTTAGCAACTGTAACTGAATCATTTTATTTTTGTTAAATCGTGTTCCGTAAAGCTCGGCACCTATGACAAAATTGACTGATATTGACAAAATATGTTATTTAATTAATTTTAAAATAATATTTTTAAGTTCTGTGTTCAATTCAACTATTTATCACTTAATTTTATTGATGTTTAAGATTTTTGCTGCGGTATCGTTTCAGTATTGGTATTGAAATATTTTAGGCAGGTATCGAAGTCATGATTTTGATACTGACACTTGGGGGTACATTAATGTTGTTTGTATCTTGGGAAACAAAACTGTAGCAGCCCCCCCGCCCCACCAACTGTCCCTATTGGTCCCTTTATTTATACATTGAGTTTAAACAAACAGCATGCAATGTGGCAGTACCATACAGCATGTCGCCGCAGTACAGACCACAGCTTCTCCTGCAGCCAACGGGAAACCAGTTCGCCAAAAATAACAACTAATTTGTGTCCTTAGATGCCAAATCACAAGACTGACCCGCCCCACTCCCTTCATGAAATGGTTGTTATGCAATTACCATCACATCAGCAAAAGCGAATGAGCATCACACAGGCTGCATTTGTCAAGCGTGAGGGTGTCAGTAAGCAATCAGCAAGCATCGTTAAATAAACTAATTTGAAATCAGCACGGCGTGTTGTTAATGCACGGGGAGGTGGGTAGAAGGCCCCTCAACAAAGAACGGCGTTTGATGAAAAGACGCCCTTGTCTCCCACGTTTTGGGCACGTGTGACTTGTGCGTGTTACCTTTGGTGAGAGACGCGACAAAGTGGAAAATAAAAACATTAAGAGGGAAATGATGCATGTGTCATACCGCCGAACGGCGCCTAAGTAGCGTTTAGCTAGTTCTGCATGTGCATTAAGCACAGGCCCGGGAACCTGGCTCACTGAACCTGCTCTTATGCTTATCAGCTGTGCTTATCCCGTTTTATCAAGGGCTTTCACTACTTGTCAAAACCATTTTTACACAGCTGGGAGTTTTACTGAAGCCGTTTATGTGAAGTTGCTTACATTGGCTACAGTTGCGGGACTCGGGCTTTGCGGATATGAATTGACGGAGTTCCCATGTGCGTAAGCACCAGGCTGCTCCCTGCACTTGCAAGCTTCCCGACCGCCTAATCTTACTTCTTTATTTATGCCCTGCTGGCTCTAAGTATATTACTGTGCCTGAATTATATTATATCACCTCATGTCAGCTTTCAAATTACACTAAGATTTCCTATTTCCTTAAATGGCTCCCACCTGACCCTCACTCCCAAACCACTGACACAGGGCTGTCTGAGTTTGGGAGCCAATTAAATGGAGTATCCTCCATCCATGCGTTCAGGAGTGTCAGCTAACTATATCACATAATACAACCCCTTACACATTTATAAGTAATTATGAAGAAAGGCTGAAAAATAGCTTTTGCTTCTGTAGGGAAGAATATACGTCATTTGTGGAATAAAACGTTAAGGGCAGTAAATCTTCCCTATGGCCTTACATGACACGGCTCAGCTAAGCGAGGAAAATTTTATCAGAACATACAAGCCCCTCAACTGACCCTTGATGACCAGCTTTACCTACAGAGGGAATCACACCTGCCCTGGTTGCTGAGAAAGTCACAGTAATTTTCTGCCTGAGTGTGCATGATGCATTATGGGACATTGGGATTTTATGAAATAGTCTTGCAAACAGAGCTACAACCCGTGCAGCTTTCAGATGGAGGATTCCTTAAAGGGGCGGCATCCCACGACAGCAAAGGGCACCCTTTTGTAGCACTGACTGACACATCTGAGATCAGCAAAGACATGTGTCTGTGACACCAAAGCCTTTTGTGTAAGTCGCAGGGCCAGGTATAGAGCCATCCACAGTGTATACTACTAATGCCCTACCACTGAGTAGAAATGTCACCCTGCCCTGATTAAGAAGATGGTCTATTGACACATTGGGCACAAAAGCCATTTACAAAATGAGAGAATGACAATATTAAAATACGCTGCCTCCATAGAGAGGGGTGTAGATGGTACAAAATACCCATTTCTAGTCACGGAGGTCCTCCAAAGACATGGACAAACTGGGGGATACTGGCCAGCAAAAAGCAAACGTCCTTTCAAACGAGGAGTGGCACCCTGGGCATGTTGCCCCATCTGCTAGGCTGACTCAGTCACCTCAATTTACAGCTTTAAGGGAGGAATCATCTTCATGAAACGATCACCCAAACCAGTAGAGCTCAGCCCGAGTTACCATAATAGCTGCAGATCTGATTCGGACATTATCTCACCTGAAGCTTCACTGCTAAGATCGGAACATGGCGTGCCAATGGCAGAAGGTCCGGGGCCCCTGGCTCGGGCAGCGTAAGGCTGGAGACAAAAGACATGAGCGCCTTCTGCTGCAGTTCTATGCTGAGTAGCCAGTAGCTTCCAGGTGTTGTTTTATGAGGGCACCATGTGCGGAGTTCAACGTTCGTTCATTTCCCCGCTTCCCCCCTCGCATCTGCTGGAAGCTAACGAGGGAGCAGCTGGACGTAGCAGATTAACGACCGGCGCTCTGATGACAGCCGGGGATAGACTGTCACGTGGCCTCTTGGGCGACACCAATGAAGTCACACCGAGGGGATGAGGACTGGCAGTAGGAGGCAGAGGAAGGAGGCCGGCGCGATGAGGCGTCGTTCGGGGAGCAGTTTAAGAGGCGAGAGAGGGACAGTGCACAGAACTCAGAGCTGTAAGCGAGCTGAAGGCCATAGAGGGAGAAAAAAATATCATCATCTAAACCTTTTCTCAGCCACTACGCTGTTGGAATCAGAGACTCAGGCGAGAGTCCGCTAGAAGAGCAAGAGCCGCCCCTTACCCAGCGTGACCCTCACCACTCTAATCATTGATGTATACTGGAGACGCTGGCTGCCCGCTAACTGAAGGAGGAGTAAGAGGTCTTCTAGTGTCAGAGATGCTTGTCAGAAAGGATTCCCTAGATCTCAAAGATGAAAATTGGTCTCATGGAGGTCTTCCTCTTGTATGGCAAAGAGAAACTGGAGAGTGTGCATAAGTGCACAAAGCAATGTGTTCACTGTGATTAAAATCACAAAGCCCACATACTACCCGTTTTCCAATGCCTTACAAGAAGTTTGCAGCCTACCTGAATAAGCCGGAAAGTTTGAAGACAGTGTTTCTAAACCTGGTCCTTAGGAACCCTCATATGGTTCAGGTTCTTTCTCCCTCTCAGCTCCCTGCGAGAGGGTCCACATTTCTGCTCCCTCTCAGCTCCCAGCACAGTAAAAACTTGTACTGTTTGGGGGTCCCTGAAGACCAATTTGAGAAACACTGCAATAAGAAATGACACAAAGACACAGGGAAGAATAACCCTGAAAGATACCTTGCCATCTGGTAGCAAAAAATGTGGCCCGTCTGGCAGGGAGCTGGGAGGGAGTAAAAAATGTGGCCCATCTGGCAGGGAGATGGAAGGTAGCAAAAAATGTGGCCCGTTGGGCAGGGAGCTGGAAGGGAGCAAAAAATGTGGCCCGTTGGGCAGGGAGCTGGAAGGGAGCAAAAAATGTGGCCCATCTGGCAGGGGGAGGTTGAGATCAAGGATTCCTATGATCCCCCTAAGGCAGGGATTTCTATTACACTGGCTTTAGCACACAGAACAGAGTAAAGCCTAAATTCATTTTTGGGGGGATCAGCCCTTGGTCTGTGTTTTGTTTTCACAAGGGCGTATGAAGCAAAATCAATGGTAATGGGAAGGAGGGGAGGTGGTCAAAAGGAAGGAATGAAAAGTCTTTGTGAGAACCAAAAGAACCTTGGACGTTTTCAACAAATATTCTGAATCAGGTATAAAAGCTGGGAGTCTGGTTTTTGATCTGGTTTTTGAAGTGTTGGATTTTTTTCAATATTTACTTTAAAAATATTAAAAGTCCTGCAAGCACTACCAAATGGCAAGCTTCTAAGAGAGTAGAAGACCCCTTTCCATCAAAAAGAAATTCATGTCCTAGCTACCACTAAACAAGGTTTCTTTTGGATTCTACCCTTATCCTTTTCAAACTCATCCTGTACCAAAGGCTGAAGGACACATGCAATCAATAACTACACTGAACCTCAGTTGTGCATGATTTTTGTCGTCCATCAGTTGAGGTTTTGTGTAAAGCACTTAGACTTTGTGTAAAGCACTTTCCAACCCTCATGAAGTCCATTAAGTGAGTTTTACGGCTGTATATTTTTTTTTTGGACAGCCAGTGGTTCAGCACTAACACTAAAAGCTTCTGTAGGGTAGCTGTGGAGACGTGCGTCAGAAGTGGGTGTGCCATGTCCCCGCAAACCCTGCGGAATGGAAGGAAAGCCAAGTGAACATGTGGCCGGCCGCCATTGGCAGCTACTTACCTGCCGTGGCTGCGTCTCATCCTGACACTTTACCATTAAGTGCTTTTTCAGCTTGCATGCTTGGTTTGGAGATGAGTCATCGGTCAGCTTGAGACGGCTCCTCGGCCGGTTCACGTTTTTGCTCCTACCGGGAGCTGGGAGGGAGCAAAAAAACATATATTTTATGTGCGTCCCTGAGGACCCCGCTGGTAAACACTGCCATATTGTCTTCCATACGAAGGAAGTACATATACCAGAAATCACGCACATTTTTCTGGCCATTTAGGTCTTAAGCCTGTCTACGTATGTCGGCTACTGTCTAATGGTTCAGCCAAGTTCCTGACAAAGTGGGATGCTGGGAAAGGAGGCGGGGACTGTACTACGATTGAAAGGGGAAAGAGGAAAGCCACTATACAGAAATATGGGCAAACAACAAGGACAAACAAAGGGATGAACACAGGTCACAATGTCGGGTCCAGGCTCACCGTGGGAGGAGACACACCCTTACTCTAATCCATGGAGTGAGCTGATTCACCCCCATGGGACAGATGGTTCCCTCCCCTTGCCCTCCATTAAGCCCCCTGAACTCCAGGACTCTCTGTGGGTTGGCACTGCCTACAGAGCTCAATGCAGGTGGCAGGCCTTGATTAGCACCCATCTCACTTCGCACAGAGACAGCTGGCATGCCTGGACAGCAGCTTCCCGCATCTCTCTCTCATATTCCAGCTGTAATCTCCCCTCTGTGGCCGCAGACTGCTAATCTCTCTCCTCTGGCTTAAAAAAAGGCAGGGTGTCACGCTTCAGTAAATCATCACGGAGCCATGCTGTACTTTCAGGCCCCGTCGGGTTAAATTGGGCTCCTGTTTTCTGTCTGCGGCTCCTTGTTTCGTTGTTTTTGCACGCATTGCATCACTCTCCACTTATTTGAAAAAATTGCAAGAAAGAAATCGAAGCACAAAAGTCATTCCGTTTATCAATAATTAATAGAAACATCGAAAGATAAATATTTAAATACTTGAATGAGATTTGTTAGTTTTACAACTAGCCTTTGACTTATTGTTTACCTATGGGAGATTCTCGCAGGGTGTATTTATAATTTTAATTACATTTGGATCATTAAATTGACTGTTTCTGCATCGTGTTTGAACTAGAAACAAACGTGTTCAGGAAATGTTCCGACGGGTTTTTTCTTTTAAAGAAACTGTCCCTCTTGAGACTCGGCCCCATTTCATCTTTCATTTAGAAATCCGTTATATTTGCATGAGTCGTGCAAACATTTCTTGTTCAATTGCAGTTCAATTCCCGTTTACACACAGGAGGTCCCTGTGCCATCATCCCACCCTCCCTGTTTCTCATTTATATTAAGCCTTTGTGTGCTTCCCCCCCCCCCCCCAGGCATGCCTCCTCAAAGCTGCTCCCCCATCTGCCTTTGTGGATCATTCCACTGCTCAGAATATGGTCACGTGCACAGTTCCGTTGGCACTGCACTGCCTACCCGCATAGGAGACATTACCCTTAATACAAAAGGGAAGCTAAAATGAAATGAAGCCTTTATGTACCGCTGTGATTGCAACCATTGTCATCCTGCCTTGATCAATTCTTGTGTACAGGGGCAGCCCCAGAGTAATGGTGTCTTGCCTTTGACCTGGAAAAAGTCACTGCTCCCCCCCCCTTATCTAGGCTAGAGTGTGATTCGTGAATATGCATTAAAATACCTTGCACTTTGAATTATGGTACCATGTAGCTAGTTTCTGGGCTGCATGCATTTCACCTCTAACAACAGAAACCAGTCACAGAAAGTGTAAGTAAATCTCAACCCAACAGTTCCACAAGTCCACAACAACACACATGGACATCAGAAATGAACAACAGAGGTGACCAGGGAAGCCAATCAAAAATAATGCTCCCTTGTCTTATAGCAAGACGTACTGCCAAAAACTAAAAAAATATACTAAAGACAGCAATGAAATTCACCATTTAGTATACTGGGTAATATTAGTGGGATTTTAAAGGCTTTTTTGAATCAATCTCTGCATTTCTAAAAGCAGGAAAATTAATTATCCAAACAAATGAACAAAAAGAGACTGGAAAATGACTCGTTTTAGCTAATAAAATGGTGTTATAAAGGTCACAGCGACCAACACGGAGTCAGAGGCGTGTAGACATCACTAGACATTGCCTTCCAGACTTCTGCTCCATGGGTCCAAGAAGAAATTAGTTTTGAAAAAATCCATTTATTCATGAACAATGCAACCTGTGAAATTAATTATAGTTTTTAATTTTTCCTTCTTCAATTTCATTAGCATTCTCTCTGTCTTCAAATGACAATTGGTTGGATATCGGGATGAAGATTCAGGTGACATGATATCAAACCTCAGTTATTGTGAGAAGTTGAATATTAGTCTTAGTGTTCTCTGGCTGTTAGAATGTAAGTCCCTGTCCAGGACCTGTGTCTGTGGGGTTTACACATTTCCCACATGCTCTCCTCGAGTTTCCAACCACGGTCAGGCTGATGACATGCAACGTACGTGCCTAAAGTTGTCGTGTGCCTGTGTTTGTGCATCCGACGACGGAGCAACATCTCACCCCGAGTGCACCGTCCCTGACAGACGGGCACCATACTGCGCAGGACTTTACACCGAATAAGCGGTTACGAAAAAGTGGATGACTGGATTAGCATTCTGTCTGAGCGATGCGCCGGCCATGTTTGGCCTGCTGCCACATGCAAATGAAATTAGTGTTGTCCTCTGGGAAGAACCGCTCATATCTCACAGCTGTACGGCTGTTACTGTTAACTGCAGAGTGACACATACTTCAGAATTCTATTGCCCGATATGCGCTGTTTACACGGCAGCCTTTCGTCTTTGTGCGAGGGTCCGTACAAAGCATTCCTCCGATTCTGAATGGCTCTTTCTTTCGTTCGAGAAACTTTCACTGTCTGTGGAATCTCCCTTTGTCTCTGGTAAAGCCCACGTCCTCTATTCATGAAATAGGCCCTTGCAAGCAAGCAAAAAAGTGGCACCACAAAGGCATTTACTTTCTCTCTGACGATCGAAAAATGGCAGTGAAATGGTAATTAGCAGTTTTTTTGTTCATCTTTTAAGGAACAACACCAGTTTCCAAAATAAGGTTAGTACCATTTTACCCTTTCATTGCATTCCCGTTTACCATTTAGAAGCATGAACATTCTTTTACCTACAAAGGTTACATACCTTACTGAGTGTTACACCGGCTGGCTTGACCAGATTCAAAAGCCTCTTTGTCACACATCCATTCTGAAAACAACTCCATAGTCTTGTTCAGGTGAAACCGCCTGGCAAGGGCTGATCACCATGGTATAACAGATGCTCTCATGCCTTGCCTTGGTGCGATTTGCCTCAGCTGCCCAATGTCTTTGCATGGTTTCGTTAACGGTACGTTATAGGCTGACACCGGTGACAGCGGTGCAGTCCAATTAAGCCCAGCCGTTAGCAGCTATATTGATTTAGAAAAAGAGAAATAAATCTAAGAACAGAGTAAAATAAACACAGGAAGAGGTCATGGGGCCTATATCACGATGCTGGAGTTCTTGCTCAGCCGAATACCTTGTCAGATTTAAGGTACTTCAGTTTAATTGGACTTTATCTGCATTGACTGACTACCTTAAATCTAAAATTTTATCCAGCTATGCAAGAAATCCTGCTTCGTGATACAGATGCCTGGGCCCTTGTGGGAGTTTTACTGATGCAAAAATGTTCTGAGGGCAGAAGAAAAAATTTGTGGTTCGGAGAGTGGGGGTCAGATTGTAGAGGGGGTGGGTCCCAGCAACTAGAGGAGGCGGAACCACGACATATGATTAGTTGGTCCTGCCTCTTCTAGTTGCTTTAACCTACCTCCTCTGCAATCTGACTGATTATTTCTCTGAACCAATCATTCTTTCTTCTGCCCTCAGAACATTTTTTGTTTAAGTAAAACAACATGATTTAACAAGCTGACCTGGCATGAGCAGCAAAGAGCCTTCTAGAACATGATGTGACCACTAAGTGAAATACCTGTATCAGGATTGCCTATAAACACAGCCTGTGAGAAATATAAGGGAAAGAGGAGCTGTTAAAAGCAGGTCATCCAGTCTAGAAGCACCTTTCCGGTCCACAAGCTTTTTGCGAGAGCTCAATTCACAGGAGAACCAGAGGTTACACACCACACACTGCGTCCAGAGCACATGTCACCTGACGAGGCTGTCTTCATAGGGATCTCTCGCTGTCCCAAATGTCCCCTAGCCATCGTTTTCTGTCAGCACGTGTAAGAGCGTTACAATCCTTCACAAGGAGGTCCTGTGTGATGAATCAGACACGAGCATTCACGCCGCCCTTTGCAGCTACTGCCGTAACAAACTGGCCCCCAGTCAACACAAGGCACACTATGAAGCGCATCCTGTACAAGGTAATGTGTCATGCATCTTTATAATGTATAGGAATTAGTTTGTGTCCAAAGAAGACCGATGTATCTCAGCTGGAATGACTGCAACGACACTTGGTGTATCCAGCATGTGGATTATCTGCTTGTTCTTCTCTTGAAGTTCATACAGAAGCCAGGGAGCTGCCCGGTTACCCCAGACTACTGTAAAACATGCTTCCCAAATACGTCAATGGATTCAAAACGCCGGCGGCTCTTAGAAAGATAACAAAGCTTGGGTTGATTTTATAGCAATATCACACGATGCCTGATACTTAAAGTGTGTCATCTCTCAATTTTCCTTCCATTTTCTGCACTCTTTGCATCTCATTACTCAAGAAAGAGCAACATATTCAGACCTTTCACCCCAGCTCTCAGCCAGAAAATCCCAGCTCCTGTCGTAACGGGGAAGTGAAATTCACGAAGATCTTGGCGACCAATCATCCAGTCTCCGGAAAGCCCCCCACAGATGCAGCTGTATTTCAGTAGATCTGACCTTTGTCGTCTGAGTCACACATTACCAAAGTGCTCAAAGGATGTTCGCGGCTTCCCAGTAACAGAAAGCTAATTCTTTTGAAGTGCAGTGGAAATTAAACCAGTTCAAGTAACAGACAGACAGGAGACAGAAGAGATTATGCGACAATAATAAACATGGGAAGGCTTGTTTTCTGCAGAAGGTCAGGAACAGAAAGACGCCTCATCTCTGTGACACACTCATTATAAAGTAATCACTTCAACTTCAGTATTTAGGCTTCAAGGGGTCCAGCAGCTGTGGTGCCACAAACTGGAGGGATGCTCACTTTATTGGCAGAAGTCTTGAGGCAGGATGTCCCTCCTTTCGTTCTACACAAGCAAACAAAACTATGAAAACTGCATAGAAGAACTTCCAGGTTCAGAGTTTTGCTGTGTGATGAAAGGCTGTTAAAATAGCAGATGATAACACCTGGAGTTTGGGGGAATTTCAAAGTGGGCGCAATCTCGACGCATAAAGTGGCTTTGATATCCCCATAAATGTCTCGATGCCTAGATCTGACGCTGCTTTGAAGGGGGGGGGGGATCAATATTATCCACCATGGCCTGCCCGCCTTGATGCCAGGACAATTCTCACGGGAAGCTGCATCTGAAGTGAATTACCAAGCGCCTGAATCCCAACCTGCACCTGTGAATTACCCTCCTCCTGGGTCACTGCAGGCCTGAGAAAGAATATTTCTACAGATTCACTCAACAGATTAATTGGCCCTGAAGATGTAAGCACACTGTGCCGTTTATCAATTCTTTCATGTGGAAACAGAATATGAGAACCACTGGAAGGAAAAAAAAAACTATTATAAATGAATTGTAGTAGCACCTGACTATTTATATTCTAGAACATCCAATCAGGGACAGGAGAGCTGTCATATGGACGCCGGGAAGGACTGGCTGCTGTAGCCCTGAATGGATGCTGATGTTGCCCCACTCCATGAAATCTGCATGGAGGCGTCAAGCACAACATGATTGTTTCAAATGAAAGCGTTGCCGCGAGCAACAGCAAATAAGCAACAGCAATGTGTGTTTACACTGGCATTACAGATAAAAGGCTCGTTACAATCCAAGCGGTCAGCATAGGACCATTTTATTTGCCCGCAAGTGTGGCAGTTTCTCCAGAAAGACCAAGTGCATATGCACAATCACTCATATTAATCAGCAAATGCTTACTGAAGTATAAAACTAATCACAGGATTTCCTGTTCAACCCCGTCCCAAGAAATTACCCCCGCATTACATTTTTCCACTAAATTAAATTTTTCATCTTATCTGTCAAAAGTCATTACACCTCTTGAAATCACAATGAAGGCTCACATACGCCAAAATGAATCATGCAAAACATTCAAATGAGGCAGTTCTGGGTGGGTACAGGCGGCAGTCTATCAGCAAATTAACGTCATCCATCCAGGGACAGGAATAACTGACTGCAGGATTTGCTTGTGTCCCCCCCCACACACACACACACCAACGCTGGACACCTGAGGACTATAATGTTTGCAATTCAAGGAGCTGTAATAAGCTGGACGGCTGGTACTGGCACAAGCTGTCAGAGAGCGATAAAATTTTTCCCTCACTGTGATTTTTTTCCCCCAAGCATTACTTATTACCAAGCCGAGCAATAAGAGAAACTCTCATCTGCCATTTGAAAAGGACACACACAGAAACACATACATGTTAAGTACAACCAAACAAGTGCTTAAGCCCCTTTTGTTTTGCTGTGCTATCCGTTTCACCACAAACTGTTTAAAGATCTGCTATGCCTGTTTTTTTGTATATTTTATCCAAACAATGCACATTTCTGAAAACGTGTGCATTTTGTTATATTTAAACAGTATTTTGTCACCAAACAAAACATTTAAATATTACCTTGCAATGCACACGTAATGGATAAAATATTTAAGTTATATAACTCCTCAGGCTATGTAGTCAGACAATCAAAGTGAAACCCACAAGGCATTTATTTCATTTGACTGGTGAGACAAATTCTACAGGAAAAATAAGCAAGACTCCTGAAGCAAGCAAGCATCAAACAAAAGATGCAAGCTCAGTTTTGCCGTTAGCGAGGTTTCGGCGCAGATGATAAATGGTGCTGCTCCGTCCTCCTGACAGGCAGGAGAAACAGCAGCACGTTGAGACTCGCGTCTCTCCCAGCTTTCTCTCACGCCTAAAAAGGAGATGGGTCAAGCCCTGGATATTCAGCCTTAAACACTGTCTCCGCTCCTCACCGACTTCCGTGGTTTTCACAACGCTGCCTGAATTGAAGCGTTAACCTAGTCCAGGAGTCACCAGCTTCAGCCCGCAAAGGGCCACAGAACACGTTCATCACCACCTGAGGTTTTGGAAACCTGGGCTCGTCAGCGACGGTTATGATGAGCCGCTGCAGTTGGCCGAGCAACGATTAAACTGCGTATTCAATTAAGCAACCAAAAACTCAGGCGTATCAAATCCAACACGCTGATATAATGGAATTGCTGCGCTCAGATTCTTGCCAGATGTTGCCATTAATACAGCGGAGTTTACTCCCTCACTGCTTGATCGAGGTGAACGATGCGGGTTAACCCCCAGAAAATGCGACCAAAGGCTCGCTCCATTCCCCGCTAGCGTCTCTCCCAAGAGGTTACACAACCATATGATGACTGAAGAGCCAGCGTTTACAGTCACCTTACACATGAGGGCTCATTAGCTTATCATGAGCACACATTCACAGGCCACACCAGCTCACCAGTAATTTGCTCATGTTTTTAATGCCCAGCTGTACATGTAGGATTCTCCATGCAAAACCCCCTGTGAAGTCACTGCCACGCACAGATGACCATTTCGCAGGAAATATTTCTGAAAATAATAAAAGATTATTCCTTATGTAACACATATAAATAAATCTCTGCAATCCCTCGCCATATTTCATTCCTGCTCCCAGGCTCTCGGGGCATCTTGAAAAGCGATGACTACGATTTGCTAAGTGCTGTAACTTCACTGTTGACAGATCCATTTTCTGTATCACTGAATTCACATATTTTTTTTTTAACCTAACAGAAATTATAAATGGAAAAAAAAACAAGCAGTAGGCAACTTAGATCTCAAGCATTTCGCCGAAGAAATAAGGTTCTCTGTGCAGAGTCTCCATCTGGATGCTGTTCTGCAGGCTTTGATTCCACGAGGGAGACAGCCGGTTGCTTTGCATGCTGCTGTTTGTCCCCAAACACATTTACGCTATATAGGTTTATGTCACCACTGCCGGGCTAGGCAGGCAGATGGGCTCAGGCGTTCCGTCTCAATCCGGCACACCTGCCGCCTTCCCCTCCTTTCTCTGCCACGATGTGCTGAAGGACCGGGGGGAGGGGGGGGGTATCATTCATGCAGCATGTGGCAAAGAGAATATCGGCACAGCCATTCTAAGTACAGTTATATCCATAATTTCACTCAATTATTTAAGAGCTCTGAATCGCAGGCAGTGAGTATACATGCAAATCGCAGCCTCATACAGGAGCATATAACGGCAGAGCATATAACGGCAGAGCATATAATGGCAGAGCTCACATTTTTACTGTAGCGCCATCCTGCAGTTTACATGCTACAGCCACACCTCCCTCGACAAGCCCTGTTAAGAAGGCTGACAAAGACAGAGATCAACAGAAGAGAAGATTTCGTTTTGTTTTTTGTTTTGTTTTGCTGTAAAAAACTAAGAACAGTTTTTTTCCCCACCGTTGTTCCTCACACTCAAAGCACACTGCATCTCCCTGTGATATTTTTAAAGCCTTTAAGGCAGAGAACATAACACGCTACCTTGGATGAATTCTTTTTGAGGAATACCAAGCTCAGGAAGGAGGACAAGGGTTTACAAGAGGTGCATGCTAATGTTTCTCATTGACCGAAAGAACATAAGAACAAAGGTTTATTTTTATTGCTATAATAAGGATTCAACTAATTAATAATATACGATAAACAGTATATATACTTAAATGACTCTACAATTAGACCATATTGTTTCTGGAATATTGGTAAATCTACTATTTTATTCAGCTTCAAGTTGTTTATTTGACACATTTCTATTGCAAACACAAACCAGTAGCTCGGTCCCTATGACTGGTCATGCAGTATGGGGCTGAATTAACTGGCTGACCCACTGGGAATTATGCTGGCGACCTAATCAGAAGCCAGGCCCAGCAGATTCAATCAAGATTCTTGTTCTCAGTCCACTGCCTGAGGTGAGTCTGAGCTTGTCCTTGGAAATGGCAATTTGGAGTCTATTTATTTAATGTTGCAAAAACTGCATTTTTTTTTTCCTGCGAAATAAATAAAAAACTTCAACTAAAGCGCAGCCCACAGCCTGGTAAATCGAGATGTTTTGCATAGTTCTGCGCTCAGGGCTTGATTAACAATACGCCAGTGACTTGGCCTCTCTCCCTCATTATTCACAGCATTTACAGCGTTTGTTCATGTTAATAAGTCCCTTCCGC
>JAABNY020000009.1:134253-150100 GCA_015164015.2 Brevimyrus niger
GCACTGCGGGGCAGGTGACGCCGCCGCTGGAGCGCGGCACTGCGGGGCAGGTGACGCCGTCGCTGGAACGCGGCACTTCGGGGCAGGTGACGCCGCCGCTGGAGCGCGGCACTGCGGGGCAGGTGATGCCGGGCCTACTCACTTTCATGTCACCTTCAGAGCTGCTCCAGTTGCCATCCGGAAAGGTTGCCGTTGCCCTCCTTAACTTCATAAATCAACATTTTAATGGCGGGTTTAGTATCTTGGCCCGAAGCTACAGCTGCAGCACCCCGCGAGAGCATTCAACCTGCAACTTTTTGGACAGCGTCCCTTAACCTCCCATGAGTAGCAGCTCAGATGGGAGTTTGGAGTAGCAAGTCAGATGTTTAACCCACTGTAAAGTATCTGCCTCTGGCAAACCCCCCACCCACCCTCTCAGTAGCTGGAACCCAAGAAGGTATTGAGGTGTGGAGGTAGTCAGCTGGGGGGTCAAGCAGTGGACCTGAGCAGCACACATTGGGGTGGCTGAGAGCTGGCCCCCGACCACCCCCAACCCCCCAGCCACTACCCCACAGTCTGCTGTGTTCTGATAAGACCTCCAAACCTGAAAGGTTTCACCGCCCCTGCTTCCAAAACACCTCCAGCCAGCAAATTTCATAGATATACAGATTGCTCCCAGTTCTGGGACTGTTTGATCTGTGCTGCTTGTAAGCACCCATTCCAAAGAGGGCGAATCCCATCTAGCATGCTTTTTTGCCCTGGGGTCAAGCTACACAAGCCACACTGATGCCAAGATGGAGGCCAAAGGCTGACGGCTGCAAAGCCTGCAGCCCCTGCAGGGTAAGTCGACTGGTCGCAAAACAGGCCTCGCTCCATTTAAAGGGGAATTGGCTTGAAGCTTAAGGTGTTCTGCTGAAGAGCACCTTCAGTAAACATGATGTTTCGCTATTCGTTCACCGTTAGCTTATTGTTTTACACAATCCAGAGCAGTTATGCACTCTGGCTTTCTATTCATCAACCTAATTAATTAGGCAGGCAAATACATCTAACTCTGCATGTGCTCCCGTCGCGATCAGGCAGTTATTTTGCAGCCGTTTTTTTCCACCTCTATGTCATACAGATCACTGTCTTCCCAGCACTGCACAATCCCTTTGATCAGCCACTGGGGCTGACATCACTGCATTTATACAGTTCAACGGCTCAAACTGTTCGGCCCAGAGGAAGTGGCGTCGCTTAGCGTCAGATCAGGTAATGTGTTCTGGCTCCCTGCCGCCCTCCTTTACAGCTTGCCCAGAATGATCGATGCACAACCCTGGACAGCTGAACGGATCTCACAATTGCAGGGAGAATAGACACACTCTGGCATCTACAGGAGGTTAAGCTCTGTAAAAAAAAAAAAAAGAAAAAACACCTGCTGTTCAACATCAAGAAAGATTTGGCCGAAGCAATCAGCAAAAGCCCAGTCTGTCTTGTGGGCTCACCCTCGAAATGCAGTGTGGCAAAGCCGAGGCCGGTTCAACGCACATTTTTATGAGAATTTCCTGTAATTTCCTGGGTTTTTCCTGGGCTTTTTCAGAGACACAGCCAAACACATACCGCAGTCACACACTCTGGCAAGAAACTTCACACTGACAACAACTGTTGCTTCTGGGCTGGGTATAGTGAGTATAAGAAGTGGCAGAAAGAAGATTCAGGCATATTAAGAAGACAACTCGGAAAGGAAGGGGTTAAATTTAATTACTGTAAATGCAGATTTTCTTTCTGCATAAAGGAAAATTTTCCAACCCTTCCGGCAGTTGATGATGAGATGTATTCCTTTTGCATCTAAAACAGCGTTGACAAAAACCCTAAATGCTACAAAATTGAATGATGACTAGGCAGAAATTACAATAAACCACATTAAAATGTATTACATTTCTGTGCAAATTAAAGTGCCAATGGCACAGGCTTAAATGTTCCTCTGTGATTTGTATTACAATTGTGTCAAAACCGGCAACAGGCAGAACACAAACGTTTGAAATGCTACTGTCGTGGGTGAGCTCAAATAGCAGAGATATCACACATACCTCAGCTTCTGTTTATTTGCTCAGTTAGAATATATAATTAATGCCGTTTCTAATATATGTGTGTGGTTTTGAATTCACCTCATCTCAAATGAGACATCATGCTGCATTTAAAACATTTTAGCTATCTAGAGCAGCACTCACCTTTGTGTGACCCACAGACGTCATGTTCTAGTCGACAATGAGGGCTAATAAATGATTCACTCTATATACGTGTAGAGATTCATCTGAGTGACACCAACTCACTTTGCATTGCGAAAATTTTCTAATTTAGAAAACAGTGTTTGACAGATGTGGGGACAGAGAAAGGTTTAACACGCAGTGTATATAGGAATAAATTGGGCATCGAGGTTTGGGGACTGGAATGAGCAGCCAAAAAGGTTCCTGGGAATAGGCACAGGTACACGGCTACCTTTGACAAACTGCTATATATTGCAGCTGCACTATCAAAAAAAGAACCAATTTGTACCATTGAGGATGCAAGTACTGGTCACAGGGGCTGTATCCGCAAGGGGCAGCCAATTGTACCCTAGCTGCAGGTAAATGTACATTTTAAACTGCAGAAATTGACTCTGGGGAACATGTTGTACCATTGGGGGTACAATAATGATGTTTGTACCTTGGGGAACAAAACTGTACCCTTATTTCTGACAGTGTGAAAAGACACTGGAACAGAATACCCAAAACTGTTCCAACCAGAACATAACCCTTCTGTAGGGTGTACATCGTTTGGCTTTGTTTAATCCATTGAAGACACTGACGGACCTGTGAGATTCCTGGGGTCCAGCCAAGCACTGTAGGTCATTCTGTCTGACATGTCTGGTTCTTCTACACCATGGATCCTTTCGCCACAGTCATAGATAGGATTTAATACCAAGGACCCACTGTTTCCCCAAGCACAATGATTCTAGTGTTTGGTAACCATTAAATTCACAGCTTAAGATGGCCCAGTGGGCATGTTCTTTGATTCCTGTAATTACAGGGTTGACTCAGTTAAGGAAATGGCACATAATTTTTATCAGCATCCTCAAGAAAAACGACGGGGACGACTGTGGTAGCACCCATGTTTGTTACGTGTATGAGGCCAAATTAATTTCCCTTTCTTTAAATGGGCAGTGAAGAAAATGGAAGTATACTAACTCAATGCATCCTGTCCCCAGACGCGCATGCCACGCTCTCCCGGTATGCAGTGGACAATCCGCATGCGCCCAGCCGCTGTGCAGCCCGTCACACGACAGGACTGCGGTTCGTATCCGCCGCCTGCACAAGCCAGTAACAGCGCAGCCTTAACGTGTGGGAGCCGCTGGCAGTGAAAATGCCATCGAGCTGCCAGTTGTTGTTAACATTCTTGTCTAATGTAACTATAAAGTCAGCTGCATATTTAAACCTAACATATGTCTCCTGTTAAACACGTGACGATGCTTCAGTAATCCAAGCGTCACTCATCAGTTCTAACATAAACAGAAAATCTGTGACTATTTCATTTCCTAGGCCCAGGATTTTATGGGAATGTAATTCCTCATCATAATTTCACAGCTGGGAGTTTTTAAGTATTTAAATTAGCCAATGTACTCCTGTGAACCATCTAGCCGCACTGTCACATGCTTAGTTGTACTCCGCCACCTGTTGGCCGACATGATGCTATTGCCTCATCCCGCGTTCCCTTATTGTGATGTGGTGTCTAATCTGTTTTCCCCATAAACTGACTTTAATTATACAACATTTGTAAATGGAACATACTCACTCCCAGGAAACCCTCAGGACCACTAACCAACTTAAATATTCAATTAGCCAATTGAATAACAGGAAATCTCCCACACAGGGACTTGGCCGGGCCCTGGATGCGGAAAGCCAATCAGATCCAACAGGCATAAGAGCACTTAGTAAATGGTCTCAGTGTGGGAGTCAGTGTACATAATAAAGCCCTGGATTTGCGACTGAATAACATTACAGATCTGAATCTCATGGGGAATGACTACTCTTGGGGAAAGACTACTCATAGGCAAAAATCCTGAACCAGAGACGCGTCAGTAAATAACACGGGCAGAGAATGCTTTGGAAGTTACACTGGATTAAATAAACAAATCGATAAATATAGAGAATAGGCATATCTGTACTGCCAGCCTGTGGGAAAATGGAAAGGGGAGAAGCCACTGTCACAAATAACAAGCCAAGAGTCACTGTCCGATATAGGTAATATTTATTTGGCTTTTTAAAATCAGTTTCGTATTCCAAGAATAGTATTATATTCTGTAGAATAATATAACTGCTATCTGTCTTCATCCTTATCAGCTTTTGCCAAGCAGTGGCGATCCTTCATCCTAAGCCTCGAATTCGGCTATAATTCCGCTCTGCTTAATGTGTCTTTTATCAGTCTTCTCCCTCCAGCCGGCCGTTTCCGTGATCTGGGGCTCCACTGAGTCAGAGGACGGCCGGCCTTGGAGCTCATGGCCGTTTGGATACCGAGAGCCACCAAGCGCAAGCTGAGCTGGGCTCGCTCGTGTTCCTCAGCCGCTGCTGGCGGTCCCCGCTCAGCTCCGGGCCCCCAGAGGGGCCCCACTCCCTGTCACAGCAGCACACCCAGGCCCCCATTACTGCCATGACCGTTGGCTGTCTGGCGTTCAGTCGGCCCCGCTCACAGCCCCACCCCCCCCACCCCCCATCCTCAGAGGCCCCAGCCCATTTTAGGATTGACATTAAAATATGAAGAAGGCATGAAATATTTACATATAGTCTCTGGGAAATCTTTTTTTAAAAACCTCTTTCTGAAATACATTTTTATCATGTTTTTCCAGTGTATCAACAGATATTCATGGTTAATTACATTTCCATGGTATCGTTTTGTCTTAAAACATCAGATGAACTGGAAAAATAAAAAAGATTTCAGTATCTCTCTCTGTTCTATTGATGGTATATGCAGGTGTAGCGAAAGCTACAACAAAAAGACCTTGTTGTTAATGGTGTGGTTGTTTTCATGCTGCATTAGTGACCATACAATGTGTTGATCTGAACTGTTAACGAGCACATGCGGTGTTTTTCTTGATAATCTTAGAAATAATGTATATTAACATGGATTGGAATATTGCCCCTGCCAATGCAGCAGTGAGCGGTGTTTTGCACGCGTCACAGAGTATGGCTGAGCTTGCGAAACACTGCACTCCCTGAGTATTGGCCCCTTGGGATCCTCTGCAGTGAGTCCAGGCTGAACACCCGGGGACTCAGAAGAGTTAATCTCTGAAATGCCTTTGCCCTTCCCGGTGTATCTACTGTAAGTCAGAACAGCATAATGGAGCATGAAAGCAGCAAGAACCCGGATGGGCCCTCTAGGGTCTCTGCTGTGTAACTCCCCAGTGTGTAACTCCCCAGTGTGTAACTGCCCAGTGTATAACTGCCCAGTGTATAACTCCCCAGTGTGTAACTGCCCAGTGTATAACTGCCCAGTGTATAACTGCCCAGTGTGTAACTCCCCAGTATGTAACTCCCCAGGCTCAATAAATATTCAAACAGACAAATAGACAAATAGAGACATAATAGATAGACAGATAAATAGACAGACAAACAGATAGATAGATAGATAGATAGATAGATAGATAGATAGATAGATAGATAGATAGATAGATAGATAGATAGATAGATAAAATATTGGCTAAGCAATGAAATGTTTATGATGATTTACCCCATGCTTGTCACTGCCTTATGAGAAGTATTATCCTCAGATAATTTTCAATCGCATTATGCGGCTGCAGCTTCATACCAAAAAATGTGATTTTTAATGAAGTTTCATAAGGAATATCGGTTGGATGTTGGATTGGGTTTGAGGTGCCGCCTGAATTTTCAGAGCCTATGATAATGTAATAGGGTTCCAGCAAGTGGAAAATAGCTTTTTGATCACATGACAGGACTCCTCCTATTCATTTACTTTGGTTCTGTGCAAAATGCTTAGATGTGAGCTTGAAATCATGAGAAAGATGAGAAAACAGGAATCTATGAGGCATCAATTGACCGGTGTTTATTACTGTATCACTGTAAGATATTACTTTCGCCTTCCTAGCCTTTTACAGCCTGGAGAAATGGTTTCTTAATATTCATCAAGGCTGATAAAGACTCAATCTCCTCATTTTGTGACAGGCAGGCTAATGAGTGGAAGTTTTCACATCAGACACAACTAGCTGCTGGCAAAAAGGGGGCTTGTTTGACTAAACAGACCTGCGTTGGACTCACACAGCCCCACATTTTTCCCTCGGTGTTTTGACAAAACCAGATTTTCTGAAACGGAAAGCTCGGAATAGAAAGCCAGGGTCAGTTTGTCTTCCAGCTTCCACGAAGAATGAAGTCCACCAAGAATTACACTCCTTGCTCAAGAAAGCGGCTATAGATTAAAATGGAAAAACAGCGGCTTTCGCGTCCGGCCACTAAGGCCATTGGAGGGGCATTGTTTTTCCTCCTGGAGAGTACATCCCCGTCCCGAACTGTTTGTCTTAACCGCAGCCTTGCTTACCTTGTTGCGGCTGCTATCTCAGGACAGCCTAATGCTGCTCAACCACAGACACACAACCACGTTCTGGTCCTACAACTGCCGGTCCGCAGCAGTAACACTCACACTCCGGTTAATGTTCTTCATGCCAGCAAATTTACAAAAATGAAGTGTTTCACAAGTCACATTACATACGGACTGCCTGCTGGTGTTAGCTGGAAGAATCCATCTGTATCTCAGAGGCATCATCTGTATCTCAGAGCCATCTCCCTCTACTTTCCTGTCCCTGTCACATGACCCAGAACACCAGCCCTGCTGCTCCCATCCTTGAGTGGCCCAGGATATTGCAGGCTTCGTACCCAGAATTCCAGGAGCGGAGACTCGCTTGAGCTAAAACCGTTGTGACCTCCAGCCTTTTCCACGTCAACAGATATTTCCGACTCGGTTATGAAATAACCTGCCGGACTGCAGTAAACGTCGATTTCCCCTGCGCCTGTACAGGGCCGTGCTGCCGCTGCCCGTTCCATTTCCCGGTCCGTTTCGAGAAACACTGCGGGCGAAGTGACTAAACAACCCGCGGTAAATATCTCGGCGGTAGAGCGAGGTGGGTGGAGGAAGGCTGGGTCTCAGCAGGCAGGAAACAAGATCGGTAGGAATCAGGAATTCAGGTGGGAGAGGCGGTCAGGCGTTATACGCTCGCTGACGGAGGCGTGGCCTGCCGGCTGTGTTCATCCGACAGGCCAAGCAAAGACAGGAGAAGGATTAAAATAGAACAGAAATAAGCAAACAAGCCGGACGCAGGCCTGTCAGGCCCCATGATCCCGTGGGTGGACAGCGGCAGAGACAGAGAAGCTCGTAAGCTGTATAAACATGGATTGCTGAAGCACCAAACAGCCACACTAGACTGGCCAGTGCCCCCCAATGACAGGACACCCCATGTGGCGTTTAAGTATCCGTCTTCAAACCCAGAGAGCCCAACACCGGTGGAGAGCAAAATATTCTGGAAATACATAGAAAATGTAAGTTTGCGTCTCACCCTCATGGCCATTTGATGCGTTGTTACAGCTCACTTAAAATGATGGTAGATTTATCCAAAATAATGATACGAAGCACAACCGCACCCTATTGAGGCTGTGGGTCATTCTGAAAAAGGGAAAATGGCTTCTTTCTGACCAAACAGGCAACACGCACCCTGATTTCAATATAACTCAATCAGTTGATCAATAAATTCCGAGGAAAATAATCAGGAAATTAATAATAGCTGGAAGTAATGAGGAAAAGTTACGACGTCCCCAATTTTGCCATCACAGAGTGATACGACCACTTCCTCACAATAACATAGAGGGTGCTCGGCTAAAAATATTTTATTGTGACGATCACAGTTTTTTTTTTTCAGATTTCAGCCTATTTTGGACAACTTATGCATCGCTATTGTGTCAGATTTTTCAAAGTGTCTTCAGTATTTCCTGGGCATGCTTGTGTTGTTCGGAGTTCTAAGCCCGATGAAACAAATCAAAAGGGCAACAGGCACATTAAAAGAAACCAGCTGCGTATGAGTCTAAGTTCAAACGAAAGTAGACAAAGGTGGTTCGCATCCCTTTGCAAGGATTCATCGATGTTGTCGCCATGGTGTCCTTTCAAACAGTCACGTAACTGATGTGCATTCACAGTCAATAGACGCATTAATCTCTCAACGTTTGCGAAGGTCTCGGAAAACAACATGGAGGTCTGTCTTCAGTCCAGAAGAAGCTTTCCGAGTTTCTGAACAGAGCAGGTTCTCCAAAGGGTGGCCTTTTAGGGAATGTGCATCTCACACGCTTGCTTGCTGTGAACATCTGTTGTCCTTGGATCCATTAAGAACCTCTCTGGTCTGGTTGAATTGTTCAAGGTTTAGTGTGGAATGCAGAATGCAAGGGGATGCCCCCAGGGGCATCACTGCTCAAGATGGGGAGAGGGGGGGGGGTCCAAGCTGACTCCCTTCACCTCACAAAGACGTCTCCATGGTGACCTCTAGTGTCGGGGGTGCCTAATCCAGTTCCGTATTGTCCACTTCTGCCCCGAGCATCTCTGGACCACCAACCTCAGGCCGAAGTTGGCTTCCTTGGACATCTCCACCTCCAGGCAGCGGCCCGTGTCCCGGCTAATGATGGGCCCGTTCTGTGCAAAGGAATTTTAAAAGTCACACTGTTGCTCAAATATGACTCGCATGTCAGTTTTGAACACAGTCACCACATCATGTACGAGCATAAGGCCCCAAGAGTTCTGCAGGCGATCGATAGTGCAGGCCGGCACATGGTTCCTGTATGCCCAACCACTTTGACTTTCAAGGTCAGTGACAACAGTTAAGAGAACCTGCTGAAGCAGCTACTTTTATTACACATCGCTCACAGGTGCTCACAAGGCCGTACGCAGTGTACAAGTCATGCAATTACACCGCATGGGTCAAACACAGCTAGATGTAACCAGACAGGGTATTACAACTGTCAGGATTTCCGTGTGACCTGTGTCTCACCTGTGTGAAGTCCCAAAACCTCTGGGACGGTCGTGTGACATTGTCGCAACGCTTTAACAAAGGCGTCCGGCCCCGGCCCTCGTCCACAAGGCACTTAGTGTCCGGGAGGAAGGTGGTGGACCCCAGTGGACCCAGCTGCAGGAGACCCTGGGTGGAGTAGCGGGCAAGCTGGACATGTAGACATGTGAGCAAATGGTTAGGAAGCACACCACACCTTGGACATTCCACATTGACCTTTGTGCCTTTACATATTCATACTCATGCTACTTTCCTCTGACAGCGTGCTGTCTCTGATTGGACAATGTCACTCTGCTGGGACAGCATGCTATCTCTGATTGGACAATGTTACTCTTCTGGGACAGCATGCTATCTCTGATTGTACAATGTTACTCTTCTGGGACCGCATGCTATCTCTGATTGAAGAGTGCTGCTCTGCTTGGACAGCATGCCACCTCTGATTGGACAATGCTACTCTGCTTGGACGGCATGCCATCTCTGATTGGATAATGCTACTCTCCTTGGACAGCATGCTATCTCTGATTGAAGAGTGCTATTCTGCTTAGACATTAATAACGTTGGGTGGGGTGTCCAACAGGAAAGTCCTTACCTGGGAGGACATGCCATGGCAAGGGTAAAGGATAGCCTTGTTGTCATCTTCAGACCCTTGATCCAGGCAATACCCACTGGCCTTGCTGTTACGTACCTAAGAAACCAAACAAAAATTATAATTAACTACACAGTTACACAGATTCATAAATAAGTGGACAGAGTTGCAGTTAGGAAACATCGATATATATATATATATATATACACATATTTATATACAAAACTAGGAAAATGACTGTAGCGGAAGGCACATGAAAGCCAATTGACTGAGAGTTCAGAGCATATACAGTAGGGGTTTTCAGAGATATCAGTGGAACACTACCACTAATTTATTCTGAAATGCAATGCTCTGACACTGTCAGATGTAGACTGTTGGCAGAAGGCTATTCCACACCCTGTTGTTTACTTGACGGGATTAAACTGGGATTTCCATTAGGAAAAAAATGGACAACTTGACCATACTGAGGAAAATCACACCAGTTCTTAAGCTTACTTTTTAATAATCCCCAAAGAAGAAACACAAGATGGATGAAAGCACCATGCCTTCCCCATACCACCTCTTGCCAGAGAGTCAGACAAGAACACAGCAGGTTCCTTGTTCTAGAAACAACTGTGAGGAACCGATCTGCTTCGTCTGCGTGTATCATTGCTCTTCTCTACAGAGCATGTAGTCACTGCTATACATGAGGAGGGGAAAGACGCTCGCTTCGTAATTTGTCATCGTTGAGTGGTTGTCAGACTTGATTTAGGCCAGGGAAACGACATTTACATAACAAAAGAGAGAAGGAAAACTTGAAATGCAATCAGTCGTCTGCTTCTGTGCCTCGCCGCTGAAATTGATGTCAGTGCTTCTCCGCACCGCTGCGCATTCTGCCTGTAAATTATAATCAAACGCTAATATTTTAAATTGTCCGAGTGATGCAATTTAAATGGAAAACGGAGGCACACACTGGGGGGATCGGGGGGGGGGGGGGGGGTGCATTTCTGGTGTGATTTAACCAGCCATTTACAGGGCTGTGGTTTAATCATGTGTGTGCTTCTTTTTCGCCTTTGTTTTGCAATCATATTACATTTTGTGTTGGAGATACGGCAGGAAAGAGCAGGGTGTTAGCAGTGCATAGGAGGCCAATGGCATTTGATCGCTTCTTTTGCCTTGGGTCAAAACTTCGCCCAATTCATGGTTTATGGTTTGGTGGCACCGGAAGCCTCACCTCGCCGTAGGTGATGGTGTCATTGTAGATACGCATCTCGGGATAGACGTGCTCCAGATACCAGCGGAAACTCCGGCAGCGGAGCTTCTTTCGCAGGGACATCCTGTCCGACACGTCGCCGAAATCGACTCCGGGACTCTGTCGAGTTAAACGTGCCAGCCAATTTTTTTTTTCCCCATCAGTTGAAACAAGCCCCAGATATGTAAAAAGGGCAATTTGACATCATTTTGTACAGATCTCCTGCTTAAAATGTGTTAAGGGTCAATGTTTTCCCAGGATACAAGCAGTTCATAAACAACCTATAAATACCAATGAAACAGCAGGGTTATAAACGTTGGTCAGTTTGCTTGAGTGAGGTTTTCAATTTGACACAAGTCTGCATACTCATTTACACGTATGTAACAGTTTTATTACCTTGTAAATAATCTGTAAGGTTTGCAAACTACCCCAATGCTTTTGATGTTGCTAATTTAAGTTTATAATGGGATAATATAGAGTTGCCGTAAGATTCCCTGCGTGAGCGTGACAGTCTGAAAACATGAGTGTCAACCAGATGCGTTAGAGTTGGCAACTCTGAAACATTATGCTTTCTCCTCAAACACACTGGTGTGTCACAGCCTCTGGAGAGTTCTAGAATTAAAATGAGGGCACAATCTGAAGGCTCCCACATAAACAGGACATAAATAGTCACTCATAAAGATCATTATTCAAACTTGACAAACACTGTTCATGTAAGTGCACAAATAGGCCTACATAATTGTAGTCTCTTCTAAATCCTGAAACAATAAATCCTTGCTCCATTACTCTTTAAAAATAACTCAAAATCCAATTAAGCTAATGTTTCCCTTCTGATATGTAGAAGTTCTGGCCGTCTGAGTTGTCTTATACAGAGACATGCATTATTGTTTTGGCCTCGTCGTGTTGTGAACTTGGCAACCTTGCTATTCACTATGAGGAGCCGTCAGTTTGTTCATGACTTCCTGTAAAGCTGCTAACCCTATTCCACAACTCCCAACCCATGTTTGTCTCATTGAATAAAAGAGAAACTGTTAATCGTGATGGTACATAAACAGTTTGATTGAGTCTTTTGCATTGTACAAACTCTGCATCACTTTGTGTACAGGGGTTTAAGCTAATGAGTCTCAAACAGGAACAGACCCTGCAGGGTCCCCTGAATCAGAGTAATCCCACAGGGGGGGGGGGGGGTGACGAAGGTCAGTCTGCTGTGTGTGTGTCACTCACATTGATGGGGATGTTCCAGGCCATGTAGACGTGGGTCTTGAACTCATCCATCCAGACCTCCGCGGCCCGCAGCGCGTTCCGTTTGGCATAGTAGTCGATATCATTGTTGTAGGGCTTCTTGGTGCGCTCAATGTGTGCCACCCGGGCGCAGGGCAACACCTCCATGCTGCCCCCACACTGCCACACCTGCAAGACACAACCTGGACATGACTAAGCTGTGACATTACGGGGAGTGTCTGCTGATGTACCAAATCTGTTATTTAATGGCTTAGATTCTGTTATTCAAAAGTTCTGTTTTTATAACCATGTGTTAAGAAAACTACTTGAAAGACATAGAATGTCTATAACAAGATTAGGAATAAAGAATTAAACATATGATTTGCACAAGCTTGTTTTAGAACAGTCCATAATTTTATAGTACTTTGGGGTATTTGAGGATGGTCTTGGATGGATGGATGGATGGATGGATGGATGGATGGATAGATAGATAGATAGATAGATAGATAGATAGATAGATAGATAGATAGATAGATAGATAGATGGATGGATGGATGGATGATGGATGAATCAATGATGGATGGATGGATGGATGGATGGATGGATGGATGGATGGATGGATGAATGGTGGATGAATGATGGCTGATGGATGGATTGATGGATAGATGGATGGATGAATGGATGGATGGATGAATAATGGATGGGTAGATTGATGGATGAATGGGTGGATGAATGATGGATGGATGGATGGATGGATGGATGGATGGATGAATGATGGATAGATGGATGAATGATGAATGGATGTTCTTCCATGACCTAGTGCCTCTTTAGTTTCTTTAGTTGCTCCCCAACACCAACCCCAACTGTACTGCTCTACTGTTTACACCACCCAGCACTTTGGTTAAATGCTTCTCCACACCTGTGATCAAATAAAGTCCCCAGGCTTTACTTCCTCCCATCCCTGTGTCTGTTCACCATCCCTCTGGGGATACATCTTACAGAGGGGTTTAATTAAAAAATGTAAAAAATAAAGTAAGATAAGAAAGCTTAGGCCACGTGATTCATGCATCTCTGGATGGCCCCCAGCTCTGACTCAGAGCCAGGCCGGATTTTAAATTAAATTTACAGACACATGAAATCTCCAGAGTGTATGCAGCTAATCTGCATTTTTAATTGGTCTGTTTTCACACGAAGGGGTACGGTAAGCGGAAAGTACATACTCAATCATCAAGGGAATCTGCCTCCTAATGAACCACATTGACTAAAAATATACAGTAAATACACAATTTATTATTTCACTACTGAAAAGCAGCGAATAACCCTTTCTGCCCCTGACTTTAACTGAACAAACAGTCAGCAAATGCACTCATATATGGGTCCCACTAGAGATTTTCTACCAACCCCCAGAATCATTTAAGGCCACCTAGCACGTGTATGCACTCATGGGAGTTTCACTTACACAATGTTCTGAAGGTAGAACGAAAAATTATTGGTTCAGAACAGGGAAGTTTCTAGCTACTGAAACGATCAGGGGCTACATCAAGTTTAACAGGGGCTTCACTTTTTCAAAGGAAGATTGGCATAGGGGCTAAAATACTCAGGGCTACACTTAAAAACACTCGGGACAATAACCTTGAGTGATCTGACCTAATGATGCCCATAGCTCAAAGTGACAACCAATCAAATTGTAAAGGAGGTGGGACCAAGCAACTAGAGGAGGTGGGAAAAGGACATTTAATTGCCTGATCCTGCCTCTTCTAGCTGCTTGGATTTCTAGTTGCAGCCTCCTCTACAATCTAATTGGTTGTCTCTCTGGAACAGTCAGTTTTTGTTCTGCCCTCAGAACATTTTTCTGTAAATAAAACTCCCATGAGTCATGTGCACAAATGCAGTAAAGAGATACTGGAGAACAGCTCAAATCCAGCAGAGCTGATTGTAAAAACAATTAGGGTAAGAAGCTCAGTTAACGTCTGTGAGTTCAGGCTAGCATTTGATTTAGCAGCCTCACCAGGGGGCTTGGGCCCTAGTTTCACAGGAAAGACCGCCCCAAGACACCCCAAGTGACAGTGGGTGCACATGGTCCATGGTTTGCTGTTATGTCAGTTACATACGGATGCGGCAATATGAAACTCTAAGATCAAAGGTCAGACTAACAAATATCTTAGATATTGGTTTAATCACAGTTGATCAATGGTCAGGGACAACCTTATTTATACCACATTACTGTGAGGATAGCATCAGGATCAGCAGCAACGGTAATCAAAAGAGCATTTATTTGTGTGCCAAATTACTGCAAGCCGAGGTTCTATTAAATTAAGTATTCATACATTTTAATACACAGGAGACACGACAATGCAATAACCACGCTGCCCCCTGGGTCTTCCAGGAGCAGCACGCCAAATTAGAAACTTCATTACCCCACTAATACATTCTGATCAGATGTTTTTCTTACGGTTTATAATGTCACTGTGCTGTGACGCACAGGCAGCCCCGTGCCTCAGAGTCGCCGATTCCAGGAGTCAGAGAGCAGTGGGATTCATCCGCTGCGGGTTCCGGCCCAGCCAGGCTGGCTAGCCGTGACTAATTGCGCTCGGTCCGAGCAGAAGAGCGCTTAAATTAGAACGACGGAATGGGCCGCAGTCTGATCCTCTGGCGAGGCGAACGGCGGCAGCAGCAGAATGCGAGATTTACACAAAGCGCCCGTTTGTCTGTTTCTCGGGTGCCGGCTGCCTGACTCGCAGTACGACAGCAGACTGATGTTCGTATCTGATCCCCAGGTGGAATCGCACGTGGAGATGCGATCTCCCGGCATTTAAAACGGGAGCTGCGTCAGCAGCTCTCCCACTGATCGCCCGCTTCCTTCCTTACATGCTTTGCCCACCCTTTGGCTGTCAGGGAGGCACACGATGGGGCCAGATTGTCCTCCAGATGACTGATTTCCTTGATCACCTTCAAACATTCTCCATTTATCTATTATGCAAATGCAGGTTTTCTTCAGCATGCCACAGACACAACACTTGTCTGTCTGGGTTCAGCCCCACGGGGAAGGTTCAGTGTTAAACCAGAGTTCTTGGAATCAGCGGCGCTCTCCCTTGTTAAGAGTCTCTCCTTCCTCTCCCCCTCTGGCCTGCGGCTTTCGTGTCCCAGTAATGGCTGACTGGTTGCTTTTGTGACGGCTGTCTTGTTGCTCACCTTGAAAACATCCCTCCCATGGCTACGGCTTTTAGGGACAGACAGACGCTATAAACACCGGCGTGCATTTAGGCTGTCCACGCGGCAGAGAACAATCCAGAAGACCACCGTTTTAATCACGACTACCTGTAGTAAGTAAATGTGAAAAAAACTGAAAGAAGGTGGAAAGTTTCAAAATTTGAATGGCCTTTGCTAGAAATGGCAGAGAGGAGCACGACTATGACTGGACGGAGCAATAGGTGGCGGAGGATCAGCCAACGCAGCTCGCTGCCACTCCATCGAACTCTGACAGGTCTGAAGGTCTGACAGGATTCCTCATGAGATGGTGCATGAGAGGAAGCCAGAGGCCGGGAGTCCGAGCAAACGGATTTTAATTAGATGGAGCTCTGGAGCGAGTATTCTCCGAAGAGACTGAAATTCAGCCTCCATCATAATACGACTGAAAGAGGAAGAAGGACGATGTCACCCATTATCATTAGAGTGGGAATTATTACAGGGATCTGGACCATGAGGGAAAACCTGCTCCAAGCTCATGAAGAGCAATAACGTACTCCACTGCAGACATCCCCCC
>JAABNY020000009.1:150116-167755 GCA_015164015.2 Brevimyrus niger
CCTTAATGAGACGCTCGGGCATTCACATCAGCTGGCTGCTGACCCTGTCAAAAGTCAGAAGAAAACCCAGCATCCTACAGTCATCGCCCAAGCTCTGAGCCAACCATTCCATGAAAGAAGAGGACCTTCAGGATGGAAGGACACTCCCATGGAAGCGTCATCAGCCAACCAGAGAGAGCCTCCACACACAGACATCTCATTAAAGTACTGAAGCGTGGCCCACAAGCGTTGGGTACACAAGGGGACACGTTTTAACAGCTCTAGTAGCACCTAATAACTGTAAAGCAATTTCATGGCTCTTTAGGTCTGGGTATCCACAGACATCGATGTTATATTGTTTATACTGTTGCTGCCAACATCTTGATAAGCTCTGAATGGTTTGTTACAAATTAATGATCTAGATGCTTCATATATTATAGGTTATAAGCTTCTTCAGTAGTACTCTTAATTATTAAATCAGTAACATGTGCATCATTAACATCAACTAATGCACTGCAGTTGAGCACCTAAAACAACAGGAGAAATATTCACCACAGGATGAATGATTCATTTAATCATTTGCCAATTAAACTATTAAATTGCATAAGTGGGTGACAGTATTGATTATAATTGTACTTTTGTTTTGTACTGTTATCTTACAGGCCAGTCAACTTTCTCATCAGAATAAACAAATCCAAGGTCGTAAATATCGGAACTGAAAGGTTCATTATGCCTAATTAAGCAGTTAATTCCCTTAAAACGGTAGTGGATTCATCTATATGTTCCCAATTTGCCTAGGTATAACCGCTGTTTTTCCTCAACACCATATATATCCACGTACAGTCAATTTCCCCGTTATTTAACCATTGGATCATATTCGCATCTTAACTGTCCCCAACTCACAGAAGATATAACTTCGCGTTTAATATACTGACAGCGGGCGTAATGTGCGGTGATGTCCGGGATTAATCTCATAAACGCCAGCTGATCTCTCAGCGAAGGCGATCGCCCGGGACGGGACGGGACGCACTGAGCGACTGCTGCGGTAATTCCCGTGGAAACGATGCAAATGCGATCAGCTAAGGTTAACGAGACGAGGAGAGTCTCCGTACCCTGCCTGTCACACGCGATGTGCTTCACCGGAGCTGTTGCCGAACCATTAATATAACAAATGATACTCCTATAATGCTGTCGGCAATTCGAGTACCCCACTGTGATAACACGGTGTGAATCTGGGTGCAGCATCTTATCTATCAGTTTATCTTAATGTATTTCATTCAGGAGTGCAGAACTCTGTTGCTTTCTTCTTCTTATTGCGTAATGAATGGGACAGAAAGCGTGGATGATATTTTCTTCACGTCGTGACGAAAATGCAACAACTGACACCAAAACAAGATTTAATCAAGCCACAGCGTCCTTATCGCCTTAAAGCGAGAGACCATCTCGTTGCTTAACATAACGGATTCAGCCGCCAGTTTAATAAAATGTATGGCACAGAATTCACGTTTCATGTAAAAGGCAGCGTCCCGCTGCGCGAGGAGACTCTCCTAAACTCATGTATATGTTAAGAAAAAAAAAACGAATTGGTTATATTGCAATGAAAAAATAGGCATGAAAAAAGTAGATTGCTCTACATTGATAGGAAGTTTTCTAAAGTGCCCAAAAGAAAATATTTAAAAAATCCTTATCAGTATTTTTCAGATATTTCTTCCAGCAATATTGGGACATTTCTGCTCCTTGTTGAAATATCAGAAGGCTGGATGTAATCCTTTCGGACGCCAGCAGAACATATGTCGGTACCCTCTGCCAGCTGGGAATTCATTCAAACTTTTCCCGTTTCACAGGACACGCGTAAGCAGTGCGTTTTGGCTGAAATTCGGACATAAGGCACGGTGCAGGCTGGCCACCTTCAGAAGGGCATCTGAAAGTCCATCGAGCCTGCCGTCTGTATCGTTCGGTAAAATCGTGAAATAAAACTGTGCGGAAGATGTTCCCATTCTGGATTGCGGCACTCTTAGGCTGAAGAGGCAGTGCTGTGTGTGCAGGCCAGTGTCTGCTTGGCGGCCTCCAGTGTCTAGCTGGCTGCACAGTGCGTGGGATCGATAGTGCAGTGCAGGCCATAAGTATTTTAACAGAGACAATACATAATTTTGACTTTGTGAACCAGTACAATTGATTGAAATTAAGAAATCGACACGTGCTAATGACAAAGAGACTGTCTGCTTTATGGCTCTGGACAGCGATTTGGTGAACTGTGCAGGATGTATGTACAATATTAATATATAGTCCCCCCACAAACACACAAACCTGAGAAACACACAAACACACATTTAAGAGCCCAAAAGTATTTGGACAAATTAATATTACCTCAAAGAAAATTGTCATATTTAATACTTGGTTGCAAATCCTTTGCAGTCGATGACTGGCTTTAGTGTGGAACCCCCAGATGCCTTCAGGGGCTGAATTCCCTCCCCAGTAACGCTCTGTCAACACTATACTGCCGCCATCTTCCATTCCGACGTGTTCTGGCAGCCTTTCACCTTTAGTCCTGTCTTCAGTGTTTCTTCCTGACTTTTCAGCCTTATGATGACACGTCTTTGCTCCTCGTGTTGAGTGACAACAGCAGCGGATGCCAAACGGAAAACACTCTACTTAGAATGAAATCCACACCTTCATCAGCCTAATTCTGTAAGAACCGATGAAGCAACAACACACGCCTGGCCAAGAGACAACTAAAATGGCGAGGGGGGGTATGTATTAAAATGGATCTAATTCCTGAACAGTTCACCAAATACAGTTTTCTGGATAAAGCCGACAGGATGCATGCTAATTGCATATTGAGCTCATCATTTCAGATTCATTGTCATGGTGTCAGAAGTGAGAATTATTTTTAAAACGTGTTTCTGTCCAAATACTCAGGCTGTACTCTACATGTACACACCTTGGAGTAGCTTTGGGAAGCTTATGATCTCATTATATTTTTATATTTCATGTAACTATTTTAATCTACAGAAAAAGGCTACAATTATTTAGATTTTGTAAAAAAAAATTAAAATGAATGAATTACAAAAATACAATTTTGACCCCTCAACCCTGCTCAGGAGATGTGGTTGGAAATGGATGCATATATGGATGGATGGATAAAACATTCAATCTTCCAGTCTAAGTTGCCACTTTAATCACGCTGTATAACCCTTGGTTCTGATTCAATTCCCTTTTTATCCAACTGTCTCTTGTCCTTCATCTCCTTAATCCATTCATCTTCCTGTGTGACCCTCGGCTAAGCTTACCGTCCCTTCTGCTCTTCGCTCACGCCTCATGCCTCAGCAGAAGTTTTCTACCCACAAACCAGATGTTTATTTTACCTGTCAAATAATGCCAACGAGGCGGGAGATCACCATGCACATGCGTGGAACGAGAACAATCCACTCTTGGCGGTCGGTGAGCGTTTGTTTGTTCCCAGACATGTCTTGAGCTGTCCTGGCAGTGCCCCAGCCCACGAAGCAGACCAGGGCTTACGGATGAGAGCACCTTCCATCACTCAGCGCCCTGGCAGTTTAAAAGCCTTTTTCTGTGGTCGCTCACCTCTCCCAAACACACATGCTGTTAATCATCAGCGCGTCTGTCTGCCGTCCAAGGTGTGCCGAAATTCCCGAGACCATTGCTGCTTGGCTCTCCTTTCTTTGTCCCGCAACCGTTTGAAGTCGGGGGATTTTCGGCAAAGACTCTTTCACCCGTTTCCTTAGCCAACTTTGAAAAGAAGCCAAATGTAATTAAATTTACAGAAAGGTCATTTTATTTAATCTGCCTTCCCCACTAAAAAGGGGCTTTCAGGAATCAGAAGAATAATATGGGGCCTGTTAGTGTAAATCATTATACACTGTCCTGCAATTAGCTTCTTCCTAGAATGCTCCAGAAAGCTATATGATCTTTCTCTCCAGCGCTAAGATCTCAATACAATATGATCCAGCCATGGCCTCGATTTACTGACTTGTTCATCGATGTGTCAAACCATTTTGCCCGGGCAGAAATGATATGTCCTGCCACCGGAACGGTTACCCTCAGTATCCCCTTGCTCTAATCACCGCCTGGCTTTGACTGCAAATTCCAGACTGCCAAGTAGCTATTTATAAAACCATTCAGCATTTCAAGACGACAAAATGACAACAAGAGTCCAGACTCTCCAGATATAAGTGGATACTCAGGGTCAGCGTGCGTATCTGGGAGATGCTGTGGTGATGTTTACACCTTCTGGGAAAGCCTTTCCAATTAGCAGATTATTACTGCCAATCAGCATCTAAGACTCCCTTCATGCTGTTGTTGGTCCTCATGCGGGATAAGCTTGCAGGATTACAGCGTCGACAGGCTCCCCCTGTCTTTCGACATCCCACCTGCTCTGAGTTAATGCCGGCTGATCCCCAGTTTAGCAGGAGGCCGCCGACAAAACGTCTCTCGAGGTTCTAGAGGCTGAGACTCCAGCCTTCACCCACGGGGTAGATGAAAGCGCTAAATTACAGACGTAACTTCCAAAGTCAGAGAGACGGTAACAAAAAAGTGGCAAAACAGATCTGGTGTGCCTTGGCAGAGGTCCCACACGCCGTCACAATCCGGAGTGATGTCCCTACTCCGCGAGAACCAGCACTTACTCTTTTGTTGACACTGGGGGGAACACCCTAATCGATGTCGGGACGGACACTATGAGGTATGGCAGGGTTTGTAAAACCATTTCAACCATTTCTATTAAAAGGACCCAGATTTCATCTAAGCGCTGAGCTCTTGCTGTGTGCTGATTGGTTAGTCTCCGGTAATCATGTACTGTATGTGTCACTTACGTTAATGTGAAATGGCTGAATGAGTCTTTCAACCGAGGAAACAAACCAGTAAAAGTGCATGATGAACCAAACAATTTAGCTGAGCACAGGAGCCATTCAGTTTTAAGGTAGTTTGTATAACCTAAACTACCTTGTAGTGCCCCTCCTGACGGGGATTACATGGTCACCCTCATTGACACTGGTGGAATGTGATGCTGGTGGCAGCTCTGCTCCCCAATAATCCCTCTTAAGCGTTCAACGGGGTCCCGTTCTAGTGACTGGCATGACTGTGCCGTATAATTGACTGCGTTTTCATGCCCGTTAACCCATTTGACAACCTGCTGTGCACTATGGGTGGGGCACATTTTCTTCTGGAAAATTCAATTCCCATCAGGTTAAAGATTATTCACCGTAGTGTGGACTTTATTATTCATAATGTCTTTGCGTGTATGGGCGTCCACCTTACTCTCTATGAAGCTGAGTGGAACTAAAGCATGCTGGGAAAATGTGCTCAACACTGTAAGTGGGCTGCCAGACTGAGAGGCAGGCATATAAGCCTGTAGACCCGCTTCAACCTGTACCACACACACCTGGCAGATGACTCATCAGACCACATGACTTTTGTTCACGTCCCGTTTGACCTCTGTCTGTTTCCTTTCTAGCACTATACACATGAAAGTGTATTTTAATGTGTAATAAGGAATTTATGTATAGGTATCTGACCATGGTACTCCTGTGTGTTCGGTACACTGCCCTTGGCGAAACTTCAGTGAATTGATTCCGAGCTGCTAGTCAGATCAGCTTATCTGGGACGGACATCAAAGAGTAAAGCTTCTAACCTTTGTCCAGAGCTGCCCAAAGTTGATGGGAGCTTTTCCCCCGACTTCCACACCATCGTCAGACGGGTGCTGTTGGTTGAGGAGCATCTACCTGAACAGTGTTCTGCACTGGAGCTCTTACTACACCTTACTAATCCTACCTGCCAAAGTAACCAGGGTCTCTGTTAAAAACTGCTGCTAAAGACATCAGCAAAATAATTATGGCCAATCAGTCATGACCCTAAGCATCATGGGAAGTGGATTACTTAAGTAACCTGCGTTGAAGCACTTGTTCTCAGTATTTCAGTTGCCTGTACATATTAACCTTAACTTTACTTTTTTACATCTGTATTAGCATATTTTGTGCATTAGGCAGGTATACAGAGATGAATTATGTAAGTACAAAATATAAGCTAATATATGCATTATACATGTACAGCAGCTTGTTATAGCAAAACCAAAAAAAAAAAAACTGGAACTATATGTATTTGAAAATGAATGCATAGATTATACATCTAAACATGTAGTTAACGACAAAACTCTCAGCCTTTCTGAAGGTCACGAAAGTCACTTCAGATTGTCAGATTGTAAATATAGTCAGTGTTCATGCATTCGTGCTTCTTGACTTGCAAATTCACAGATACGTGGAAATTACATATACAGACGTTCCTCTACTTACGAACTTTCAACTTATGAACTTTCAGACATACAAACGAAGAGAACTGTAAGTCCATATTGTGTCCGGGTGATCGGGTTATATTTAGGGTTTAAACTTATTACCATTTTTAATGACTCTACCAAACATCCATGAATCCTCCTCATTCACTACGGGTTCTGGAACGTGACATATGACTGTAATGCAATTACTGTTTGCCCAGCCTGTGTCTGACCCCCCTCTCCTACCCCCGCAGTTTCCTCACTTCCCCACCCTGTATATGCAGCTCTCTCTGGCGGTCTTGTGCCTCCCCCCACACTTCAGCGAGTGACCCCCATAACTCACGCCATGTGAGCTTAAATCCTCCTAAATGGAACGTCTCAGTTCTCATCAGAGCATTACAAAAGGAAACACTCAAACATGGGGGATTATTAAACAGGGTGGGGGGGGTGCAGTCCGTATCTCACTGGGGTGAGCCGTTATTTTTATTATCCCCAGTGTGCTATGCTTACAGAAAGCAGAATAAATAACTGGATGAAAAAGGCTTTGTTGCTTTATTCTGACACAACAAAGTCCCCAGGCCACAGAAACTGCAGATCATTAAGAATTTAAAAAGGACCATGACTGAAGGAGGGCAGGGAGACATCGGAAGAGAGCGTTGCTGGCAAACTGCAGTTCTTTTTTGTCCCGACTGTGCGAGACCTACCAGGCAGCCATGTTGCCTGTTTGACGCGGCGGGGGGGCGGCACGGCTAAGGGGCTGGGCTCAGCTGACACTCGGTTCACAATGACTGCTGGGAAAAGCTGGAAAGGTCAAGCGTAAACATGAGATCGGCATCACGGGGACACCTGCAAGGGGCCAAAGGTCAGGGCAGCGGATGGACATGCTCAGTAGCTTACAGCTCCTCCCCTATACAGACTACAGGGCCTCCTCCCCTCTAGAAAGGATCTCAATCTTAAGAGACTCTTTCTGATTGGACAATGCCTGGGGGGCTGCTACAGAAACACATGCCGCAGACAGGCCTCAGGGATGGTGAATCAGAGAACTGCCATGCATTTCAGCAGAGGAACAACAGCAATGCTGCCCAATCAGAGCCAGTTAGAGGAATTCCAACTAATAAATACAAAAAAGAAGAAGTGCTCCCAAGATGAACATTAGCGTAACAGAAATCTGTCACTGTTTGGTTCATATAAATTCATAAAATCTCGTTAAGATAATGGGGATTTTTTTTTTATGAAGAACATCATAGTTCTTAAGTGTTGGCTAGCGTTATATGCAAACTAGCTAAATCTGAATTCTAATATTATAGATAAAATAGAAACCAAAGATGTTTTTTTTTACCATACAATGACATCAGCACTGTAAATGAGGGGACCTAAATCTCTTCAGGAGGTGAGGCTTTATCAGTCTCTGTCACAGGAACGTATCAGCCGACCAAACCATTGTATGATGACACCAAAGCACAACGTTCACCTGGGCCAGTGCCATCCTCAGTCAAACACGGATCTGGAGCACAGAGAAGCGGCTCGTGGCCCCCAGTTAAAAAAAACAGCTGAAGTTGTGTGCGGGGAAGGGGGGCAGGGGGGGAGGGTCGCTTTGAAATTGAACACCGAGACAAATCTCAGAGAACCATCCGACCCCCGGGCGATCTGGAGAAGACAGCAGCGCTGGACCTTACGAGTAACCGAGGGAAAAAAAAAATCTTTGATGTTTTCTAAGCTCTATTGCCAGTCAGTTTCACTGATTGTGACTCTAGACCTGAAGCCCATGACAGAGATGGACCAACATATAAGTGTGATCAGTGCCGAAATGTGCGGATGTTTATTCCTGTTGTAGTCGTGCACTGAGCATTTAAACATACGATATTGTTACACACATCTCATTAAACTGCCTTGGGAGGCATACGTCAAAACATTGAATTGCTGCAAAAATTATTTAATTACGTAGCAGAATTTGAATTTATACTATCACTGATGTTCCTCCAACAGTTTGCTTCCGGGTGAGAAAAACATATTTCTAGTCATTCATATGTTCACCATAAACCAGTGCCCCTGCTCCCCGGGCAGAATGTCTTCATTCCAACCTTACCTTTACCTGGCTTATATGGTGCTTAATAGGCTAATAATGGATGCAGTGGGTTGAAAGCAGTGTGGGTTGGAATGAAGACATTCTTTCGGGGCGTTCTGGGGGCAGGAATGGAATTGAGATCTACTGTCATAAACAGCGAACATAACACAGCTCAGTCTGCTCTCTCAGGGACACCCAGGCCGCAGGACGGATTTCGGTCATTGCCGGAGTCTCCGGAAGTCTCTGTGGGCCGGCGCGCCGCACAGCCGCGAAAGCGGGACAGCCTTATTTCTGAAGGTGACTCCGACTGCAGCACAAGCCGCAGAGAGACGGGGGGACCCAGCCTGGCGGGTCACGTTTTATTCTTTTAGATTTACGGCACTGAGATGGGCTCGCCGCAGTGCCTGCCTCAACCACCGCGCATCCTGTGGTGCTAATGCACCCATTTTAATCAAAGCGCTTACCGACAGCAATGGGTGACGTTTCATTGGGACGATTCAGACTATTATGGGTATGCACCAGCTTGTACTGGCTGCCCCGGGGTGGAGGAGGGGGTCTTGTTACAAAATGTTCTGGAATGCTACTGTTCCCCTAAGAAGTGCATCTCTCATCTGCAGCCAAAACCAAGAGCTTGTTTGCTTTTATAAAAGACTTGTGAGCACACCTACAAAGAATCATCCCATTTTAGTGTTTCTGTCTTACGGCAATCCCTCGAAAATATAGTTAACTCTAAAATATTCCTCATTCTGCGGACCCCTCATAAGCCCAATTAAAAAATACAAACAGCTAAAGTGAACTATTTTAGGCTGTAGCGCCCCCTGTTGGTGCATTCTGCTGTTGTTGCTCGTGACCTTGAACTTTGACTTCATGCTGCTAGGCAGAACTCAGTACAAATGTTCAGTATAAAATGTTGTTTTTGAAAATGAGCAGCACGTTCACACTGTAGACCCCTGTCTATTGTCCCCAATATATATAAATGCCATATGCTATCTTCCCCATTCTTTATGATGTCTCATATTGTGTAGTATTCATCATAACTGAAAATATGTTTCTTTGATTTCCTTCCCTGCAAGTCTAGTCACAGCTCTTGTACAAGGAGGAATCCTTTTGTAAATTGTTTTGGGGCAATATTATAATCTTGTCATGTTTCTTGAAATGGAGAGAATTTAATTTGAAATACAATTGCTTTCATCCTACTTATTTAAATTCATTTTTTTCTGCATCTCTCAATCTTTGTGACCTCGGTTGTATTATTCTGTTGGTCCTTCCTTGCATTAGTATCTTCCTTTTTTGGTGCTGATGTAGCTACAATCCATTAGTCCTTGTTATTTAAGCGGCTAACCTGGAATGTCTCCCCCGTGCCACCTGACAAAATTCCATGCAACCCCCGCCCACCCCCCACCAGCTCATCTGAGCCACCTTCCGCAGTCACATCCGCGGAGGGGGGGGGGGGTAGCAGGCTGTCACCATTTTCCTGCACCCACCCAGGGCTCCCCCAAGCAGCAGACACAGCCAGAGACATTATTTAACAGAAGTATAACAATTAGAAAAAAAAAAATTCTGTAGGCCAAACAAACACCAAGCCATTTCTGGCAGTTACTCAAAACCCATCTTTACCAGCATGAGGCTCTGGGTATTATACTGGTACAGCTTTAATCTAAACCTGTCCTGGGGTACAAAGCCTAAAGCCTGTGATTTAAGTGAGTATTACAGTTCAAGGTTATGGATTTTCACCTTGCTTATCTCTAAGCAATACATTTATAATGAGGCAGAGTTGGACTTTTTCCAGAATATCTCCTTCAGGCTGACAGTCACAAATAAAATTTATTTTAAATCCTTAAAAAAATGGATTGAGTATTGTGCCACGCACCTATTATTCGATTTAAAATATCCCCCCTCGACAGATATTCCTGGGAATTGAAATCGGTCATATAATCCTGAGACTCCGAGAGCCCAAGATCAAAAAGCTCAGGGTTAATGTTAATTTACCCATGGGGCACATGTGTCAGATTTAATTGACTTGACAGATTATTAAAAATTACTGGCTGAAATTTTAGATTTTATATTTATACCATATGTTATTATCGTTAGCTTAAATAAATTACATGGGGGTGCAGCGTTTAGCATTCCGGCCCTGTCACACTATGTGTGTGGCGTTTGCATGTTAAAACACACGCTAATTGAAGCTAATCAGAAGTGTGCGTGTGTGAGTGACTGGTGTGTGAGTGTGTCCTGCGATGGGCTGGCGCCCCATCCTGGGCTGTTCCCTTGTTGCCTTGTGCCATAGACTCACATATTTTATTCCATTCTGCCACCTGATGGACATGAGCTGCAAATCTCATGCTTATCATGGGAAATCCCCCCCCCCCAGCTAAGCAAAGTTTGTCATGGGGGTAACACCCCTGCGGTAACCAACAAATTTCACAATTTTCCACAGCAGCTATTGTGAAAGGTATGCAAATCATCGAAACTGGGGAAAATGTTTTCTTCATTCTTTGTTCGAAACTTTGAGAGAAGCCTCTCTAGAAAATGCTGACAGGATTATGTTTTATCTCAGATGGTTAAATCTTTCTTGTTAGGTTTTCTTCCTCTTTGGACTTCGACCAGAGAAGATCTCACGTCGCCTTCAAATCACTCCTCCCTGTTTTATTTGGACTCCCAGGCCAGCATTTAGCAAAACACAGACCTTCCATCACGCCATTATGGAATATGAACAAAGCTTAGAGCCAGACTGCGCCTCTGCTCAACTCCAGGGCCCTGAGAACAAGAAGGCCTAGCTACTTACCCTCATGCCCAGCTCAATGTTTTCTCCTCCGTAGACCTCCATGCCTGGGTCAAGAAGCCCAATCTCTTCAAAGTACTGTCTGTCAACCACGAAGGAGCAGCCAATCATGGCTGGAGTCCTAGTCACAAAACATCGAACAGAAGAAATACATAAATATTATCAGGAACAACAATTATACATTGTGCTCAACAGGCTTCAACACTAAGCGGCGTCCTAGTTAAGCAATGGGTACATTTCTGAGTAAAACACAAATCTGTCTTTTGTTCTCCTACATGCCAGCTGACGATTTTGGCGCACAATGACTGTGGTGAGATATGTGCGAAAAAACAAAGCTTTTGTGTGTCTGTCATTCCGGTTTCAATATCGAACAAATCTCCCATTACAGCCATTTTTTTTTGTCTGGGAGGCTCCATGGAAACAGCCGCCGGATCCACAAATATGTCCTGCAGGGAATATCTCTCACTCAGATTTCCCAACCCATTCTCCTTCGATCTTTGGTGTCTCCTTGCTGAAGGCCATACCTCTTGCACCTCAAAGATGTGCCATTGCTTTTTTGGCTTTCTCTTACGCATATTTCCCACAATGCCTTGTGAGACCCACCCACGACCCCCCCCCCCCCCGCCGGCCACGAGCAGGCTTAGGTACATCCTGCCACGACTGGAAGCCGGCTCCCAGGACATGATGTCATCCGCTTCCGCCGCTGGCAGAAGTCACAAGGCAAGCGGGGGGCCGCGTGTCCTGCAGGAACGATTCCAAAATGTCACCCCGACTGCCTGCTATCGTTAAAAACGCCCAAATGAAAAGGATGAAAATGTAACATTTAAAAAAGAGCAGGAGGGCTTCTTTCAAATGTCAAAGGGAGTAATCGGGTAAGAAATTCTGAATCGATTTCACGGCTCTTTCTGCATTCGCCCTGTGAGCCCATTATATGTGAAGCAACTGTATATAAATCTCTCCCTGGCCCATTTATTACCGAGGCGGCACATTCCTGGCTATAATGAAGACTGAAATAAGCAATTAGCCGAACATATGTGCCTCTGTCGTCATCTAACATAAAGATCAAGCGGCACCGGTGTGCGCCCGGCCTTTAGAGTCGCCTGCCCATCCGCACTACCGCGATGAAACGGTGCTCAGCGGGACTGCGCGAACGACCAGCATTCCAATAGCAAGGGATTGATTTATCATAGCTAGTGCATAATTCATGTTTCCAGGATGGGGCTGCATTGTGAAAGCAAAGTCGAGATGCTTCAGCACTGATGAAGAGTTACTCCCACCTCCGACGGACTCTCCCATCCAGAGCTGCACGTCAGACTCCATCCGAGATTAAATGCATTGCAGTGTTTATTACATAAGTCGGTCTGGCTTGCATAATTTAAACACACTCCTGGGTTTTCCTACATGGCATAATGGTTACCTGATGGGGGCGCTCTCGTCACCCTTGTCCAGCCAAGCCTGTGGAGGGCTAATGTACATGCACCACAGACCCCAGCTGTAGCCGTGCGCGGCGTTGGCGTACTGCTGGACCTCAAAGGTGTTGTATTTGATGTTGTCAATGGCGGGGAGGATGATGCGTGTGCGATCCTCCTTCACTCTGGTCAGGATTGGCTCCACCCTGATTGGAGACACGAGCCAATCATCAGCGCCGAATAATAACCTATTATTCACACATATACCCCGAGCAAAACAAAATAAACCTCGTCATCCCAGTCCCCGCCCCAACCACCCAGCGACCCTGTACCGGATAAGACTTTTAAAGATGCAAGTTTGGATGGAACAAATAAATGAGAAGAGCAAGGAGCTGTGAGTTACTCTTGGTTAATTGGGAGCCGAGCAGATGCTGGGTACCACACTCCATACCCTTCTCGGCCCAGTTAATTTAATTAGGCCTGCAAACTGGACGGATGCACGTCAAGCCTCATGCAGAATTAACGAATTCCTCTTCAGCTAAAGGCAACAATGCACACAAACGCGACTAAGACTTCAGTTCACTGACACGCCATCACTGGTGTCCAGGACTGAACAGGAGAGAGAGAAGTTCTTCATTCATTTCTGGAATCTTTTTCAATGAAGCAAAGTCCCAATGAACTGAAATGACAATGAAATGAAATGAGCTGAAATTAAAATGTAAATGAATTGGGTTGAAGGTTATTCCGGCCTCTCATTGGGGTTGAATCCTGCTCAGAATGCATCAGTGGGGTTTTGAGACGCACACAGATGTTAGCTGGAACCTTACTGGATTAAAGTGAGTAGGAGAACAACTGGAGATCAGGAAGAACTGGAGATTGAATTTAGAAAGCCTCCAGTTTCTGAACCGCATCACTCCACCTTACTGCATTGTCCACCCCCACTGGTCAGAGTCCTCTGGGCCCGAGCCTAATTCACAGGTCCGAGACAAGGGACAAATGGTGCCAGATGGTGTAAGAGACTTAGGCTACCGATCAGGACTGGGTATCTCCATGGAAACCAAACTCAGTCACTCAAATCCACATCTGTGCTTCCTCACCTGAGCAACTTGAGGAAGTATTGAGTTGTAAATGTAAAGCTAATAGATTCAAACAGTAAGACACTGGGGCCCAATGAACGAGATCACTATCCAAAAGAATTCCAATCGTCCGTCTCTCCCTCCCTCCACCGAGTTTCTGCTGCGGAGTTGACAGAGGAATTGGCCCGCTCTGCCTCAGGGAGTCTGACTCACATCACGCAGAGGCAGAGACAACCTGCAAATGATGTGCTGAGATCCAGCGAGGACACCTGACAGATTCCCTTCCGCCCCCTTATCCCGTTTTAGGACTCTATGGACTTTATTCTATTTACTTGCCGGAAAAGACCAATGTGTCGTATCTACGGAAGAATGACGTCTTTCTCTAATAGATGGCGTTCAGCTGATCAGTGTCCCTCAGAGGTCTTCTGGCAGAAATGTTGCATTCCTGGCACCTCACATCATGTGACAACACAAATGGCTGACTGTTCACTAAATCTTCGTACCCAGTGGAAATACACTCTGATTTTATGCTCTGTGATTTTACCACCATCCTTTCCTTCTGGTTATTTGAGAATGCTCTTAGATTAAGCTTCTCTTTTCCACATTATAGTGAGCCTGTGAGGAGAAGCTTAGCTTCAGGGCACGGATACGGTTCGGTGTAGACGCATCCGCAGCTTGGGAGCAAGAATTATAGGCTGGCTTGCTTATTTAGCTTAAACGTGCACATGACCGGCTTCAGGGTTCCGGTCATGGTTTATCGCGAAAGCCAAGATTCACACCCAGTTCGATCTACAAGGCATCTTGGGATGGAAATACAGATGGAGAGAAGGGGAAAAATATTTTTGTTCACTTCTGCTTTTAAAAACGAGGGAGCAGATGGAAAAACAGACGAGGCAGCCACCGGGGTAGAGGCCATGCTTGCGAGTCCGCGATCCGCGAGCAGACGTCTTATCATACCCGTGTCGGCGTGCAACAGGCTCACATGGGGGGAGCAGAGCTGACCGTGACGCGTCAATGGTGACAGGCCTGAAACTAATTAGCAGTTTGAATAGGCCTTTCTTTAATCATGCCCAGGAAAAAAAAAAACATGCTGTCTAATGCCAGCCTGCGCTCTCTGATAAGGCTGATGTCTTCACAGAAAACACGTGTGTTAAACAGCCGCCGTTATTATTCAAGGACAGAGACAGGATTAAGTGTCCCATAATGTTTACGGGACACAGGAAAGTCAGCGAAATCTACCCCCTTGCAATATCCCTCCTACAGTCAACAAAACCGCATTCTCTTATTTACCATGTACAGCAAAAAATATTTTTTTGGGAGGGAAGGGCTTACAGTGTCCCAGATCAGCCGTGAGAAAGAGCTGGTATTAAAAGGCAAAATGTTACCATTCTTATAAGAACCTTCTAAATATTTATTAATAATACATTATTAATACACGTTGGGGAATTCTATTTTCATCTACCCCATCTTGCTCTCCATGATGCACAGACACACATGTAGGTGAGAGCAGGCTTGTCAGTGAAGGGCAGCCACCTGCAGGGAAACCCAGAGAGCTGGGGGTTAAGGGCCCACAGACGGGACTGTTCTGCAGAGGTCGGGCTTCGAGCATCAGCCTTCGGCTCACAGGCATACAGGCTCAGCGCCGAGCCACACGCTGCCCCCAAGTTCCACTGCAGCCTTTCCTAAAAATCTGTTTAATGAGATTAAAAGGGTTTTATAGTTAGTTGTAAATAAAATTAGGAGTGTAAATGGGTGATTGGGAACTAGATGGGGTGGGAGGTTGGTCTGGGGGGGGGGTGAGTTGTGGACCGCTGTGTTGGAAGAGGGGCAGGTCGGGGTGCTTAGACTCTGAATGGAAGTCCAGAAGGTGTCTGAGTAGATGGGAGCTTTGGGTGCATCACGACGCGACAGCCCGCCCCGGCCCTGCTCTCACCAGCCAACGTTGAACTCCACGTGAGCATCAAAGAAGCCAACGACCGGCGCGGTGGCGGCCCGCCAGCCCAGGATCCGGGCCCGGATCAGCCCCTCTCGCTTGCCGTTCCGCACGACCTTCACCAGCCCTGGGTACCGCTTGTTCACATACTGATCCAGGTTCAGCTTGAGCTCCACTGCAGTAGAGTGCGGGGGGGGGGGGGCATTACAGAAGCAGTTAGCGGAGAAAACGGCAAGATAACGTAGATGACAGGCGGCAGCCCGTGGGCACGAGGGCCGCTGTGGGAATCGGGGTCTGAGCAATATTACTTGGGAGGGAAGGCAGAAAATATTGTCTGGCACCGTCGCGAAAGGTGATCCTGACAACTGGGAAAATGATGGATGGATGGATGAATGGACATATTGGCTGAGGGAGCTGATTGGTTAATCCATCGTGGCACTGAGGACGTTCTCAGTCACACCGATTGAAAGGGACAGCTCTCTGCTCTCTCTCCTCCCGGCAGCACTGGGGCCAGGCAGGGAGCGCGGGGGGGGGCTAGGGGTGTACGCAGCCAGGTCCTTTCGTTTGGCCAGAACGAAAGGAATGGTTGAGTTGGCTGAGAGGGATGGACACAGAGCACCAAGTATGGAAGACGAAGAGCCGGTTTGCCTCGGAGATCTAAGAGCCTCGTAATTGCTAAGTCCCCAGAAGGAGATCGGGGGATGCCTCAAGCAGCCAGCGGCGTTATTGCTTCGACTTTGACACGCCGGCCTCCTCTAGGTCGGCCCAAATCAGCCACGACTGACTGCTGACCGGAGCTCGATGTCACGCCTCGGTCCGCCTGCTTCCCCGGTCACTACAGTTGGCTGTAAACCAGCTGCTGCTTGCCAGCCTCTTCACACCAACGCATATGGAAGGATGGACACCTGAGGTCCACGACAACCCGCAGGGCCGCCGAGACAGAGACGTCCGGAAGCGTGGACGGAGGGCGTCCAGAAAGCTGGGCCGAAGGTCAGACGCATCGGCCAAAGCTGACTCCTGCCGTGTGCTTTCTCAGCAGACACCTGCACACACATATCACCAGTCTAACAAAGGAAATTGAACACATGCCAATGTGTTACATTTAAATCCCCTGATCAGGGATATTCTGCGAGATAAAAGAGACTCTGCTCCCAGGGGATGAGCTCAGTCTGGCACCTTGCTGGAGGTGTCATCTCCACTCTCCTGGAAACTGATGGTCCCACTGCCCCAGCTAATAATTGCAAGGTGGGACTGGGGTTGGCAGGGGTTGTGGCGATCCTTTGTGGCACAGAAAAACTTCTGTTCGGTTTTGGAATCGGGCACAGCGGGCCTGAACGAGAGGTGACAACTAGCTGCATGATCCGAAAGACCAGAAGAGGCCCCTGTAGTCTCGGCCACGCTTTATGTGAGGCTTCCTATGGACCTCTGGACCTGGATCATGGCTGGTTCGTCTTCACTGATGCCAAAGGGGATTGGCATGGATGGCAGACTCACACACAGAGACAGACATGGGGTGAGGGGAGGCCTTACCGCTGTCACTGTTGTCGTCCACCAGGATGATTTCCTTCAACAGGTGGGCGGGGGTGCGGTTGACCACGCTGTGGACCGACCGCAAGATGACCGAGAGGGCCTCATTCACAAAGATGAACACCACGGAGATCTGGGGAAGGCCATCTGGGTAGACCATCTGCTTGCAGCTGCAGAGAGGCCAGCACATGGGTTTCTGCTGAGCTGTTACCCTCCCAGGAGGCGCCAACCCCCCCACATCAGGATCAGTTTGATTGACTCCCATCGAGAGCCATTCCTCATCAGGACCTGGGCGGCTGGACCGGGCCAAAGGGAACACCCACATAACACCAGGCTGTGGCAGATGTATGGCTATTTCCGGTGAGTAGGACTGCCTGGGGGGTTATGAACCAGGATCCTGAGGTATTTAGTCATGGGAAGGGGGCAGCGACGCAGTCATGTACCAGTGCATGCTCCCCAACCTGACCTCACTTGATAAACCACTTAAATATCCTCATTTAGGGCGGCATGGTGGTGCAGTGGTTAGCACTGTTGTCTCACACCTCTGGGACCCAGGTTCGAGTCTCCGCCTGGGTTACATGT
>JAABNY020000009.1:185533-196270 GCA_015164015.2 Brevimyrus niger
TCATGCCGTTTCCCTGATAGAACCCCCCCCCCCCACACACACACACACACACACACACACATACAAAATGAGGACCATGTCCTTCAAATCATGTTCTAAAGCCCCCGAAGCCCTCAGTAATATTCTGCACACCCACCCACAGAGAGGATTTTTATCAGGTATTTAACTGGTATTCATATTCCATTGTCCGACTCATATTTCTGAATGATTACTTGTTTTCACAGTTCCTATTATTATGCCACACACTAATGATCAATACTCCTATCGACTGGGCTGGGCCTATGGGTGTGGTGGATACGTATTTGGTTGTCTGTACAGTGTGATCCCACACCTATAATTGCCCTGGATTTGCCATTTAATCCGTAAAAAAGGCACATAAAACCATAAGAGGCAGGGTTAAGGATAAATCGCCAACTGGGTAAAACGAGGCATGACAGTTTGACTAAAAACAGCCAATGAGCAAATCAATGACTCCTCAGCAACAGGCTTGTGAGAGGTTTACTTATGTTTCGAGGGCAGAATGAAAGTAATTAGAGGAAATGGGGCCAAGACATGTGATTGGTCGGTCCAGCCTCCGCTAGTTGTGTAAGTAAAACTCCCATGAGCCATTATTACTCTGGCAGCATTAATACTAACCAGCTCTGCCCTTAGTATCAGTAAACAGCAGCCTGTCATCACTCTAGCAGAAAGAATGGAAGTATTGGAAAGTTAACCAATATGTACGAAATGATTCAGACCGTATTTGGCACAGCTTCTGAACCTGATCAACATTTACCAATATTAGAAGTATCTTCAAAGGACTGGCACACCCAAGCCCCCATACTTCCCAGGATTGGTCCCAAGCTCACTGTGATCCTGTACTGGCAAGCCGCTGGAAGATGGACTGATTTTCCAAAAGTAATGCTGCGCATTCTTCAGTACACCAATGATCACACTTGTGTGTGCGTTTTTTAAGATATTTATTTTAACGTTCTCTTAAGTTTTGATTTGGAAATGCATCATCAGATTGAAATTATTTTTGGAAATTTAAAAAACAAACACGTTGCCCCTTTTTGCACTGACACATGTCCGTCAAAGTCGTCTTTCTCCAGAGCGCGGAAGCACTGAGACCTGGCCAAAGCAGGCCAGCGACGTCTCCGCCAGTCTCACCGGAGACACTGGATCTGGTGCACAGTGGGACCCAGCATCTTCAGGCTGACACGGTGATTTCTGTGGGCCTCTGTCTCTCTACAGGCCTGTGACAGTAGCTTATGCAGCAAGACTTGTCCTGTCATTGGTGACCTTCAGCCGCCCTCATTCCAAGATCACCACATGTCAATCATCTCTTAAAGGGATATTAGTTAAATTGCTTGTTTGGTATTAAGACCTTTAATTATAAAAAATGTATGGTAATGCTTAAAACAGCATACACACATATATGATGCATTATAGATACCTTCATAATGCATTATAACGCAGTCAAAGTGTCATAGACACGGTTAAAACTATAAAAAAAAAGGCATAATACATTATAGCCATGTTTATTATGCATTATGAATACTCTATGAAGCTCTGATCTACAATGCACTATAAATACCTTCATAATAAATTATAATGCTTATACTGTCCATTATAAGGAATTATGAATGTATCTATACTGCATTATTATGGCTGTTTTAAAGATATGTTTCCATAAAAGCTAACTCTTGGACTTCAAAAGTTACACCCTGTACTGCATAGATAGTCATGGAAGATGCAGCACGTCAACAAAAGTGGCTGATCTTTGGCTGACAGGGAAATGCACACCCCGCGACTGTGTCTTACTCGCTGGGAACGGAACAGCCAGGCTTGCTATTGTTAGCATTTTTCCGTAGCTATCGGCTTAGGGCAGAAAGTTTATCAGAAGCCTAGACAGCAATGACAGGCCCCTTCCAGCGCAGACAATATTACAGCTTTCACATCAGCACATTTTTCTGGGATGTTTATGGGAAAGAGGTTATGACACTGGTAATGGACTCTGGACAGGAGCCATGCTCGCTGGTTCATAAAAAAGGCCTCTGTGATATTTTACGGTTGTCCGGCTTGGTGAGACGTGGCGCTGCCATAACAATGATGACCGCACGGGGAGTATTTCCTCTTCCAAGGGTGGATACGTGGGTAGCATTAGGCATCACTATTGCGATCGGCGAATGGCTGTCAAGGGGCCGTAAGGATTACGGGAAGCATGAGGTCGGTTTGATGGCACTCAGGCAGAGGTAGGGCCGCGTTCTACACGGGTCAGGACACACATGGCTCCAGTCTTTCCCGAAACAGAACGGGCCTCATCCACCGAGCTGCATCTGCCAGGGAAAAGTTTCGGGGGAACTCAACGCGCAGAAATTCAAAACCGCAGAGAGGAGGTGGTGCAGGTGGCCCTGGAACAAAAAGGGGGACCTCGGAGATTTCAGAGTTCCTGATCATTGGTCCGTTTCTCACAATGGCACCCAACTTACACTCAGTGACGGACAGAATTGAAGCCCAGGGCCAGGCCGGCTGATTGATGCAGACATGCCATGGATTCGTTTAATCCGGACAGATTCAATTGTTTCTTTCAAAATGAACAGCAAATCGTCATTTCGGACAGCGTCGTCTGGAACAAAGGCCTTTTTATCGCTGTTTGACAGCCAAAGAGGATGGGGACCCCCCCCCCCACACATCAGTCCAGTAACTCACAACCGCAGCAGGACATTCTCCCCTAAAAACACCAGCATTCTGCAGGAAACACAGAGGACAGGGGAGGGTCCCTACGGTGCGTTTACCCTGCGGCCGTGCTGTGGCGAGGCGGCCAAAGACACGCGGCTACGGACTGGCCCGCATTCCGCCCGCCTGCCCGCACCCCTGCGCGGCCCCCACGCATTTGGTCATTGCCATTTCAGCTTAATGCGACAACGGCCAGGTTCACAGGCTTGCATAACACCGCAAGTGGCTTGGTTTTTGAAAATCCCTCGCCTCGCATTTAATCTGCGAAATCGCATCAGATAAAGGCGCGGCGGCCCCAGCCCGCGGCCCGGAAAGGCGACCCGCCGCGGTCATTTTCTCACTCGCTTATCCACTTCTTTATCCTGCAGCATGAGAGTGAGCTTCTCTGTGTGGCTCCCGCATTTGCACATTTGAGGTCTTCAACAAAAGAACGAGCCCTGGTACAGCGGTCGATAGCTTTTCTGAAAACACATGCGTGGGGGGGGGAGGCAAACACCTCCCCCGGCAAAATAATTAGCCCCAAAATAGAAATGAGATCATAACGGAAACAGAGGTTAAAAAACAGTACACACTAACACAAAAAAAAGACTCCCAAGCGTAGATATTCAGCGCCCCCCAGTCATGCTGCCTGTTTTTAATGTGGGGGGAGGGGGGTGAACCAAACACAACTGTACAATTAATAACCGCTACAGACTCATGGAAAATTACTGCATTTTGCAGACTAATAATATAATTTGTATCCTAATAATGTAAAGCTACAAAAAGGCAAGAATTGAAACACCACATGTGCAGCAAATTAACAAGAAATAACTCTTTATTACATTTTCAGAAGCACATTCTTCCCACAATGTGACATGAATGAACTCTAAACATTTGTGCCGGTTGGTGCCCACGTTTGCTTTGCGTGTGTGCCTGTGTGTGTGTGTGTGTGTGTGTGTGTGTGTGTGTGTGTGTGTGTGTGTGTGTGCGCGCGTGTGTGTGCGTTTCATATGTAAAGGGAGTAAAAGATTGCCAAAGGCAAAGCCGAGCGATTATGTAAATTCGGTGGATTGATTCCTCTAAAGTCAAGGGCAGTTTTCAGCTTCTGGGATCAGTACTGTCAGCTTGCGTCTCTAAAAGGAGCGATCACGTTCACAAACAGCCAGAGGCCTTCAAAGTTGGACAAGAAAAAGGAAAACAACTGGACTTCTTAATGGGTTTACCTTAAGTGCTTCCCTTTTCCTCAGAAAATGTAAAAGTCGTATGTTTGTTTGTTTGTTACCTGGCTCTCTGCATGCTAATTTGCTGAGGTAAAATAAGAGCGTCCAGAAAGGCATCTGCATCCAGGCCACGTTCCCCTTGACGCTACAGCATATAGTTCTATTCAGACACAAACTCTTTGCGTGATTTTACCCGTTTATACAGCCACATGTGTACTGGTGAGCTTACAGATCTCCAAAGCACAACATTTTCCGGGACTTTAAATCTCACTCCTTAGTCGTTATGCTACCAGCTGACCCGGCCAGTGTTGGTGGCAGTAGTGATGGTGTTTTTAGTGGACAGCAATCCCATCTTCTGAATTCTACCAGCAGACAAAGAACCACACAGTCAATATATTTGAAGATAGCATATTTATAGACTAAATAATTGAGGTAAACATATTTAAAGACTAAAACCAAGCATGACATAAATCCCTTAGTAAAAAGAAAAATGGCAGGCAGGCAATACGGGTGGGTGTGTGATTGCAGCCCATGAACATGGGGAGTCCAGATGACATCCCGGTGCTGTCGTCATGACAAGCTCCATTAGTACCCCTCACACGCCTTGTAAACGTTAGCATGTGGGTGCAGCACCCTTAAGCCCTACCCAGCCCTAACCTTAACCATAAGTAACTGAACAAAATACGACACTCGTGCCAGTTTTGTTTTTTTGATTGCATTCACAGATCTTTGTGGGGACCTGGAAAATGGTCCCCGTGAAGTCAAAATTTGGTCCCACAATGCAATATAAACACACACACACACACACACACAGTGAGGACCATGTCCTTCACCTCACACTTGAAGCCGGACTCGTCAGTAGATTTGATTCCATGATGCTGGACAGCACCTCTCCCCAATTAGCTTGATGAATGGACACTTCGATCAATAAGCAACACGAATCAATTAACCCCCCCCCCCCATTCCAACTTTGGAGATACATGACAGTGGGTGGGGGTTTCTGTGAGCTGCTGTGTGTGTTTCATACAGAGATCAAGGCAGCAGGCCACGAACCAGCTCAGGAGAGGGGATGCCCCCCCCCCCCCACTCCCCTAAACTGAGGGGGAACGACCGCCCTTCACAGATCTACCACTGCTGGCCTGTAATCACACTTCTGCGAGATTAAAATTTCAAGCCATAAAAGATTCATCTTGTTTAAAGAGCAGGGCGCCACACACCAGGGCCTCACGCAGACGCTGCTGTTGCCATGGAGACACTGCATACGGCACTGTCGGGAATGGGGGTCTCTGCCGCCCGCGCCAGCGAGTCCCCAAGTTCGTTATGCCGCCTGGAGGAGCCTGAAGGGGGCGCCCATTCCTGAAGTCTGTGTCACCGTGGCTCATAACGAGTGCTGGCAGAACGGACTCATTAGATGAGCGCAGAACTGATCTTCTTGGGATTGAACCCCACGATAATCCGGCGACAAGGTGACATGGTTAACTGTTGCAGCACCATCTGCTGCTGCATGGAAGGCGGGACACCTGCTTATACATCTAAGCGAGACCTTACAAAATAGCCTGATAGATGTCAGGACAAGAGGGGGCCGTCTTGGTGGATTGATTCCTCTAAAGTCAATTTACCTGGAAAAGTGAAACGACCAGAAGATGTCCAGGCCCCCAACACCCCTGACCAGCCCCATGGGGGCCTCCTGTTAGGGGCTCAGCGAGTCCTGTGTCAATAAGCCAACTGCACATTAAGTGCTAGAGACCTGTGGTACCTTTTTAAGAAGCTTCCTGTAGGCTGGCCAATCTGCTCTGCCACACAGCCCGAACGCGGCATTGACATATTGTGTAGTGCCCGGGTGGGGGAGGGTTAGCCATTTTCCTGGATATCTCATTGACATGGTAAAGGATTCTGACGCTGGCTACACATGCAGGGCTGATCAAAAACAGGCATGATGGAAAAAAAAAAACAGTCTAGGTTTAAAGGAAAAGATGATTAGCAAAGTCAAGGACACTCAGCTGACATCTGCACAATCCTTTCAATCGAAATGCTCATTAGAGCGCCACCAGGCCTAATACCTATTGTGTATCAGTACTTACTTAACTGGATTTCCCATAATGCAATTTGGTCCTATTAACCAGAGCACAGAAGCACCTCTTCAGTCCCATTGCTGCATGCATCAGGCCTTGCTTAGCTACACTACCCAGAGTACTTTAGTTCACTTTTAGCCTTATTAAGCAGTGTCCCCACCTCTTTAGTCCCATTACCCACAGTGCATCAGTGCTTAATTAGTTATCATTAGTCCTATTACCCAGAGTGCATCAGCATTTTTTTCCCCTTTATATAGATTTCATTAGCAAATTTTCAGTCTTTTCTTATTGTGGGATCAGCACATAATTAATCCCATTAGCCAAAGCACATCAGCGTGTCATAACTTGTTACCCAGAATGCATCGCTTTGGTCCAACTGTGGAAGAAAAGTGAGTTTAATTATCATAAATCACAGGCTATCATGATCATTGGCTGTCAACAGACTGCCTGGCATCCCTTGACCGAACTGCCTGAGATAACCACGTGCAGCAGGACAACCTCCTAGTTTCTGGCTCTTCTAACAGCTGCTTCACTTGGGATCAGAAGTTCTATGACATGCAGTCAGAAGCCACAGGCACCTGGGTTCGAGTAGAGACATAAAACTTCAGATGGGAGGTAGAAAAGGCTCAACGCGAAGCTTCAAAAACCACAAAAACACCCCCAGAAGGTTCAGCCGCAGCAACCAAGAGAAGGGAGGCTCCCAGGGGCCAAGGGAGGAACTCAGGAATCCCCAAAGATCTGAAAATGCGTGTGGAACTGCAGGTCCAGAGGCTGCGTCAGCAGAAGAGGGCCGAGAAGCTGCTCCCTGACTGATGGGGAATTTAAGTTTGAAACGTCTGATGATTCTGGGTTGAAGGAGACATTTTAATTCAGCTGTTTAAATCTGAATAGTGATTATTCTGCTGCGTATTCTAGGCCACATTTCTTCCGGAAAAATGTGCTGTTTTTCCAAACTTGTATTTTACACATGTAATCCAAAAGACCCCCCAAACATGTACATAAAAAGCTTATTCTATTACAGTACATTTGCAACTCTAATGTACACTGATGCGTGCTGATCTTTTGCTATAATGTGTTCATGAATATGCATGCAATTTTAAATTGCTGCTTAGCTTAGCGGCTAATATAACCAAAAAATACCCAATTATCCAATCGTTTGACATTACAATTTCTCCAGGCGTACAGCCCCCTCAGGAAAGTCAAAGATTCTCTAAACTGGTAACTTCACTGTGCTAAGTGGGAACGCGCTTTTATATGTGTATGTCTCCCTCTGCTGCCAGGACAGGGTTGCTTCACCTACGTCCGTTAACACGCAACACTGGATCACACATTTTATAAGATTAGGGAATGGAAAGCTTCACTATATCAACTTTTTTATAAGCAGGTGAAGCACTAATGTGGTCAGAAGATGATTAAACACTAACACATACACAATAAAACTCATTTGTCAAGTCAGGATGTGTCGTAACTTTAAAAACGAATATGCTTTCTTGTTTTTTATGTGCAATTTTGCATCGTTGAGACATGAAGGCGTTTCTGTTCCCCTGGGCTCTTACCAGACCTACACAATTACACAACCCAAGACATAAAAACTGCATGTGTCCGCGGGTTTTTAAAATATTCTAAGTCATATTTTACAGTCTTTAAAATACACAAAATGGACCTCCTTTGTCTGTTTCAACATTGGAACAGCGGGAGCAGCGAGTCGCACACTCGTCAGCAAACTCACCACGTGACCACTTCTTTCCAAATAATGGGCGAAATTATGGAGATTAGGCAGCGTCAAGTGGTCCCTTGATTGGAACAAGTTCCAGTTTTGCATTAAAGTGCTCAGTGAATGGCCCATTCTGCCTCTTTAGATGGCGATCGCTGAAAAGCACAAGCCGTCAAACGGAATTGGCCAATCTGCCTCCGGGTTTGAACGGAAATTCACTCGGGGACCCCTGCTGCATGAAACCAATGCAGCCCTCATAACTGCAGACACTAGAAAATGAAGAGAAGAGCCGTCTCTGCGAAATCACGTTATAACACAGACTTAAAGCCCATTATCTCCGATCGCGCTGAAAGTGTCAAGTGTTGCCTCTTAATGAATTTACGTTACATCAGTGAAGATCACTAATGGCCTTATTTGTAAATCATGCAGCACTAGCGCAACGGTCCCTGACCCCAGACAGCGGGCAGCTTTATATACTCAAACATAAAGATTGCGAATGAAAGGTTTATGGTTGATTTAATCACAAGTTTCATCTATTCTCAGTATTTATGCTGATTACCCTTAAAATGATTTGGCCTACCAACCATAAAAGGTTGTCGATGCACATCCGGTCTGGAGATAGAATTTCGGTAATATATGTCTAGTATAGGCCTCTTGTACTTTTATTTACCTTTTATCTCATGCGTGGTCTGACAATATTGATGTGACACATGATAGAGAACATGCCAGTAAACGTGATAATAATCTGATTACCTAATCTGAGGTTTCAGTCTGAAACGCATGGCAATAATTAGGATGTGCCCAATAGTCATTTTACTCAGAACGAAGGGAGGGAATTAGGGCATTTGTAAGAATGGATGAAGGTGAAATCACTTGCCAGTGTTGATTTTGACATAAATTATCATCATCTTTGCTCGCTACCCTAAGTCAGATTACATCACATGTACATCCATACTACACCAGATGTTACAAAAATATTAACAAATTAAAGATTAAGATTTAACATCCGAGCTTTAAAAAAAAACTGTCACATTCAACAACGAAAAAGATAACGTCGTGCTCCGTGTTACAGGCGCTGCTGCTTTATTTGAAGGTGGATTTTACGGTTCTGTTTGCAGCGGCACCGTCGGTGACACACTGCACGCCTCCAGGCAGGAGCATTTGCTGACATTTAAAGGTCTTGTGTGGGATCCTGATCCCTACCATCTTATTTCCTCACTCGCTCTGCTGTAGGTGTGAGGGGTTTAATGGAAGTGCCATTCTCCCACAACAATGGCACTTGGAGGGGTGATCTGTGCATTTTGCCGCTTTACATTTTCCACTCTCAGCAGCACTGAGCCCTTGCGAATCGGCGAAATTACGGGCAGTGTATTTCGTCGAAACGATCAGTAAAACAGATATCGACATCTAAGTACAATTCAGTGTTATCGAAACCTTCTTTATCTCCAACCTAGCGACGGACGAAGTGTGGGAGAGTTAGCAAATCGAGAACCTGCTAAACAACATCCTCCCTGATTACATCTTTCACTATAAATGGTTCGAAATATTTGAAGCATGTTAGTACTGAGTGTTAAGCAGTGCTGGACGGTGGCTTGGAGATCTCATGTGTCTTTTTCAAGTTTCAAGATGACTGCAGATTCTTTGGAGAGCTCGTTGGAGCATGCAGACACCTGCGCGGCTCGGAGACGCGCTGTAAGAGCCACCGCGTCCACTAGGTGGCGCTGAGTATCCGCGTTTTTTAGTACTTCTCCATCTAATTGTCTCCCGTCACGAAATTGCTTGTGTAACTAATGAGCACTTACCAAGATGTCATCGTGTTCCAGGGACGTGTCTTTCGCACTTGTTTAAGCCGCCTTGTTATTTACAAGGGTAACTGCGAAACCTGTTCTTTTAATGCCTACGCAGGTAAACGACCGGGCTTTCTTAGGATGGCACAAAAGAAAATTCCACCTAGTGTTTTTTTTCTGACTCTGCTATAATGGTCACATGACGTTTAAACGTTTAACATTTAGCGCCCCTATGATTCTTTCAGTTGCAGAGATCCACGGTGATCTGCTCCGTGCCTTTCCGATCACGACAGTGTGTAGCGTATGATGGTGCTCGTCACGTGTCCTGTGTCCGTCGGAAGGCGTGAGTCAGCCTGGGCAACAGAAGCCTGGGAGAAGGAACATCTGCCACTCCAGGGAGTGATATCTCCAGGCTAGTCCCTAGGGGGGGGTGGAGATAAAACCTGGGGGACGGTGGCTGCAGTCATCATAAGCATATGGCCATCACAGAGCCAGCCTTAACCAGGCTGGAGGAAGGGGAAGGCTGACAGCAGGAGTCTAGGACAGTCAAGACAAGATGAGTCACATCCAGTCTAAGCCTCGGAGCATTTATATAGCTCCTCCTTAATGGAACCTGACCAGATACACATTCCTATTATGAATAAACCTCCTTTTCACTAGATTACCTGTGGAACTAGGAAACAAAATCTGTCCAAGGGAGGGGAAAAACATGAATGTGAGTTGGCACCAGTGTTTGGCTTGGGTTTGGTCTAATGTGCTGTAAACCAATAAACAGCAAGGATCTCATTTCCTCAGGCTAGGTTTAGCCCATTGAAATAATGTTTGCCTCCCTAAACCAGGCAAACAAGTTTAGAAATGTAGTTCTGTAATATCACGAGGTTCGACACTCGGAAGGTGTTACACCGGAGGAACAGCAGGAGGAAAGCGACAGAAATTACCCTTGGTTCTTTTCATCCGGTGATTCAGGGCTGTCACTCTTAGCACTGTCAATCTTAATCTCACTGCCGGGCTCGACTTCAGGCCTGCTGTATCTCCTTCATGCCTAATTAGCTTCTGTTGTGCGGAGATGAAAGGCTGTTTTGTATCAGGGCAATTTTCCGATTATCTCGCACGCTCATCAAAGAGTGAGCTGATGTGATGAGGGGGGGGGGGGGGGGGGGGGGGGATCCCCCCCCCGGCACCCGCGGTGGGGGACGCCCCCGTGGTGGGGGTCCTCCCCGGCGGGGGGGGCGGACGCTTTGGGCTGC
>JAABNY020000009.1:196280-211696 GCA_015164015.2 Brevimyrus niger
ATGCATTGTAGGGGAGTGGAGGGGGGGGTTGATTTGGGGGGGGGGGGGTGGTGTTAGGGGGTCGATCCCCACGCCGGCACCGGCTGTAGTGACGCCTCCGATGATGGTGTCCTGCCCGGTCGAGATGGTCGACAGCTTAGGGCTGCTGTGGTTGCTGGAGTTTCTCAAGGGTATCATAAGACATGCGTGCAGGTCAAAAGGTGGTGTAATGCTTCGGGTGGCTTTTGGTTCTAGTCCCAAAATGGGCCCTGTCTCTGTACTAATCTTAAGTTCAGTGGCATAGTCAGCTATGAAATTGGATTTTTAGAAGGTGATGAACTGCTGATTATTTATTCAGGTAAAATGCCAAATCCAGATTCAAGGGCAGTGTGTCACATTGCACTGGTGTTCATACCTACCCTGGTGTGAAATTCTGCTATATAATTAAGTTGTTTTAACCCACCAAGTGCACCTGCACAACTGTCCCCCACGGCAACTGCGTCTTGCCTGTTTCAACCACACACTATTCCCTTCCATATTTCACAGTCCATAAAAGGTGGAGATGGACCAGATATCCATGGTCTGCTGCTTTGATATTAATCACCCGGGACCGACCCATCCGTCTTCCTCAATTATGACCACATAATGGAATTAAGCCGGGCTCCCGTGAGGGATTACGGTGCCTTCCCATCACAGCCACCACACACGTCTGCTGCGTCTTGTTTGTCTGGACGCATTTTGGGTCCTCGGCGTGCAGTCTGGCCCTCGCTTCGCCCATCCGCTAATAAATGACCCGGCGGAAAATCCAATTGCTGCTCACTAAGGGATTTAAAATGTAGTTTAGCCCGCTTAGCCTTTAGCATTCATATGGATAACAATCCATCACGAGGGAGCTGCGAGTCAATAGGCCCGTATGTGCATCTAGTTAGAGGTTACACAGAGGCCTTGTGGGTAATGTACTGAAAAGAAAATGTACGTCCACTTGGCTCTCTCCAGCTCCCAGCATTCACAGCATGATGTCCATTTTTCTGATTAGCGATATACAAAAAAATGATGTTCCCTATGGGCGATATTATCATAGGCAAAACAATTGTTGACCACACTTCATATATCTTCTGTAAGAACAATATTAATGATTCATCCTGTGAAAGGTCATTCTTAATTCTTAGAAATATATGGAAATACTTTTGTATTAGTATTGAAATACCTACTTTAATGTTCTTAAATGTGAAGTAATTGTACATAATTTTGCTCTCAGTAAGACCCCCCTTTTCATTTTATGTGTTCATTTTCATCCTTGAACCCAAGGATGAAAGTAATGCTATTTTATCAAGAGGGCTGGGGGCACTTTGTGTTTGCTGAGAGCTGGTGTTGAGTGTGGCACTCCTATTGGGCAGAGGTGCTGTCACTCGGGAAGATAGCCTATCACCATGCACCTCCCCAGAGAGGGGAGGGCTCAAAGAAGAGATGAGAATCCTGGCTGTGGCTCCATGGAAACACTATGGAATGAGCCGGGCAGCCTTAACATAAAAAAACTGTTGCACGGCACCAGCCCTCGACCCCTGAGATTAGAACATTACTCTAAATAAGTGGGGCTCGACACCACAGCAACACGGCCTGAATTTGGGGCTTCTCCTCTTTCGATACAGTTTGAGCCAGACAACCACCAGGCAACCTCTGGACTGCAGCAAACAGGCAGGTTGTCTGCGCAGTGACACCCCCCAGGCAGCCAGAAATAGCTCCGAACTGGAGCAGGAGAACCAACTAGTTCATTAAACAATAAAAATCCTTTGTCTGGGGTGAAACTATCACACTATTATGGTCTGAGTAACACAACAGTGATAAAATAATTGTAGATCATTAATGCTATCATTGTCTCTCTCTTGTCAAATCAATTTCTTAAATGGATAGGCATTTAGAATCGCTGTCCAACGCAATCCATCAGGTTGACTGACTTGAATAGGAGCCACTGTCTCCAGATAACAGATTTCTGTCACACTGTAATCGGCCCGCCGCTTGCCAACAGTAGACTGGCTTGTCTGGTATGCTTGGCAGCGGCCCAGTCCTGTGTGGAGTGCCAGCGACGGGGTCAGAGGTCAAGAGCGGAGCTTTGAAAACAGCCCCCGCCATAGGAAGGGCCTTCTGAGATGTCGAGGGGGTTGGGGATTTGTGGTTAAAAAACCTGGACTTGAGACCTCATACTGTTACGGCCTGAAATTCCTCAGCGGAAACAGCTTGGGTCTGTTCAGAAAAATATGAACCAGCTTCACTCAAACTGCACTTCTAAGAAATAATGAGGTTGTCATGGGGGGGCGTTGTGCAGGTGGGAAAAGAACGTGATTTTCCACTTGTGACTCAGAGGCAGTGGGGTTTATTAACAAAATGGAGCACAATGGGGAAGGCACGAAATAAAAGACCGTGAGGGGTCAAAACAAACAGGGAAAAATAACAGCAACCTAAGAAACTAACGAGAACACAAGCAACCAAACTAACTACAGGAAACCAAAAATGAAACAAGGTCAGGGGACCAAGCAACTAACACAGGAAAATAGCACAACGACATACTGGGGAAAAGAACAAAGGCAAGCACCTAAATACACTGACTATACCGGGTTAACGAAAAGGCAGGAGTGGAACAGACAACTGACCAATCACTGGGGCACGGGACAGCAAGCAACAGACATCAACAATCACTAGGCACAGGAAACCGGACAGCAGGTGGAAGTAATAACAAACTACCAGAATCCTACCAGTAGGAATATAACAAAGACAAGTACTACATAATCACAAAAGGTACCAAGCAAAACCGAAAATGGAACACAAACTAGGAACAATTAAAACGAAACCAAAACATAAACAGGACCCATGTGGACCAGAGTAAACCAGTAAACACTAATGAAGCGAGACTGGTCAAACCAATCTCAAAGCACAACCAGCAGGTACTCAGTCAATGAGCCACACACTCAATCCACAGAGCTATGCAGCAGTCTGACAGGCAAGAAAAACACATTAGGGGCTTAAGGGGCAGGTGACAGGGAGCAGAGGTGGACATTTCAGGTCCAGAAAGTAAAAATCCAAACCAGGATTTTGTTTTAACCAACCAGTTGACTATAAAGAGTCAGAATCACATTATACTGAACTGGATGGTTGAAGCAAAATCCTGGTTTGGATTTTTACTTTCTGGACCTGAAACGTCCACCTCTGACAGGGAGGAGGACAGGTTGGCCAGTAACACCTGCTGGCTAAACGGGGAAGAGACGTGAAGGGCAGGGTTGGATGGTACGGACCCTGACAGTGGTCAAAAATGTAACAAAAACTTGTCTTATCTTACGTCTTTCAAGCAAATAGCTGGTGTTGGCTTCATAAAAGAAAAAACATTTTGTCTGCGTTGTGGAGTACCCTGCCGCTGTTTTAAAGTAATGCATAAGCCATAAATTATTTCACGACCGCACTGCGTAAACAAGGCAGGGGTTAGTAGTCAATCCCGACATCCTGTAAACCATCAGTGGACAAGCAGGCGGTGCCAGAAGGCAGCTGGCGTCCGACGTCCGACGCCCGCCTGATGAGGAGCTGCGGGTGTCATGCATGTGTGAGGGCGCCAGCTGAAACGGAGGGGCGGGGCACACAACGGGCGCACGGGGTAAGCCAGGTGGAAGGATTTATTGCTGTCCACATAGTTTCTGCGTGAGTCGGTTCAGCGGAATCCAGTGTCAGTATCTTGATGATTTAATAGGGGAGCAGAGTAACACGTTTTTCCTCGAGTGGAAAAGGAGGATGATTTAAATGCAGTCTGGGCAGGACTTGGGCAGGAAGAGTGTGCTACTCAAAACCTAGGGGAAAAACCAGCAAAAGGGTCTGTGTACCGTAGATGGGGGTGGGAGGGGGTCCCAAACAGGTGATGAGCTCCATCATTCATCTGTAGCTAATTACTGGTGATATTATACCAGCTTCTGGACTGATCCACAACCCAGCCCACACTCCCTGACTGCCCCCTTCTGCAGACCCAACCTCCATCTTGTTGCCCTGCCCGCTTCCTATTGGCTGAAACTGAGACAGCTGACTCTTGTGTACCCACCCCCATCCCATCATGCATGGATCTGTCCACCCTGGGTATCGCTGTCTGAATCGTCTGAAGCAGACAAAGGGAGGAAGTTTAGAGGGACATGGAATCCACATGCTATAGAGGGTTTTATTTTCCCAGTGACGCCTTGTCAAAACCACATATCCGGATATACAGAGAACCGGACTTTCCAGAAAAATGCCTCTGTGGGGAGACAGTAAACTTCCCATAATCGGGGAGCATTTGTTCACGTATCACTTCTAGCTGAGTCGCCGAATGGCGTGAACGTCGGTTAGACACCTCTCAGCATCCACCTGTGTGACTGACACCCATGAATTCATTTGTTATTGCGCCTGACGGTACCTCCGGGGTCCTGTGCTCAGCTTAATTAATGAGCGCGGGATTCTCGGTACGCGGAACGTGGAGGCTGTTGCCGGGTGGGTCAGGCCTCGGTGATTATTACTCACCGTGTTCATCTCGACCGTCATCGTCCATGTTTCACATATCAGAATAACACCAAAGATAGAGAAGCAACTAACATACAGGTAATGAAGTAATAGAAAGATGGAAGTAAAATACATAACTTGAATTAAAGTTAAATAAACAAATAATTAAGTAAAAATTGCATAAATACAATAGAGTGCAAATAAAATATAAAAATAAGATATTATAAAATATAAATAAAATACCATAAAATATAAAACATTAAAGTTATGAAAGTATAAGATTGAATTGGGGAAAAAATTAATAGTGTAGTAATTAATATCATACTTGGATACATATGGATATAGAATATATAGCAACAAAACAGTGAGACAAAGAGAAATAAATAACACAGGTAGTAAACACATACAGTAACACCACAATAATATGAGTGAATAGGAAAAATACAATGGTGCATAATAAAATACTTTAAACTGGTTAAAATGGCAATCTAGAAATACGTGTTTTCGATAACTTTTTTAAAGTGTAAAGCGACTCACCGTCTCTAGCGTCTTCTGGTGCCGTGTTCCGTAGTTTTGGACATATAGAAGTCTAGCGTTGGTAGATCACAGAGCTCCAGTGGGAAAATAAAAGATAAAAAGGTCAGTGATATATGAAGGTGCTAGTTCATTTAGTGCTTTGTAAAAGAATCTTAAAATCTGTTGTAAAAGATATCGGTAGCCAGCGGAGGTTACGCAGGATAGTAGCTTAACCACCTGGCGCGGGCAGATGAAAGCTGAAGCTTCACTTCCCGTCATCAGGATGTATAACTGCAAATCCAATGCATGAGTTGTGGCTTGAAGTAGGATAGTAGGACTCCATGTCAAATCACTAAAAGAAGATGACAGCAATTTCAAAGCCGGCCTGTTTTTTTCCAGGACTTCAGAACCTGCTGTCCTGCCATTCCAGCATGAGTAATGGACCCGTGCAATCAGGAGCTGTAAGTAAGAAGCCCTAGTGAACTGGAGCGAGGTGGTTTCTTGGCTCTGGGCTTCAACCCCTGTAGCACGCCAGGTGCTGATGTAAGGGCACCCAGGGAGAAAGGGGGGCCCTGTGTGTCTCTCAGGATTCCCTTTTTATACGTTTCACTGTTGATCGGTGAAGGCAGTGAACAGTCTGGAAATTAAGGCAACCAGGAGGTTTTAGGATCAGTTCCAACAGCCATGTGACTGGTGATGAGATCCAAAGCAGTCCACATCCCTACACATCTCGGGCATTTAAATAGATTTTCATGTCACTTCGGATGTTCATATAAAGGCTTTATTCTTAAGGAGTGCTTCACTTCTGAGGTAAACCTGTAGTATGTGGCAGCTGTTAGCTGCGGAAATGCAGTGTGTGGTGGGGGAGGGTGGGGGGGCAGGTCGAGAGCGTGACCAGGAGGTGTAGATTCCTGCACTCCATTGGGATGTCATAACATCGTGACTGGAGTGATTATTAAATCAGCAGATGGCAGAGGACATAAAATTAAGCGGTTAGCATCGACCCACAGCCCAGGCTGGATGAAGGGTTGTCAGCACAGTTCTTGATGCTGTCTATTTAGATTTTACTCTCGCTTTCTCTGATACTGTCCGACCAAACCACATTGCGGCCAAAAGCCAGAGCATACCAGAGCATTTTAATAAGATTTTATTAACTTCTGTCTGGATGACTCTATTTAAACAGATACCGCCTGTAATCTATGCAGGTCTAACAGCTTCTCCTGCAGTCTCTCCCAGGTGGGACTCAGGTACGCTGGACAGGATGCCACTGCACCCTTACAGCAATTTTAAAAACCTAAACTGGCCTTTGAATAAGTATACAATGTGAAAAAACAAAGAAAACCAGCAGAGTTTTGATAGAGTGGCTGTCTGCACTGTCAGGTTGCTGTCAGGTTCAACTTAAAAGTTCAACCTGATATTAGGAACCCCCCCCCCACACACACACACACACACATTTGAATTCATTTATTTGTGGGGACTGTTGATTCATTTCTATGGGCAAAACCCCATTCCCAACAATGACCAAAGGCAACTAAACGTTTCGAAATGTTTAGTTTTTTGATTGCTGCCACAGATTTTTATAAAATTGAGTTTCCCCTTGTGGGGATGAAAAAAACAGTCCCCACAATGTCAAGATGACAGGTTCTTATCGCAGTGTGGGAGCCTGGCTACCGGTCTTCTCATCTCTCTGTTTTTTCCTGAATTTGGACTCCCCACCTTCAGGGCGCCCCCCAGCCCCAGACTCCCCCCGGAGTCAGCTGACCTGCTGCTGCAGCTCAGAACCTGAAGCCCCCCCCCCCACCTGGGGCTGGAACCTGCAACCTTCTCTCTGCAAATTCCTTGACCATGTGACCTGCTATGGGTCAACGAGGTCAGTCCAGCAAAATATGATATATGAAGTGTAATTCTCCTGCTCCCCATCCGTAATGGCAGATTTAAGGCTATTCAGCAAACATTGCCTGTGTTCCTGAGAGAACAGCAGCGTATGTTTGATGAGGGCAGTTTCAGCCACAGCAGGGAACAGGGAGCCACTGTCTCCTCTAATTACCGCACGGGGCTCGTGACGCCGCCTCGCCCCCTCGGGCCTCTCATCCACCCCATCGTCTGCCTAGGAACCACTGCCATGGCAACGGCACAATCGGAACTCTCGCCAGGCGCGCAGGCACTGAGCGGAACACCCGCCATCGGCCAATCAGCTGGAGGCTGGGAGCGACTCTGCTAATCGCTGCCAGCTACTCCTCGCTGCCGCTGTCCCCAACAGACGCCGTGGGGATTCGCAGAAGAGTCTAACTACAGCCGTGGCTAAAAGAGCCAATACACGTCTACTTTTTAAAAAGAAACATAATTCTCCCTGAAATAAGTTGAAACTGATGCAAGTAATTGGCATCCAACATTCTATATTCTATAGAGCAGGACTTTGCTTTTGATTTATGACGTAACATATTATTGTCAATAACAAAATAAATGAAAAAGGCATGAACGAAATGATTGCGATGCTGAACCTAATGTGTACCACACCATTTTGAGGCAATAACTGCAATTCAGCGATTTTTGTAGCTTTGAAAGGGACTTTGAAAGGGTAGCTTTGTGCTCCTCATTTGGCTCCCTCTGCAAACTGCTCTAGCTCTTTAATGTTTGATAAGTTCCATTTCACCGTTGTAAGTTTCGGCTCTTCCACCGATGCTGTTGAATTCGGATCTGGACTCTATTTCAGAAAAGTCCATAGTCTGATTTTCACTTATAAATCAATGCTCTTAGATGCAAGTTATGGGTCATTATCCTGCTGGCGGACCCATGACCTGCAGCTGAGATGGAGCTTTCAAACACTGGGCAGTCAGTTTTGCTCCAGAATGCCTTACTAAACTGATTTCATTGTGCCCTGCTGAGATTTGAGGCACCCAATGCCAGGGTCAGTAGAGCCACCCTGTAACATTTCTGAGTCACTGTGATGCACACAGTGACACAAAGCGGTTGAGTCAGACCTTCTCTCCATTAAAATATTCTGTACAGCAGGGCTCCTTGAATTTGCCAATCAATTCCAAATCCAGGCTGTGTTTTCAGTTCTCCCAGGTAGTTTGTTTAATACAGTGGTACCTCAGAACTTGAACTTAATCTGTTCAGAACTCAGGTTCGAATCCTAAAACGTTCGAGTTCTGATTGAATCTTCCCCATAAGAAATGATGGGAAACCAATTTATTGGTTCCCAGCCACAAAAAAATTACACCTAAATATGTTTTTTCTAGCATTTAAACACAAAATGAACACTATAAAACAAGAAGATCATCCATCCATCCATCCATTTTCCAATCCACTTATCCTACTTGGTCGTGGGGGGTTCAGAGCCTAACCCGGAAGCCAAAAAGATCATATACTGTACTAAACACATCTAACACATTTATCAAAACAGTAATTTAGTAAGAAAATAAATGTATCCAAACAATGGATAGAGTTAAAAAAAACAATGTGTCCTGCCTTGATCGTCCACTCCTTCCGTGTGCCACGCCCCTCGTGTGGAATCCCCGCGTGATCAGCTGTTGCTGCTTGTTGTCATTAGTCCTCTGTGTTTAGTGCGCATTTCAGTTTGTTTCCCCAGTCTGGTCATTGTATTGTCCGTCTGCATTTTGCCTGCCTTACCTGTAATTAAACCCCATATTCCCTGATACCGTCACGTCTGCGCCTTTGTCTCCATTCTGTCCCCGCTGGGCACGACAATATTATTATAATTAAATGTATAAATGGATAATTATTAATTATGTTAAAATAATTAATAAGAACTCTTTGTTTTTAAATGTATTTTATAATTATATAATACTGTTACTGTGTATCATTGTCTAAATGTATTTTTACTGTCTAAATATATGTATTCAGCTAGTGTGAACATGCACGATCCTATCACAGCGAAAGCAAAGCTGAGATTGAAGCGTTACCCTTTGGTTCCACTGAGATGTGCCGCGTGAGTCATTTCCCCGTGCATGCAAGTTATCTTAGGTCGGCGTTCACGGTTCAACTTCTCAGATTCAGATCGAGTTCTAGGTCTTTTTTTTTCGAAGTGGTTGGTTTGACCTTTAAGAAATTTGAGTTCTAATGAGTTTGAGAACTGAAGTAGCACTGTAATTTTTTATTCTAATTGGCCAGAAGCTTCACACCTGGCTCACAGGAAAGGAAGGCTGGAAAATCAGCAGTGCTTGGACCTTGAAGACTTGAAGATTTGAATAGCCCTGCTGTAGAGTGACTGATAACAAGATCTGAGCCCCCTGTGATACTAGTTATACTAGTTAAAGTAAACAGCATGCTTGAGGTATTACTAACACCAGATTAATTCTAAGATGTCTCAATAATTTTGTCCATACAATTTTCACCATTTCACCTTTTAATTTGAAATAATGTGTTAAGTCATTAATCAAAAGTTTTAATGGATGCCAATTACATTTGCCAGTTTCCTGTGAAATTGAGATGTTTTTTTTTCTCTTGTTACAAGCACAATATGGCCTACTGCATTTTAGAGAAGTAAGTTTGTCTGTTTACTTCAAAGTAATGAGTAACAAGAACCTTCATAGAATTGTAATCAAGTCAAAGGCACAATATTTGTCCTTTAAAAGTGTCCAAAAAATTGATTCCTCATGTAAAGTACTGATACTTGAAAAAAAAACTTAAGTACTGAACTGCAGTTATTTGTACTTTGTTATTGTCCACCCCTGTTTCTCTTTGTATTTGTGAAATAAAAACTGTGAAATGTCGCGCAGAGATGTGAATCGGGTTTAACTTCAGGATACTGAAATGTAGCTGGATTATGCTGAATGCTCCAATTTCCTGAGAACTGCGCTCAGTTCTCAATAACCATATTTTTGTCGTCTGTGGTGCCAAAAGTGGAGAGATCTTCAAGGACCAGCTTAACGCCATTAATTGTAATGCATTATTCATAACCTCCAAATCTCGAAGGATTTGTCATTCCCTGACCGAGTCCCGCACGCATATAAGGAGACAGAGAGATAATGCTCACATCTCACTGCATCTGTCACGGAGGACAGGCCAATCAAATCCCATCTCATCCCCCATTAATAATATGTGTCACTATTAGTCATGTGATCATTCTATCTTCCACCACATTCTTGTAGCAGTGATGTGTTTCAGTGCACCACTGGAGTGACAGTAATCAGCTAAGCCCTGCATTCTCTGCAGGTTAAACCAGGAGTGTCACATGGTGTGCTTGGACTAACCAATCAGATGCTTGGCCAGTGTCAGCTGTCCGTCAACATGTATCATTGCATGATATCTGTTTCTTTTGGTGATCAAACTTCTGAGAGATATTAAAAGACAATTACACGTTTCTTAACAAATAGCAAGGCCAAATGATTTATATTCTGACTAAAAAAACATATGTACCCTTAGGGTTTATGGCTAAAACTGCAGTTTGTTTCCAGATAATGAATAGTTTAAGCTGTAATCTGCACAGCAATGGTGGCCTTCAAACACTACTGGGTCATATAGTAGGCAATGCGGTGGGGGGCACCTGTGGGTGCGTTAGCGCTGCAGCGCAGCTTAGTGTCACCCTGTGGGGGGGCTCACCTCGTTGAGAATGAAGCGACACCCACGGTTAATGGTAATTTTAAAAGCAAGTCGCGAGCATTCCGTAGTGCGGAGCTGGGCCAGGCGCTACGAGAGACTGGATCACGGCTTGTTTTTATCTCCCTCGCGGCCGCGCTTGTATATTTCTGCAGCGACGCACCGTGTCACATATCACTGTCACGCTCCCCGGCGTCCCCAGCTCGGTGATGACACACTGTGTTTACGATTCCACTTGGCTGCGTGTGCGCACTTTAACACTCAGGAACGGCCGCTTCAGCTCAAGAGTATCATATTTCCTTTAGGATAAACATATGTTTGAAGTACATTTTTCCGGTCAGGGGTTGCAATCCATTTAAAGCACAGCTATAATTATATAATAGGGATCTCACCATTTAATGCAAAACCAGCAGTAAATCCCGTTTCCAGGTTTCAGCAGTTGGCGGTCCCATACGTAGTAAAAAAGACATTTTTTAAACTCTTTTTTTTTCTCCCCCGGATATGTGTAGCGTCCCCTTGTGTGGAGAAGTGCCCTTGCGTTGCTCCCAGTCCCCACTGTAGCTGGGCCAACAGGATAATCTGAACCAGAGCGGCTGCAGATCTGTCCCATCAGCAGAAGAACACGTGTGTTTTATGTTACTTATTTTTTCACTCTAACGTTCTCCCAAAAGTGCCCCCCTCCCCCTTAACATCACTCATTTATTATGAAAGGAATTTTCTGGTTCTCAAAATAATTCCTTAGTCGCACACTCCAGGGCAAAAAGACAAAGAGGCAGAAAAAAACATATCATTTCGGCAATGGTGTCATTACACAGCTATGTCCTGAAATGCTTTGAAGTGGAACAGAGGTTGCAGTGGCATCTGGCCAAAGAAAACGCAGGTTTTTATGGTTATATAAAGGCTAGCTCTCCTGCTGGTGGGGCATCAGGCACTGAGAGATTTTAACAGGATCACAGCTCCCCTGCAAGATCCGCGGGGGAACCCCTGCTGAGTGTCAACCAATAGCGTGGCTCTGATTGGCAAGACACAGGGATTGGCTGGGGGTGCCCGGCGAGAGTCAGGGCAGGGCTGTAGTGCTGTAATGTCACATGATCATGACACGGGGTCAAAGATCAGCACAGGTTCTAATAGTTGATGCTGAGCTACAGTCCATCGAGCAGGTTCCACCTCAGAGAACACATTTCGATTCACCTTTCCACCACCCTCGGATTCAGTCTTGGCCCCCAGCAGTAAAAAGAATGTATCTCATAATAAAGAATCAGCTATAGAGCACATATTTCTCCTGCTATGGCTTCTCTTCACTGGCTTCCAGTTAAAAATAGGAGACATTTTAAGATTCTTTTATTTACTAATGAGGCTCTTTATAATCTCACTCTCCCATGACCTTTTGACCCCATGGTCAGCATAAAGGACATGCAGGTCTTCCAATCAGGGTATACTCGATAATCCCAGGTCCAAATCTAAGACCAGGGCTGACCGGGCTTCCCTTGCACGTCAGATCAGTCAGCAGTCTGGTTTTTTGAAACGTCATCTGAAAACTTTTATGTACAGAGAGGCCTTCTAACGGTGTTTGAATGTCTTTTATCTCTTATGAAGCACTTTGTGACATTTGTTCTAGAAAGTGCTACATAAATAAAATAGTTACTGACTTGCTTAATACAACATGCAGTCCACCCCTGTGTAGAAGGGTGCAGGGAAGTGTGACTCCAAATCAGCAGGCCCTGTATTTCCTGTTGAAATCTCCAGATTTCACCGGCAGGTAATGAGAAGATTAACGATGGCTCATGACCCGAAGGACCCGCCTGCTCTCTTAATTATATCCCAAACTGCCTTCACGAACCTCGAATGAATCCAGACGGGAAACTGGAGGGGGAGAAAGTGTTTCTTTTATAAACACAATTAGGATCTGACAACTGTGGTCCCTGGCTCAGCCCGGGACCCCAGCCAAACCGTCCCTGAAAGGCATTTGAGCAGAGTGGAACTGACCCGTGGATCCTCTATTGGGGGGATTCTGCTGAAACACTCAGCTGTCTGATGAGACTATAAACGGGAAAGTAGACCCTGGAGAGGGCAGCAACCTGCCCTCTATGTTCACTGAGGATCGTTGTGGTTCTGAAGACCAAGCCGCCCCATTGGGTTATCCCCAAATGGGAGCTCAGCGGAAAAAAAACCTTCTCAGGAACCTTGTGGACGTTCCTGAATCCACACCACCAGCACAGGGATAAATATGCATCTGCATGTCATCCACCTGCAGGCCTCACCGCCCCGTGCGCCGGCGCCCAGGGATGACTGGCATCCACAGGGGCAACAGGACGTGATTTAAGGGATCAGAGAGAGGCAAGCCACATGGTACGTACAGAGGGCTACATCACTCCCACACTCAGTAAGTAAGGATGGAGCAGGTCAGGGGGATGCTGGTGTTGGCCTGACCTTGACATGGGGGGGGGGGGTGACTTTGTGTCAAAGGCCCCCTCGATTGGGAGCATCTTACCACGCTCACATTACAGAGCATTCAAACACCACACAGGCCCCCTCCCCCCCCCCACAATCCCCCCGGGGGACAAGATGAAAGCGATAAGGAAAGGTGGATGTTGTGATGTCATCTGTGAGGCAAATAGGGTATTTTTCATTTAAAGGCCTCTTTGATGTATCTGTCGTGTGGTCTGGCCCCAGTGACTGAAAGCCTCCTGATTGTGTTTGGAGCCTGAATTACAGCCGGGGGGGTGGGGGGGGCATTAATCAGGAGAACAAAAGCCACGAGACCCTTTTAATGGCAGCGGACGTTTTCCAGCACATCCTGGCAGAGGTGATGGATCAGCTGTTCCCAGAACCATGTGCCCCCTAAACCCTACAGTGATGAACTAGTTACGTTTCCATTTCTTCCTGGTTCCCTGGTTAGCAGTCCCTCAACTGCGCGGACGCAGGGCAGATTGCCCCTCGGCTTTCCCGCAAGTCATTTTGGGAGCGAGTAACATTCTGCAGTTCGGAAATGTGGATTTAAGGTCTTTCTCTTTGCGACTCCAACATCGTTCTGACGCAGCTTGAGAACAGGGACCCTTTCGAACGGCATCATATTACACCGGAATCCTCACTGGCCCCGTCGTTCAATTAAATTTCTCGTTAGGAGGAAATTACATGGAAGTCGCCCAGAAGAACGGAACTGGAAGATCCGCCCAGCACCGTGTACAAAGCTGCATTTTCACCAATGGGTGACTGTGGCTATCAGATCCAAACGGTTCCCTCCATCAGTGAGTCTTGTTCACCATGGAGGACAGACTGATGCTCACTAGAAGCCTGGACTACAGTCGTACGCACACCTTACAGGCTGGCTTTGGTGTATGAGCCCCGAACAGTGATAATTAGGCCCTATGGAAAATTAACTACTGGATTGCAATCCAAGGGCAATATTATGGCTATTAGCCTGAAGAATGTTATCAAGAAAGCAGAAAGATCTGACTGCATCGATAAGAAAACCTGCAAAACTACAGCTAAGGTAAGTCACTTTAGACAAAGAGGGGTCTGTGTGCGTTTGCATTTGGGTGATTACCCCCCCCCCCCATCCCCCATTGCCTCAATGCTACACTATTCATGAACCCTTGAGCGTTTTACCCACAATCCTCAGCATGGATGATGGACAGGTAGACTGTCAGAATGACAGCATCTGGTGTGAATATCTAGGCTTTGATTTGCTGGTCTCCACTGTGTCCTACATGCATACCAGTGTGATACATGACAGTCCCATTAGTCAAAGCCACAAAGGTCACCATCACCCATGAATCTCCTGACGACTCTGCCCCCTGCTCTTGGGACTTTGTGTCCCAAGGCCTATGAAAAAGATAAAAGGTGATACTTTTCACCGGGGTGGTTCACAGTGTTTATCAATCACATGATCTCTCATGGAAGATTTATTTTTAATGTACCTACTTGAAGATGGCATCCTCCTGTTTAGCTGATAGCAAATGTTTTCTTTCTATTTTCCTGACTCGATTCTGAGGAAATCTGAGAATGGCACCAGGATCTAGAGATTGTTGATCTTGTTTGAATGATCATGGTCTTTATTCTGAATAATACGTCAGCAGCAGTTTTCAGTTTTTAAAACCTAAAACTGTAGTTGGATATGAGAGCTTGACTGTTTCCGTGTTTGTTGAGTATGCATGTTTTGAATGTATATTTTACACATCCGTTACAGTATATCGTGTGTGTACAGTACATCATAAACGTGGCCAGGAGCATCTGTAAATAAATAAATTCAGCGAAAAGAAACCGACACTGTCAAAATATTTGCAGATCAATGACCGCAAATGATGAATTCAATCCTGGAGAAGCCCTGCATCTCAAACAGCACAGACCCTGGAGTAGGGCAGAGGAGGAGATGAGCAAGTAATTAATGAGGAGATTTATTATTTATATAATGAGAAAGGGAAATAAGTTTCCTCTGTGGGATGCAGGTTAAGGGATCAGTCTGTGGTGAGAGTGATATGTTTCATGTGGCATTAAAATGACTTTTGGGAAAGAGCCTTCTTGGCTGTGATGTAGCAGTCGAGGGCAGCCATGTACCCATAATGCCTTGGGAGCCTCCAATCATGGTGCTAGTCTAAACAGCGACGTCCAAAGCTGCCTCACTCTGGCTGTGCCCACGCACGTCAGCATGGCAGCTTCCAATTGCCATCAAGATTCCTTCATTATCCATGGATGGATTCACTGCCCCCATCCCCAGGGAATGGAGATGGGGGGGGGGGGGGGACCGGTTTTCTGCCACTTCGGGGGGGGGAGGCGGAGCCCCGGGTTGGCAGGGGGAGGGGAAAGCATTGTGGCTTGACCTCAGCCGAGAACATTCTGGAATATGGGGCCGG
>JAABNY020000009.1:247011-262578 GCA_015164015.2 Brevimyrus niger
CGGGAGGAGAAGGAGAAGCACACACGGCGCGCGAGAGGCGCCCGGAAAGAGAAAGTGGGGGAGGGGTGGGGGGTGGGGGGGGGGGGGGGGGGGGGGGGGGGGGGGGGGGGGGGGGGTGGCTGCAGGCAGTCTGAATAGTTACATTCTCTCTCTGCCTTGTATATATGCACAGAAGGGCCAGGTTTGTCTGCAGAGCTGCTTTTCTGGGTCTCAGCCACCCGGCCTTATACCCAGCAGGCCATGTGCTGTCCTTCCACTCTGCCGCCTCTATTCTGGTGTGTTATAAGCAGAAGGGATTGCTCCATTTAATTACCCCCCCCCCCCCAGATCTCACAGGACCTCACTCATGGCCTGTGACCAGGTGACCAGGTAAGCGGAGCTTGTTAGTCATTTAATTGCCTTCAGCCTTAAGGATTTTGAGGGGGTGGATTAAATCAGTCCGTGTGTGGTGCCCTGCCCTGGCCCCCCTACAGAGATGGGGGTGGGTGGGGGGTGGTGGTCTTTAGCGCAGGCTGGATATGCAAAGGTCACGGCAGGAATCCTTCTGGGCACTGCCTTTCGATGCCAGATGGGTGGGTTTGCCTCAGGATCCCTGGCGAGGGGGTGAGGGGAGCCGGGGTCCAGTGTCTGAGAGGCCAGAGCCATCTGCTGGTCACCAGGGCCTGTGTTCACCTGTCAGTTGGGCCTGAGAGAGATTCGGTGAGGCTGCATCAATAGAGGATAGCTGATTGGCGAGTCTTTCCCCTGGCACATTTTTTGAACCGAGGATGGAGATGAGGAGCGATATCTGATTTCTGTGGGGGTGGGGGGTAATGTGTTCAAATGCACTTAACATCTTCTAGGGCAGAGCAGCATTGAGGGAATCGAACGAGGTCACCTTCATGTGGGGAGGTCCACTGATGCGATTTTAAAAAACGAGACAGAAAAAATAAAAGCAAAGCCGAATCGCTGACGGCTATCATCTCTGTGGAGATGTTTTTATTCGCAGGTTTAGGATCTCTGTGTCCTTTATCTGACAGGATGTCATCTAACGGAAGTAAAAGATAAAAGCGATATTGTTCGGCTCGTGAAAATCAAGTAGACTGTTTTTCAGTAGTATCCCCTGTGGTTAAATTCTGGGCAGCCGGTGTCATGGAACAGACTGGATTGGTGACGGGGGCCCGCCTTTGATTCGGTGCCGGCTGCCGCCCGCCGGATCACCCAGGCGCGTAAGTGAATGAGCCGTTACGGTTTTGTCAGCCTCCCTGAGCAGGTGGGCCGCATAAATGGCAAGACTCGCCGACATCATTTGTTCCCAGTCGCGTTTCCGACACGGTCGTCGCTCGCTCCGGCCCGCCGAAGCCTTCAGGAGTCTTCAGGCGCCAATGGAATGTGGGCGACAGGCTGGCTGTGAGCTGTGGGCAGACTCTTTGCCCATCCTGTTGGATGTTCGTGGAGATGGTGGCGGAGCAAGTGGGCTGCACACTCGGTCGCTGGGATGAACGAAGGGACTTTATGTCAGCTGGTGCGATTTTTAATTTGCAGCTACAAGGGTATGGCTGGTACGGCAAAGAGGTGTGAAGCCGGGAAGCGAGTCTCACGACTTGTGGGAAGCTGCATAGATGTTTCATTGTTCGGTTGGTGTGCTTCCATTCCCAAACTGGTTCGTGGCAGCTCCAAGCCCCAGATGAAACATGCTTGTGTTCCTTGTTCCCTTTTCTCCAGAATGGCTGTTTGTAGTATAGAGGATGCGTGTCTACAGCAGGGTTCCCGACTCTCACACATCTGCTGTGATGCTCACGCTTTCAGGCTCGCGCAAAAAATCTTACGGCAGATCTATATTATTCCATCATTTGCTAGGTGGTAAAACTCTTGCGTACATGCAAATGCGTGTGTAGGCTTGTCTCAAGCTGAACATCTCACGCCAGCCAGATGACCAAAGTTTTGAACCCTGGTGTACACCACACTCGCCGCATGAGTTGCGTGGTTCTGTCCTCCAGGAAATTCGTTATCTCCAGGAAAATCAGGCTGCCTACCCAACACCAACAAAACCTGGCTGTCGAGGATGGAGGAGCAGGGAGAGCGCGGTCATCTCAGTCGCTTAAAGGACTGTAACAGGGGCGTAAACCTGGATCATGAAGCGCCTTCACTCTGTCTGATCTGAACAGAAGCGCCGGGTGTCTAGTCATGTGTTTAGTCATCAGTTGGACGTCTCGTCGGAAGTGGAAGTGAAATAGCAACCTGCCACAAATACTCGCTTTGAGCAAGTCATCTGGTCACTGCCACTGGCGGGGGAACCCGACTGAGAAGCGCCTGTGATTAAGAAGAGAGGAAACGGAGAGGTTTTTATGATGTACCGTTTCGGGCTCAGCCGTGTGCAGCCCTTGGTACGCTTGTTCTCGTAAACCGCTTCAGGGTGGCGTCTGTGGCGATGAAAGATGGAGCTGTGTCTTTGTAGGTCCACGTTTGTCACGCAGTGGGGTTTTTTTAATCTGGACGGGAATGTGCCGAAATGGATGCTGAACACCGGACCGAGAGCCGTCATATCCTGCTGATGGGTGTATGTGCGTTAACAAGTGACCTCCTGTCTTTATCTATGATAAGTAGACTGATGCGCAGAGAGAGATGGGAAACGGGTTGTGTGGTTTTACTCTCTGCTTTAATTTTACCCCCTACCGAGTCTTTAGACCAGGGGTGGCTAATCTTATCCGCAATGGGCTGGTGTATATGCAGGTTTTTGGGATAACCTTTAGGCTCGCTGTTCAAACCCAAGTGTAAGAACTCTTTAGCCCTCTAATTAGTAATCTAATTAGGGAGATGCAACAAGAACCTGCATACACAACGGCCCTTTCCGGATATGATTGCCCACCCAGCATCCCAGGCAGTCGACTTAGGGACATCATGATGTCAGTTTGTAGAGATCCTCTGTGTCCTAATGGATCTCCAATACATATTTAACCTAGATTCATCTGTCTGAAGTAGGGTGGGTTTCAGGAACCATTACAGTATATGTGTGTGGGTGGGGGGGGACACTTTAACATTGTAATTTCTACAAGATGACACCGCTGTCAAAATGTGTTTACTTAGTAAACACTGTGTGCAGACAGAGGAGAGCTGCTAATTTTGCTTGACATCTGTTCGGCAGCAACCCCTGACACAAGCTGTTTGCAATGAGACACTTATAGCGGGGCAATTTTAATTAGGTGTTTGACAGGGTCTGCCGTGTGTGTGTGTGAATGTGTGTGTGTGTGTGCTTTGCTTTCTGATGTTAAGCTTTCTTTTAGAATTACAGTCTCAGTTCAGGCACACGGTGGTATTGTTCTAATAGCCTGAAGGGCAATCCAGAATATCTTCATTAATTAACACCGGCCTCTGGGGATATGACGTCAAACTAAATAGGTCACGGTAATGCGTATTTACTGAAGTAATTCATGTTTAAGGGTACAACGGCTATTCCCTCTGGCCACTTTTGGATCCGTGGCCGGTTGCTTAGTTACTAGGTCACCTGCCGTTTTTAGCTCTGCAGAGGTCCTGGGCCATTGCCGTCCCAGCGCTGATATCTGGAGAGCATGGTCTGTGGTGGGGTTTGGGAGGGGGGGAATTAAGGATCTTTCTGGAAGGATCCAGCTCTCCTGGAACCGGAACAGAGCGACGTGCCTGGATCTCTTCCCGCCTGGAATGGTGTTCGCTCCTTCCAGCGCGAAGGAGAGGCCAATGGCAGGCAGGACAAAAAAAAAGTAATGTCCCCTGATAGCCTCCTCCCCCCCTATGGGCAGGGAGACTTGGTGCCATTCTCTATATCTATCCTGGGAAGCTCAGGGTGGGGGGGCTGGATTCAGTCTGGTCCAGACAGCCATACTCAGCAGAATAATGCATGATCTAGATCAGGGGTCTCCAACTCTGATCCTGGAGAGCTATTGGACAGTAGGTTTGTTATTGACATGACAACAAGGGTCGCTTATCCGAAGCCAGATAAGATGGAAAACCTACTGGGAAATAGCTCTCCAAGACGAAAGACGAAGACCCCTGATGTAGATTATGAGAATTATTAATCATCATAAAAATAATCGGACAGGTTTCGACTGCAGTGTTTCTCAGGGGACGGCCAACACTTCCTCGCAGGTCTGGTGAATAAGCATCCTTTCACAATGACATTCATTACACTCCATTCATTTCATGATGTTGTTTCTGGCCGATTGTGAAGAGTTACCTGTCTTTGGTAAGATGCGCCTGGGTAGTGTGAGGTACCAGGGGATTCTTAAAGGTTAGCGCCTCGCTAACAGGCCAGCACGGAGCCTTAACAAGCGTCATCGGGGTGTCGGTATCCTTTTCTCTACCTTCTGTCTTTGATTGTGTTCATTGCGCAGCGGATTACTAGAAAAGCAGCAATTTGCATGGTGATTTATTATGGTGATACATCCTAATTAGACGCACAATTAGAGACAATAGGGCCGATTTTGCGGTAAAATTCCACATTCCTTCTTGTGATCAAGCTTAGAGTCATTTGACTGTAAGAGAAGATCTCAATGCAGAGGCGATTAGAGTGATTCACGTTTTATAAAAACTAACCGAAATTAAGGCCTGGTGGAGCTGTAGTCAAAAGGGGAGATGAATCACACCAAATGAGTCTGCTTCTAATTTTCATGAAGAAGACCGAGTGTCCCGCTGTGGTTTCAGATCGGGCTGTTGCCGTTTCTGAAACTCTGTCTGCAGAGTGCTTAGAGGTTCCTTCATGCAGTGGTGCTCTCAAATTCAGGGACCCACATCTCCTACCTGGGACCAGAAGTTTCCGCCACATTCTACTCTCCCCCCCACCCCCCACCTCACCTCATACAATGCTCACAGAATGTCACAAGACACTTGCTTTATTTGGTAAGAATATTATAAATTGGTTGGTTTTATAACATAAATCATTACTTTAATCATTTGTGAACAAAAATATATGTCATGCCGGAAGAAGACTGTATTTTTAATTAAAACATTAATTTCAAACAGTAATAAATTAAAACCCAACTTATAGTTCTAAAAGCTGTTCCAGTTAAAAGGTTCATTGACAGGCAGTCTCATTGGGTGGTTTTTAATTAGTTACACCTTTGCAAATAGCATAAAACACTAAATATTTTTGTTTTGCATCATTTTTGGAGCCAGTGACTGCAATTAGTAGCAAAGTGGAAAGGACAAACCTGAATGAGTGAGTCACAAAAATCACATTTAATAAAGAGAAAATGTGTGTGGAAGATATGTGTAGATGTGTCAAACATTGCTTGTCAATGAAGGTTTGTTGGGAAACCACTAAATCAGCAGGACATTTACAGAATTAAGCACGTCCCCAGACCCTGTGAGCTCTGTGTGTTCATGCATGCTTGCGTTGTTACATTTCCGTGTATATGTGAGATTTTCGCTGTGTAGTTGCAGTGCAAACCTAGATATTGTTATAGAGTGCCAAGTTGTAAATATGACGGGAGACCGTCGGACTCGGGGGTCATCGCCCATCTGCTAAATGACATAATAATGGGGTGGGGGTGATGCTGAATGATGCCGGCCCAGTGTGTTCCTGTCAGAGCTGTTCAAGAGGCATGGCTTAGTGCTGAAGTGTGCCGCCCCTTTGTCTCCGAGCGAGCCTGGCCTAGCCCTCCTGCGAACTCCACCGGCGCGTTCAGGGAGCAGGAGAGTGGGTGAGGCCGCACATTATTTACGTGACGTGCTGCCCTGCCTCGCCATACTACCTGTTTTAGTTATAAACGCAGCTGGGGGTGGGTGACCAACCTTTCAGTGACCGGTCCAGTTAAGGCTTGCACTCAATGCCACCCTCACTGCTGAACATTCAGCAACAGTAGAAATGGCACCGCGTCATGCATCATTAAATACTGGCAGCCATCTTGTTGAGTTGACCTCTGAAATTGAAATGGTCTGCAAAGGGGAAGAAGCTCTGCTGGAGGAGATGTGGCAGGTTTCTGCTCCTGAAAGGGAACTTCTCTCAAACAATAGGAGTGATTGTAAAGTGACATTTCTGGCAACATCAGCTGGAAGGTTTCCTGTCTTAAACCTCGGCATGTTTCATGCAACCGGGCCCATACAAGAATTTCAACCAGTAAGCTCCGCTACCCACATATTCTTTTCCACAGTGCTACTCGACGGCCCCGTGACATTCCATCTGCTGGAGGTCCTGACAATAATTTTCTCAATAAAATGAAATCAGTATGACTTGGTTTATTTCTGTGGTGAAGTGCATGGTACGTGCGTGAACGTGCAGTTTTACGGACCCATATAGCTGGACATCTTGCTACAGTAGTATCCACGCAAGCGGAGCCCACAGGGACTTAATTTAGCAACCTCTTGGTGACACTTTAAAATTCTTACCCACCTTGCTTGCCCACTGCCTTTCTAGATAACCTTTCAGTTCAGTTTAACAGCTTCCTGGATGCAGTACTTGGATCCTCCATGTTGTTGGCCTTTACTTGAGCGCTCCTCTGATTGGTTGATGGATCTGAGGAGTTTGATTGGAGGAGAGAGCCACACTGGGGTTTTCACTTGTCTGTATTTTAAACTTACAATCAGCAGTGGGGCAGGGTTTGAGGGGCCATTTTATAGGTGTCTTTCTTGATGCCTTCAAGGTGCTTTGGCAGAGGCCTGTGGAAGACTATAATCTGAGATTTTTGGTTTTGAAAGGTTCCATAATAAAACCCCTAAGAAAAAATTTTATTTGTTTGGGTTTTTTTTTTCCACACCTCTCTGAAGCTGATGGTCACCCTGTGTCGTTCACATTTTTTGGGTTTGTGCCGACCGGCGCGGCAGGAAGGCTGATGAATGCCAGAAGGTGGCAGGCTCGCCTGGAGGTTGCCGTAGCAACGTGCAGCGGCTAGACCAGCTGAGACGACGGTGCTGTTCCAGCAGATACCAGCTGCCCAGACGCTAAAGCTGACATCTCCCCACTATGCACCCCCCACCCCCATTCAGTGAGCTAAATATAACCATGGGCCCTCAATGGCTCTCCCAGATGGGGGAAGGAGGTTTTCAGAGATGCACCAACACCTCTGAAGACCCCATATGTTGTCAAATGCACCAGATCCCTGCTATGTAGTTCTTAGCTATTTTTTCCAAACCCGGTGGTTTAATTTCAAAATAAAAGCTTCTCAAACAGTGTGATTTAATTATGCTTTAGTTTGTTGGTTGATATCCCTTTGGACTCTTTGCATTCTTTGTCATTATTAGCTCATGAGCGCTGTGCAGAAGGCTGAGCACACGCCATAACGGCCTCGCACCCTTCCTGATACTGCTTGCTGCGGGTCGTTCTGAGTGTTTTTTGACAACCCATCCCCCGGTAAATTTTACCCCACGTGCTTAGTTTCACTTCGTTAACTGTGAACGTCTCTCCGTGGTGGTCCAAAAAGCCGTAATCGTCAGGGTCGGTCCCCCGTGCGATGGGAGTGTGGGCCACCTGGCACCCGGCCGCACAGCTGAATGAGTGACGTTGGGCTCTAATTGGGCTAATGGCGGGCTCCATGCCTCTCGCATAGCCGGGAAGCTGTGGCCCATCTGTTTGGCACCATAAGCTGGGTTTCAAACAGAGTTTGCCGCTCGCCGTGTCCTGCAGGAGTGTTTACGAGGCAGCCCATACCCCCGGCGCTCCTGCGGAGTGCAGGTCCCAGTCCATGAATCAAGACCGGACAGCACGGGCACCAGGCAGCCGGTCTTTTTAAGTCCGATGACTGAGACAGCCGGTTGCATTTAAAAAGCTTTTCAACAGCTTGAGGAAACTGGCAGGCGATGAGCAATGCTGTGGCCAAGGGGCTTTTGTTCTATACCAGCCGAGTGTGGAATTATAGGGCTCTCAAGCACCGCTTTGGCATAATTACCTGGCCTGCACAAACGAGCCGTGGCTCGTCACTGAAGACTTCTTTGGTCGCTTCGAGGCTGTGATCTCAGAGGGGACTAACCTCCCATCCTCGATCTTTGTCCCCTCAGCTGGTCCTGCAGAAGAAGACCACAGTGAGCCTGAGGGCAACGGACGTGAAGGAGCGCTGGGAGAGGCAGACACCCAAGAGGCCGCGGACCTCGGAGAACGGCGTGACCGCGCCTATTTCGGAGAACGGCCTCCATGAGCACGGCCCGTTGGAGCGAGGGGCCGGCTCCGAGCGTGACCTTGATCAGGGCAGAGATCGGGGGAAGATGAGGACCTACTCCAAGAAGAGCAAGCAGGTACACCGCTTCCGCAGCTGGCCTCCTGCATCCTATCGCTCCATAGAGTCCAGAGGGGCAGCGAGTGAAACTGATAGCTTAGTATAAAGCGATTGCAATGTCCTGTTAGCTAATCACACATCGTGTGTTAATTTATTGTTTTTAGACAGTCATCTTGCCGGGTTACGCATTTTTTTAAAGGGCTTTGTATTGTCTGTTTCTACGAGGACTTATGAGGTTCCTTTTTAAAATCGTATGACGCCTGATTGTTTCCAGAGTTTACGATGAGCGTTAGCGTTCCTTCGCAAAGTGGGTTTGGCCGTGGTGCAAGCGCATGAAAGAATAGAAGGGATTAGCTTTGTAGTAGTGCTCTAATGAAGAACTGGAAGTAGCCCTACCGGAAGATAAGACTCTGACTGTGCCGTTAAATCCCTGCTGTTCTATTGCGGGAGGAGCTAAGAGTGTGGGAATGTTAGGAATAATGACACTGTGCTACCAACAGAGCAGTGACTCTGGACGGCTGCTACAGCTGAAGATGTATAGGTGTCAGAACATGGAGGCTGGATAACCTCTCGCCCTCCTCTCAAGAGGCCTGTTAGCATATCCTCTTGGCTGGCCTCCAAGGCTGTCCCAGAGCTAGTGTATCTCGTAGCACAGTCCAGCCTGTCATCAAGCTGGAGCTGCGACTGCTTGGAGCCTCAGTGTTTTATCTGCTGCCGAAACGCCCTTGGCAGGAACGGAGCCTGTGGATATCAGGTCCTCTATGTGCACTTATCTTCCTCAGATATGGTAACTCCGTGCCAAAGGGAGGAGCAATCTATCGTGGAGTTTATTACCCTGCGTCCGTTTTTTCCGGGGCTGCCCCGATAAACGTCTGCGCAAAGGATATCCAGGAATGCATCGTCGTTGCAGTGTATTCTGGGAACTCTTTATGGCAGTCTGTATACACCCTGTGTTTTTAAGAGGGACAAGGCTGTATGCTGTTAGGCTCCAGCATGTACATCATTGGGATGCCAAAGTTTCCACCCATGTATCTGTTATAGCTGTATCTTCAGTTAGTCTGTGGATATGTATTACTGCATGTCGGGTTTTGCGGTGATCCGAAGTTTCAAAGACACTGTATCAGGCTGTAAAAAGGTTTCATATGCCTGCTGCTCGCTCATTGTCCTTCCCACTTCATACAGTAGCCTTATTTATTTCTAATGCAGCCATTTAAAAAGCAAAACCATCGCCTTTTCAGTTGTCATTAAAAGCATTGTGGTCTCATCAACACCTGGACGCTCGGGACGTCACCACGGGTGCCGATTTGGTGTTGAGCCGATCTTGCTCTGTCGGTTAGCTTGCGGTTTTCGTTCTCTGTGAAACCTGCCTTTTCGGCATCGAGGTACAGGTTTTCATCTAGCTGGACTGAAATGATAGAATAACTTTAAGATGACTAATTGGTTTCTCACTGGAGAAGTAGTAGCCAAATGGCATTTTTTTTTTTTTATGATTTTAGAACATTGTTTAGGCTTGGAAACAACATTGAAATTCAAATTTGGACCTTTAAACAGTAGCTTTATACTCAGTTTGATGGCAGCAGTGATTTTAATTTTTTGTTGACTGATAGTTGACTATTCTTTTCTAATCGAATCTCTAATCTCGAATGACTGACGCAGATCACTGAGTCTTTTCTGTGTAAAAAACATCATTGCCTCAGGTTGCAAATTAAAGTGAAAAAATATTCCCACACCGTATCAGCTTGCTGACGCCATCAGAAAGGCCTTATGTTCCCGGCATCCTGTCTTGCTAGACGTGTGTGCCCCCCCCCCCCCCCGCCCCCACCCTGAATGGCACAGTGCTGATAGGGAACCCTCGTGGAATCGGCATGGGGTCGGCAGCACTGTAGGGCCCACGCTTCAGGAAACCAGGCCGCTGTCCCATTGTTCCTGCCAGGGGCCGTTGAGACACGTGTAACCCGATCCTGCTGGAAACTGCGAGGGTGGTATACAGGCGGCCAGCTTTATCTAGCAAGGTCCCCCCGCACCACCACCACCCCCACTGGCAGTGAAGATCAGATTAGGCTGCCTTAACTGCGCGGTGGAGCAGAGTTCAGTGCCTGTGAGCTCCCGTGTGCTGATAAAGGATTAAGTCGGAGGCCTTTTCCCCGCTGTCCCTTTCAGCTGGTGAGCGATGGGCTTAGATTTCGGGGCTACAGGCCAGCACCGCCCCATTAGCAGGGGCTACTTTGTGTCCCCGGGAAGGGGCAGGGGCTGAGATGGGAAACCGCTGCCAGGCAACAGAATACAGAGTGGGGCCGTGCGGCCGCAGGCCCTCGGGGACTCTCAAGGGGGCAGCAGAGAGCCAATGGTCTCCCTGTGCCCATAGTGCTGTGGGGACCTCTTCTTTCTGAGAGCTACTACCAGTGTGGGCAATGGGGGGGGTATGCTAATGACGGCGCTGTTCCTGTCAGTCGTCAGTAAGCAAAATTAATCATTTGATGGGGCGTCGCTGCAGCGTGATGGTGCTGGGGGGGGAGATCTGATGTACACTGACGTCTCTCGTCCAGGTAACCGTCCCCGAGAAAATTGAAGTAGATTAATATTCCCGCCCGCTCGGCTGTGTCTCAAAGAGACCTGTCGTAGATTGATAGTCCTGTTGGTGGCTGCCGTGTCACACTCCTGCTGCAGATTGATATTCCTGTCCTGGAGTCGGCAGCCCATGAAGAAGCGCGCATTAAAATGTGCGAAGCTTAGCGGCTGCAGCTCCTAATGCGGAGTCTGGCTGGCGACCGCGTGTTATTCCACTGGGCGGCTGGGGCCACATGTGGAGTGTAGCGGTGTTTGGCCAGTTGTACTAGTGCATGGCCCGTCATTTGGGCTGGAGGGGAGAAGTCACGGCTAAGTGGAGGGTAGGCAGGACTAAGCCGTGCCAGTATGCCCTACCTTGCCTCTGATTGGCCACGGAGCGTATTTGCAGGACACAAGCTGGCTGCTATTGGACTGCTGGGAGGCTGGGCCCACAGGAAGTCGCATGGGAGCCTGAATCGAAGCATTTAAGCTGTTTCTGACTTTTTTGGGGAATGATTCATAGGATCTGTGCCCTCCACATGATAGAGGGACAGAAATCTGATCCTGCAGATGCTGAAGCCAGATGTCTGGGTTTACCTTGGTTTTGCAGCAAAGCTGTCACTTTGCCACAAGGATGAGTCCCCACCCCCCCACCCCCCGAAGCGCCATCCTGGCAGCCTATCAGGTGAGCTGGGGACACAGCTGCTGCCCTCGGTACCCTCGAGGAAGTGCTGAGATCCGGGGGCCCTGCCTGCGGTCAGCCTGTTGGACCTCTGGTTCTCGTTTTGCCACGGTGGCCTCCCGGAGCGCTAACTGCCTCTCCCTGCCATTGTGGCTCAGCACCGGGTCCGGTGAGCCACTGAGACCCATCTTGCTCTTTTTTTTTTATCCAGTCAGATCCACATGTGTAATCGGGGCATAAATATCGCATTGGATCCCGCCTGCCTGCTGTGTGGCTTTTTTGTGTCAGTTTTTTTGCAGTGCCAGCTCCAAGGGCCCATTAACTGCAGATGGCTATAGCCGCATGAGGCAGCTGATACCTCGGCTGGCCGGTTCAGTCCACCCAGACGCTCCTTCCGGAATACTCCAGTGATCCCTGTGTGGCATCGAGGGCTGACAGCCAGACCATCAGGCTTGATTCTGAGCTCCGCTTGGGCTGGCTGTCTCCCTCGCTGTGTGACACATACACACACACACGCACACACACACACACACGCACGCACGCACAGGTTTGTAATTATATCTTTGTGGGGACTCATCATTCATTTCTATGGGGAAAAACCCGAAATACCAACAATGATGAGCTTAACCCCTACCCAGCCCTAATCTTAACCATAAGTAATCAAACAAAATGCAACAGTTTTTTGATCGCTTATCCTTGTGGCAGTTTTTTTCTTTTTTAAAAAAAAAAAAATATATAGTGCTTCCCATTGTGGCGATTGAGAAAAATGGGGATGACAAAATAAACAAATGTCCCCACAATGTAATATACACATAATCCAGACAGGGACGCATAGATGCATGCACACACAGGCTGACTCCCAGTGCTTAATCTAGACCAGTAAGACCGGCCATTGATCTGGCTGGTGTGAGAAGCGACCTCCACTCTGAATGCCGGCTATCCTGCACCCGATTACGCAAGATGGCAGATCAATGTTACATTATTACATTGTTCCCACTCTCTGCTTCCTGCTGCTTCCAGTCAATATGTTTGTCAGTTGTCTTTTTGGAGTTTTATCAGGAAATCATTCTCTGATCTCGAACCCATTCACTTCCCCAGTTCTGTTGTCGCTGTACGCTTACAGAATAATTTTTCGCTACAGTGACTACCCTGTGTGCACTTATGGGTGTGTGTGTGTGTGTGTGTGTGTGTGTGTGTGTTTGAGTAAAGCTCTTTTTTTTTTAAAGCCATTGTCAGGCCAATAAACCAGAGAGGTGTGTTAAAACTGTAGCCCTTTGTTAATTGCCCACGACTGGAAAAGAACAAGGCAGGACATGATCTGAGATCGTATTAATTCAGATTAGCGGCGTTATTGAAACAGATGTTGATATTATCCGTGTCACATCTCCTGCCTTTTGTTGCTGTGGTGCTTTTCTGTGCTTGTATGGTGGGAGAGAGCCCCCTGCTGCACAGGAGTAGCAGTGTGAATAGATCCCAGAGCAGTGGGGCATTGTGGGTTAACTCCTTGTTTGCCAGTTATGGCAGTAGAATTGGGGACATCTCATTTGAGAGTAAGATGCTGCACTCACATGGGACCTGGTGCGAGATTTGCAAGGGCTAATAATTGCCTAGCAAAGTCATACCAAGGGGGAAGAGCATCAGCGACCAAGAGATTATGGGTAGCTGTTTGGTTTGCGTTCCGCTAAAACGAGATGCCGAAAAGGCTTGCCGTTTGTTTTTTAGGAATGTGGATGCTTTGTTCTGTCTGTGCGCTCGGCCTTGTTCGTCCGTGAGCGATGTTTCGAGTGTGTCGAATCAAACACAGACGGGCAAACAGCCACGTGGGCGGAACGTTATCAGTGCAGCCGGCCTTCTGGGGAGGGTGTCACGTCTCGGGGAACTTGGTGTTTTTGGAAGAGCGAAGGATTTGAGACTGTTAGTTAGAAGTTAGTCTGTTTGCCTTTCTTGCATCAGTCAGTCTTATTAGTGTAATTCTGCAATTTGATTGGATTCATGCAATTTTGATGAAATGGTGTTTATTAATTGCCCATATAAAGTTTTTTTTTCCAAATTAGAATTTGAATTATTGTGTGATTGGGTGTCTGTGTCTCTGTTTTGTGATGGACTGGCTTCCCATCAAGGGTGCCCTTGACCTTGTGCCCTGTGTATTCCGGGATAGGCTCTAGGCTTGACACGCTCCAGTCCTGCTCTGATGGATGGATGTGAGTGTGGCCCACTATGAATTTCTATAGCAGTCGTCGTGTGTTTTGAAATGGTTCGGTTTGTCTAGAGGGTTGTTTTTATGAGCGAGTTTGGAGTCTGGTAAGTCTGCCGTGAGTTAATTAATGGCTGCTTTTCTTTCATGTACGTCTCCCCAAGCCTTTATGTAGATGACACTTCGAAAGCACGAGGGACGTGTAGGTCAAAGGTCAGCCAGGGTAAATGGAGACCCCCCTGAGTGCCAGCAGTCCTGTACCCTGCTTTGGGCTCTGTGTTACATACCTTTTAGTTACCATGGCAGCTGCTGGCATCCTGGTGTAATGTTTCAACGGACGGACAGTTCTGTATGAAACCTCAGTGCAATTCCAGTGGGGTCTAACTTGTAACAAACCTGTGTCTAAAAAACAAAGACGGCGGACTGTCCGCTTCCTGTCGGCTTCTCATCGCAGTGGATCGCTGCAGACTCTACAGAGGCAGGCAGTGACATTAGGTACCTGTTAGCTAGGCGGCCTAATAGCTTTATAGGGCAGTTAAGTGCAATGAGAGTATCTTAGTCCCACGATGTGTACAGAGCAAACCAAAAGGGTCATACTGCCACCTGCTGGAGAAACGTAACAGGCACGCCTCCTCACTCTGAATTCTCTCTTCTCCAAGCATAAACATTTCCTGTCATCCTCTGTAAGCTCCATGTTTGCAAATAAGATCGAGATGGAAATAGGCCATGGGCTGTTTGCAAGGGGTGGAGGAAGGGGGGGGGGGTAAATACAGGATCAGTGTGGGGTGGGTGGGGGTTGTTACACATGGTTGATCATAGCCTACAGTCGGTGTCCTTGCGTGGAGAGTTGAGTTCAAAATCATAAGAGACCAGAGGACAGTTAAGCATGGTCTTGTCACTCTGTTATTATCCTTAATAGTCACAGTACTTGGGAAATTCCAGCCTGCAAAACAAAACGGAAACACAGACCGGGCTGTAGAGTTAAAGTGACCTGGCTTTTTACGGCTCTCAACCTTACTTGTTTTATATCGTGAAATGAATACCAAGTAACAAAGGATGGACAAGAATTTGACCCGCCGCTCCACCACTACTCCGACTAGCTGTCATCCAGCGAGTGACAGCCGGGGTCTTTAAGGAGGGTTTTTCCTCCTCAGCTGGCGGTGTGATGCAGGAGACGGTGCACATCAAAGTGAGCAGCTGCTCGCCCCCATCATAATTTCGCTGGTTTATGCTTCCTGTGATGTCATTACCATTTCTGAGAAGTGAGAATTGTTGGTTTGTACTGCAAAGCCACAGATGGGTTACGTTCGAAAGGTCTCTTAGTCTTTTTTTTATTTTTTACAGTGCTGTGGTGTGGTTAAAGTTCAGATTAGTGTGGCGGCTGCATGAGCTGTATTATCCTGCTTTGCGTGTCCTGGTTTGGTTTTCTCTAGGGTCTTGTTACTTGACCCCTGTCTCTACACATCGAAATAGCTATTACAGTCAAACTGGTCATGTTGTTTTACTGTGAGAACAGCCACGTGTCAAGCAGGACAGTTCCAGAAGCTGATTGTCGCACTGTAAGTGATTGCTCACTTGACTGCAGATTTCTCACCCTGGGTTTTATTTATCCATCTGTCATCTTATTGTGGTCAGGGCTACCTGGAGAATATCTTTGGCAGGGCACGGTGCTGGGCTAGACACTGGACGGGATGCCAGTCTATCCCAGGGCACAGTTCTGGGCTAGACACTGGACGGGATGCCAGTCTATCCCAGGGCACACGCAGTCATACGTTTTTGCACGGAGCTGCAGTGTCTCTCAGGCTAGCAGAGGGGTGGGTTTAGGCTCTGGCCTCAGGGTCAGAAGCTGCAGTTTTTGGGTCTTGTTGGCACGGAGATGCTGGAGCCTGGGGGGGGGGGGGGGTCCACTGGGGGATGGATCCATGTGCAGGCTTCCGAAACCGACAGATGTTGCTGGTAGGGGGGGGGGGCGAAATAAGACCCTC
>JAABNY020000009.1:265267-276387 GCA_015164015.2 Brevimyrus niger
TGGTGATGCGCGTGGGGGGAGGGGGGGTGGGTTACAGTTACAGAGAGACGCTCAGAAAATGGCGGCCCATGGGCTCGCCCTACAAGGCCCAACTCTCTGTCTGCTGTCTGCTGTCTGCACTCTCCTTTCTGCTAGAAGCTGAATCAGCCACCATGCCTCATGCCTCATGCCTCATGCCTCATGCCTCATGTCTCATGCCTCATGCCTCCCTTTCATTTCTTTCCGTCAGTCCTGCTGCCGTCAGTCAGCTCCTTGACGTCTTTGGTTTTGTCTGGAAAGTTGTTCACTGTTTTGTTACCAGAAAGTAAATTGTGTGTGTGTGTGTGTGTGTGTTTCTGACGCAGCTCCGTCTAACCAGCATAAGTGTGTGACAGTGCGTTTTAAAGTCTCTGGTCCAACAGCTTGTCCCCTGGCCTCCCAGCACTGAGGTTACCCTTCATTCTCTTTTTCTGCAGAGCTCTGGTCACTCCCTCTCCGGACGGGGCTATTCGGTAAGTCTTTAGCGTTGGTGTCACTCTTCCCTCTCACCTCCCCTGTGATGTGCGCCTTGTGCCCTGAAAGTTTGGCTGCTGTGTATTACGTTTATCACTTCGTTACTTTATTTTGCCTACAATCCGGCTGTAGCAATGACATCATTCAACGGGGACTTTTATTTGGAGCCGCCGTGAGAGCGGTCAGCCAATGGCGGGCGGGCTGGAAGTCGGCCCCGACTTGGACGCGGCGTTTTTACGCCTATGAATCAGCGCAGCTGTTTAGCTGGAGCGGCCCTCTTCCCGTCCTGCGAACCCAGAGGTTTTAATTTGTGCCTGGAGGTTCATCTTTCCCCCCCCCCCCCCCCGGCCCCGGAACAGGGCCGGTTATCAGGCCCCAGAGGTTCACAAGGTCAAGTGTCCGGGTCTTTTTCGCTCCTTCCGGATTTCAGCGGGCTTAGCAGGGAGCCAAGCGGTAATGTGTTATGTATTATTTTTTATTTATTAACCGGTTCCCGTCACTTGTCAGCTGTTGCCACTGAGCCATCTGGCTTCCTGCGAAACGAGGTCACCGCCGCCGCCATTTTGGGTTAGCGTGACCAAGGCGCTGCGGTTTACCCGGCGAGCGTGTTTGGCCTCGGCCTGCTGGGCTCCTGAATGCGCGAAGCACGGAGCAGCCCTACTGAAGTGCACCGTAACCTGCAGCCGCACGTGACAGAAATCAGACGCTACTGTTTTGCCTGTATGCTGTTTCTGTCAAACTTTAATACAGCCTCAGCGTGGAACGAGCCCCCATCCCAGCGGGAGGGGGGGGGCGTGCTGTCACACCGTTCCCCACGTGGGGCTGAGTGTGGGATTCGCATGTGCCCCGGCTCCCCCTCACCCCACCCGTGCTGCGGCATGCTCTGAGACCACGTAATTACCCCCCCCCCATCCATGCAAAGCTCCTGATTTGTACAATGTTATCCAGCAAGGATATTATTTAGAAGTTGGCAGGCATGCTCTGATGGGATTTAATGTTCTCGGGCCCAGTTGGGCAAACGCAGGTAAAACACAAAGTACTGCCTGTCCAGGGTGATCATTCATGTCTGTAACAGAACGTACTTTGTTCTGCCCGGGTTCCTTGTAATACTGTACTGTCTCTGTTCGTCCTGTACAGCCTGCTATTAGCGTCGTTATCCCAATCCGGACGTACTTGACTCCCGACCTCCACAGCATGGCTGTGTTTGGCAGGGGCAGCTTTTAATGCAGTTGCCCCTTAAAGGCCGTGTTAACGGCTTAATAAGCTGGTTGTGCCACTGATTTTGGCTGGGTGGGGGGGGGGGGTGCTAGGCTGTTTTGCGCGCCTGTGCCGTCGGCTGTGATTAAATATGCCACAGATGGTTTGGCTACGAGGTGAACAGCTTGTAGGGCTCTGTCAGGTAGAAAGCGAGGCCTCAAGGCTACACCAGAGTGCTGCAATATTTCCGGAAGCTTCTGTTATTCCGATCGCTGCGCCGTGGCCTGGATGCACGGACTGGATAAACTGCACCGCCGCACTATGAATATTTATTTGGTGGCAGTGCTGCTGGACGGGTCCCTGTCCGGCTCGCGTTCAGAGACTGCAAAAATAGCCCTGGCCCGAAGTGAGTCATTTCTCCCCGGCTGTTTCTCGACCCACTGACCTTTTCAACACCTCTGCTCTGACAGGCTTAGCTCCTGATTAATAGTTTAATAGTTGCGTGTTAAATTCTTAAAGATGTATCAACTCGATGCGCCCCCCCCCCCTCCCCCTAGATTTACTGCAGATTAATGAGTTGGTACCGGTCCTCGGATTCTGCCACCCTCCTCGGCGCTAGTCGCTAGTGGGAACGCTCAGGGCTGTGGTTTTCACAGCGCGCCCCACACCTTACTTCCTGCGGTGGGGAGCAAGGCATGACAGCTCATGGGAATGGCAGTGTGGGCACAGGTGCCGGGGTTCCAGAGAACGGCACGCACAGCGGGACTCGTCGTGGTAACGGCGGGGCTGGCCCCGCCCACCGAGGACCGGGGCGGGCTTTAACCGCGTCGCTTTCCCGCCACGCTGATGCCGGGCTCACCTGCTGCTCCCTTGCCACCCGATTTGCCCGGTTCAGCCAGGGAGCAGGCGTGTATGGGGGCCTCCACCCGCTTCCCACAGGGGGCGCCGTAACAGATGGCTGGCAGCGGAGCTGTCAGACTCGGTACCTGGGGGGGAGGAGGGGGGTGTGTAGGCACTGTGTGTGCGCGCGAGTTTTCACTTCATCTCACTCTCGTTCGCCTAATTAGCCAGATCGTTTCGGTTTTCTGCCGCTTTTCTCAGAACGATGATAGTACATGTAAAGACTGCTCGTTTTAAGTTGTAATTAAGCCACGCTTTACTACAGTAGAGCGTGTTGGCGTAACACGAATGCTTCGTGAAATTAACTGCTAATGGGAACAGTTAGCTGGAGGGGGAGGTGCGGAGGCTGCATTGGAAATCAGCGGACTCAGCCCTCCAAGAATGACGTTTAATACCCATAGAATAGGGGTACCCGCCCCAAGACTGCGTGTTGCTGTCTCGCTGCTCTTGAAGGCTGAACTGGATCAGGGTATTTATGTATCTGTGTGCCAGTTCATGGAGATGGACTCACTTGGCAATGAGAAAGGCAGCCGTTAGCATGTCAGGGTATGAGATCCATGTTTGTGGACAGTAGACTTATGTATTTGGGTGTGGAATGGCCTGGAATGAGCGGGTGGGGGCTCCGGTTCGGTTTGACAGCTTGTAATGCAGAGAGTAGCTGACATTAAGCAGAGAATTTCACACTTGGGCATCGGGTCGGCGCCCCAAGACCCTGGCAGATATTTCAGCGTAAGGATTGCCAACTCTCACGCATCTGGCATGACACGCACGCTCTCAGACTCTCACCCAAGCAATCTTACGGCAAATCTAATATCATTCCAATATAAACCTAAATCTCGCTACATCAAAAGCGTTGAGACCGTTTGCGAACCCTTCAGGCTATTTACGTGGTAATAAACCTATTGCATACATGTAAATGGGTGTGAAGATCTTTCTCGAATTGAAAATCTCACGCCAGCCAGATGAGTACAATAGGTGTCACTGCTGCTTGCATTCTAACCCTAATCCCCTGTTAATGGTGTGACCCCCCCCCCCCCCAGAAAAGAGTGTCTAGCAACTTTTGATTTGGACTGATCCTATTGGCTGGAAGGATATTCTGCCAAGGTGCCCCACACATTTGCCTTATTGGGTGCGTCTTCTGCACCGTGGGGGCTGGGCCTGAGCTCCCCATGCGTTCTGCTCAGTATGGGCGGCCCTCTGGTGTCCCTTAATGAACATGCAAAGCTTGCAGCTGTCTGGGGGATATCAAATTTAAGGGCCGATTTGCTGCCCAAAAGAGGCCCTGGTGGCCCCAGAGGGCCTCCCGTCAGAGGGGACCAGGCTGGCGTCTCACCCTAGATCCTCTGTCAGCTGGGCCGTCTCCTGTCCTGTGTGGACCTGGCATTAACGGGGTGCTAAGCTTCATATAACAGCAGGTTCGCCCCTCAAAATAGTTCTGGGAGAAGAGAGACCACCGCACTCACATAGCTGTCAGATTGTTATGATCATAAGCAGTGTGCATTTCTTCCAGTTAGTTTGCCTTTATGGCATCAAACCCGCTTTTATCTATCTAAACTCATTTTCCTGCCGTTCAGCCCTACCACCCCCATCCATTACACATGGTTGCAGCCCCCCAGTCTGGCGTGTGATGTAGTCCCCTGTCAGGATGACTCAGGCACTGTAAAACGCCCCCACAAGAAGGCAAATTGTGTCAGCGTTACATGGTGCGGGGCGGTTACAAATGAATTATTCAGAGCGCCATCAGACGCGCTGCTTGCTTGCCCCCCCCCTCCCCAGTGCAATTTCTTCCCTTCCTAAAATATATAGCACTGAGAGGTTTAGCTGAACCTAACCACCCGCTCTCTCTGCAGCTAGATGGCAGGTTGCTACAGGATGTATTGCCAGCTAATTATCTTTTTTTTTTTCTTTGCACATTTCGCCGTCGCCCGCCTGCGGTGAGATGGGTGTGTTAGGGAATGTGGTGTATCCATCTGTCAGGGCCCCGCCGTGCCGCGCTTATGCCGCATTGGCCCACGCGCCGCTGGGGGATTCTGGGAGTCCTGGGTCGCCGATTGCGGCTTGATCCGAGCCCTGGTGGGACACCGGGGGTGAAATGTAATTATTTTTTTAATGAACGTCACCTGAAATCTTCTGCTGCTCTCGGGGCAAAATGCAGGAAGCCTGACGGCTCCTGTTCCAGCACCCCGGTACCAGGTAGCGAGCCTGGCATGTTCCTGTGCGCATGTAGGCCGCGCAGTCGCATGCACGCAGTCGCATGCACGCAGGGCGCCTTCGGTGGCCGTCTCTGCATCTTTTTGTGAACATGCACGTTTATTAAAGGTCAGGCCTCAAACAGGCCGCTTCCTGCCGCTGGTTTCGCTGCATCAGACTCTTCCGATCAGTCCGCTTTTGATTAATGTGCTTGTTGTGTGGATTCTGGCAGCTACAGTTATTGATTTACAGCCTGTCACTTGTGGTATGCTGTGACCTATATGTGTAAGTGTCTCTGTCTGTGTGTTTCCGGTTTGCTATGTGCTGGCCATTATAGCGTGTGTGTGTGCGTATGTGCGTATGTGCATGTGTGCGTTACTTTATCCACAAGGGCCGGGGTGCGTGGGTCACATTGAGCTGCCTGCTGACCTTTCCGACACAGAGGTGTGAAAAACCGTCTCGGCACGCGGCTCCGTCAAAGGCAGCCGCGGAGTCACTGCTCTCGCGCCTGCATTTTCTGATTGGCTGTTCCGTGACCAAAAGCATGCTGGGTACTCATCCCTCAGATAGACTGTCCTGGCCTGTGATTAGAGGCCACACTTTGGATCGCCGTTATAGGTACGGCACTGGCCAGATAAGGACTTCATTTGGGAGGGGAAAAGGGCTCAGGATAAGTGGGAACTTATGTGCTGGAAGGAGATAAGGGCTCTCCGGCCTGAACAGGGATTTTTGTGGACGAGGAGGCAGCGCGGGGGGGAGTCTACCCCAGTGCCAGCTTCTTTTCACCAGCAGGTTTGATCCCAGTGTTTTGGTCTCGATTGGGGCCGGGCATGATTTATTTATTTCTGACTGAAAAGCATAGTTCTGCTCTCCTTTAATACCCTATAATTCCTCCTCATTCCTGATTCCTTTGGATCGTCCCCAGCTAAGCTCTTACACTGTCCCTCCCAGCCAAGAACAAAATGGCCGCTTTCATTCCTTTATCGGCGAGTGGGATTGCTCTCGCCTTTCGTACATCTGCGGGGGAGCTCACTCCTGATCCGCTCGCGCTTGGCCCACCTCCCTACCCCCACGTAGTGGCCAAGCCGCTCACTGTCTGTCTCATGCCGTGCCTGGCCTACCCTTCCAGGATAATTAAGACCTCTCTCGCTTTCCTTTTTTTTTTTTTTTTTTTTAAATGATAGCCTCGCATTGTTCGCGAGTTCCTTCCTGGGCTGGGCAGGGCTTGGAAGCGCTGGTGTAGCGTGCGCTCGGGGCGGGCCATCTGGGTCTAATTACCATCCGATAAATCGCGGCTCCGCTACCTGCGCCAACTGCTCTCCGCCGATTGGGAACACATGGGCAACGTGGCCCCTGCCAGAACGCCCATCTTTCTGCACGTTTGTCAAGGCTCACGCCGATATCTGTGTCACGGCCGCAGTGTAAAGCATTCAAATTAATTAGCACGTCTTTTTCTCCCCCTTAAAACTGTCTGCTGAGGTTACATTGTTGTTTTGTCATTCAGGAAGCTACAGGATTGATGTAGTACTGTATTACAGTCTAGAGAGGATTGTTTATTGGTCTCTCTGTGCCAAAACGATTAGGAACCCCTTTCTACATTGGAACAGATGAGGGTTTCTTGAGTAGAGTTTTAATAGTTGTAGGTGTACGGAGTGCCCTCTAATGTTTTTTAATACCCCATTGGTTGTGTATTAACATGGGTTCTTGTGTGGGTTCGTGCTTTCATGAGTTGGTGTATTTAATTAAATTTTGAGGATTCCACCGGAGAGCGATCTACCTTGAAAACCGTGCTCGCTTCCCATCAGGTTTAGCCTGAGCGAGGAGGATCACAGATGCATCGGTGTGACTACCAGGCCGTTACACCACAAATAGAAAGGCGATATCCCACCTCTTGATAGGAATCAATTAGTCTGTCATGACACAAAGCCAAGGTTGAAGGCCACATTCCACAGGAGAGGCCTCTGTCGCTCATAATCGGTGTCGTAAATCCGGGGAACACGACCCCGTAAAGCCGCGCTGACCTTTCAGCTCTGGGAGCGGTTCGTCGTAAACCCAGCATTCCCACTCGGGGCGGGATTTTCACACTCCGGAGCTGGGAGTCGGAGTCTTGTGCCCTTTGTTGTGCTGTGGAGACTTGTTTATTTTCTTTAAGTCTCCTTGGAGGACCTCTCAGCTCTCCTCACCCATGAAATTCACAAGAAGCTAAGAAGCTCTCATCGAATGAATGCTACTGAGGGATTTCAGGCACCGAACTGAAATAAGGGTGATTGGGGATGTGGGGCGGTGAATGCAGTCAGCCAGGTGACAGAGTCCTCGCTATGCTGCTCGTGGTGGCATTAGTGAGGGTTCCAGTACGATGCCGGCTCAGGGCAAGCCAGGGATCGCTGGAACTCACTACTTCCCCACAGCCTAGCCCAGAACTGGGCCATGATCACCGCAGGCACTGTCTGTCCTCGGTGCACCCATTTCTGGCGACGCCAGATCTCCCCATCGCTTGGCCAAGAAAGGAGAACGAAAGACGCACTCGGGATGAAAGGCGGGATTATTTGCTGCTGAGGAAAATGACTGCGCACATGCCGAATTCGCAGTGCGGTTAACGCAGCCAAGCCAAGTGTGGAAATAGCAACAGTGTGTTGCTAGCAGGAAATGCCAGAGATGGAGGGAAAAATTCCCAAATTTGAAACGTAACTGGTGTACAGAGGAACAGTTTCTCCCCGGTGTGCGCCAGTGAACGACGCGTTTTGTCGTTAGCTCGTGAACACGGACAGGCCACTAAAAATATAACGTCCGACTCATTAGCTTTGCTAATGACGGGTTTGGGATTCCGCTGACGTTCGTAACGTTAGAGCATCCTGCCTGCTGCTTGACCCTGCCTGTTTGCTCCATGCATGACGAGGAGTGTCCGGGCCTTCTGGGGTGGCTTCGAGCTTCTGTCACTCGACCGACGCGATGTTTGCCAAACGGGCCACCATTACATGCTCACGGCTTTGTCGGAGCGAAGGTCAACTTAAAGGTCGGGTGGAAGAATGTGGAGTCGGTGGATCAGCTGGCGCTGCCCGTCTCGGCGGGCGGGAAACCTCGGACCCCTCGGCCCCTGGAAGAGTTTTCACTGACCTGCAGCCACAGCGGCTCCAGAACCTGGTCCCTCAGCCAGCCTGCCAATATCCTATGGAGGGTCACGCTAGCTTCCGACTTCCTGCAGATCCTTCTAAATCCGCCCCCTCAGTGTCTGTTGTGCTCCAGATGTTGGGAGCAGCTGTCAGTTGGCCTGCACGCCTGGCCACCATAATGGTGTCTGTTAATGATTGGGCCAGACCTTGGAGGAACGGCGACACTGGTCAGGTCCTGTCGGTACCCCTCTCCAGATTCTGATTCCTTCCCTTGCCTGCTATTTCAGTACCAGGTACTCTGCATACTGGCCTTTCAATTTGCTTTCTTTGTTTTGGAACGTTACTGAACAGCAGAAGACCTACAGCTATCATATATTTGGGGCTTAAGTCTTAGCAGCCCAGCCTCCCTTTGTAGTGCATTGGCATAGGGCTCAGATCTTAGTGCTAGCATAAATGTGGGTAATGGCTCTCATACCTCTTCCTGGAAGAAAGAAAATGAGAAACGGCTGCGTCTCATCCTCACTTTACCATGGAGCAGCTCCAGATGGATGCGCGTCTGCCTGATTGCCCTGGGTGGAGCGAGATGTAGGAAGAGGGCCTTGTGTTTTTAGGATGTAATTGACCTGCTCAGTGTGAGGTCAGGCTGGGGTCCATCACAATGCTGTTTTGGATTGGGGCGGCCTCTGTGATCTGATGCCGACTTCCTGTGTGTCTTTATATGACACCCCCCCCCCCTCCCCCCACTTGCTGGTGTGTCCAGATCCAAAATTTGTTTCCCAGCAAGCTTTCGCTTTCAGCCCCGGGATTTGCAGATGGTCTGGGCTGATGTCGCTGCTGGTATATGTAACCTCATATTCTATAATGAACGAGAAATTAACCTTACTCTTACGTACATTATTCATGGAAGTAATTTATCCTGAATTGAACTAATTTAGGGTGAAGACATAGTTGGTCTGATGATATCAGTCATAGAAGTACTGGGTTCTTTCATCCTGATCTTTCAGTAACAGATGATAGAGCGACTGGCCATGTCTACATTAATATGTTGGGTCTCCACTCAACATCAGTGTTGAGGTTGGTGGTCCCAGTTTGATGGATAGTCCAAAGTGTGTCTTTGCCCTTTAGGAGTTTGTTGCGTTTTCCCCGGCTGTCCTCATCCCCCCATTATCACACTCTCATAGTTGCCTCCCTGACAGCTGTCTCTCATATGATGAACCTAGCAATAGTTTCTCACAATAATGGGCTGTTCAGGTCTAATTGCCTGTTAATTGGGTAATTTGTCTCCCTCTCTCCTCATGTCCCATAATTATTGTCCCATGAAAATGAATGGATAATGAAACAGCATGGCTTTTTGGGACCATGAGTCCCAATCTGCCCCACCCCCCAAAACCTCAAAGCTCAAACTGTGCTGAACTTCTAAATATTGTACTGTTGTTAAGGAAAGAATTCATGAAACGATATGCTTCCGCTCAACTGAAACGATTGGTTATTTTATGAATAGCTTCCTTGGAAATTAATTAGTGCAGGGTTGTCTCATATTGGCCTATGTATTATGCATAAATGTCCATTTTTTTTTTTGAGAGAGAGAAAATTAAACTTGAATATTATCTCAGCAAAAGTCTTCAGGGCCGCGCCTCTGATTTAAGGCCTGGCATTAGTGTCCCTCCCAGCCCCACCCACTGGAATCGGCCTTAGTCCTCAGCAACCGTTTACTGAGAAGAGCTCAATAAAGATGAAATCCTCGTTCCTGCCTTTCTTGTGCTCATCAATGGATTTATTTTGGACACTTGGATCCACCACCACCCCCCACACACACACCATTTCTTTCATTCCGATTGCTAGGAAACAATCAGTGATTTGCGAGAAACGCAGTGTTTGTTGCCGTGGAAACCCATCACAGTCCCCGCCCCTGCCCTCATTCCGCTACAGACTGTGGAGCTCCGACTGTTTCCTTCACCCGCGGGCCTGGCCCTGGATGGCTGCACATGCCCCAAACTACCCGTCCCCCCCCAGGAGAAAGTCCGACTTTCTCTGTTAAAATAGATCCTCCGCTCACTCCAACTTCGCCCTGGCTCCAAGTGGGCCAGCTTCCTGCCCGCCAAAACCCGCTCCCTTCACACTGCCCCCGGCGTGAATTTGGCCGCAGTGTGGCACCAGTTCACACATGACGCCCCCCGGGTCTGCGCACTGTGCCATTCAGCTGTGGGGCTCCTGGTCGCTGCATACAGGCCCCTCCCCCTGTGGTTTCTCACTCCCCATCCATGGTTAGAGCATCAGAGCCAGTGCAGAACGCGGTTTTGCGAGCTGCCTGACAGGAGGCAGGAGACTCCTGCTTTGGGTGCATCAAGATAGCATGAATGGTCTCACACACACGCACGGTCACACACACACACACACATACACGCACGGTCACACACACACAGTCCCACATACACATACACGAACAGTCACACACACGGTCACACGTACACGCACGGTCGCACGCACACACACACACACACACACACGTACACACACAGTCACACATGCACACACACACGCACGCATGCCCACACACACACGCACAGTCACACACACATACATTTCTATCCACAGCTTTTTGGGGACCATTCATCCATTCTATTTGCATAACTGTAATCCCAGCAATGACAGCCTAACCCCTACCAGCCCTAACCATAACCATAACTAACCAAACACAATGCGAGACTTTTGGCTGTTTTGATTTTTATAAAATTGGGTTTCTCCTTATGAGGACTAAAAATACGGTCACCTCACCATCAAGATAACAGGTCGTTATCCCATTGTGGATACATTTTATCCCCACAATGTAATCTGTGCATCACACACACACACAGACACAGACACACATAGGTTTAAGTCTGGTTCCCGGAAAGCCGTTTTGCTAATTGGTTAAAGCTCGTTAGGTGTCTGCGTGACCGTTAATGCCTGTTCAGATCAGTCTGCAGCCACCATTTGGCTGTTAGAAAGCTCTTGCTGATGATTTCAGTCTGCTCTTTATTAAAGTGCAGTCTGTGTTTGCCTGCGAGCGCTGCGTTTGAGGGGAATGCAAGGCCTTTCAAGAAAGGCTTTGTCTGAGAGGTTCTGCTTGTGGCTGTGGAAATGGCATCAGTTCTGCGATGACGATCTGAAGCAGGGTCAGAGCAGGCCTGGCAACTATCTTACCAAATAAAGTCCTTATATCTTCATCTGACACAGTAAATGGTGGACCTG
>JAABNY020000009.1:284249-297364 GCA_015164015.2 Brevimyrus niger
CTACCGTGAAAAGACCCAGCTCTTGTGTCAAAGGGAAGTAATTTCAGTGGCCGACTTCAGTCATCTTGGCCCAGGTGCTGTCTGGGGTTGGGGGGGGGGGTCGTCTTACCCCAGGCTCTCTGACACCCTGCTGGTCCCAGAACCGCTCAGTCTCCTATTTCATCGCCCTCCTGCTCGCTCCCCATGTCGCTAAAGCTCTGTGCCGGTCGGCTCATGGGCCCAGTGGTCTGTTTGGGGCATGGAGCTGTCATTACGCCGCGCCGGACCTTGTTTAGGACCCGGAATTGGACACGGGCCGCACCGCACACCCCTGGACATGATCCGAGGTTAAACTTTCCCTGGGGAACTGAGATCAAGTACATGATGCAACTGCTGGTCAAGCTCTCAGTGCTGTTACCCTAAACTACAATGGGGGGGGGGGGTTATATTCATTTATATTTTACCAGAAGATGTTGTTAAAAGCAAGCCAGACCTAAACTGACTTAAATTAACTTTGATCCAGTGTTAAAGCTGTTGAAAGTGAGACCGTCTTGTTTCTCTCTCCACTGTGGTGTGCTGTGTGAGGTGTTTTGGCTTTGGCTTTTATCGTGCAGTGAGGGCTTTACTGCAGCTCTGCAGTGAGGCGGGAGCGATTCCACGCATCTGAGAACAGCCCGGCTTGGTTTGCGAGGCCCCACATACTGCAGTGTTCAAATTACTGCAAAGTTAACAGATGCATGTGCACAGAACTGAAGTGGAGGGTCAATGAGTAACAGCTCCCGAGAAAAGCGTTTAGAGGAATAATTTTAACAATGGCTGAAACTCATAAAAATCTTTGAATTGAGTGTAATTGAAATATTGAATGTGATGAAAGTCTGATAGCCCTATAGATGAGCTGCTATAGATACTGCTTAAAGATGAACTGCAGCTTTGGGACTGAGTAATGATACTGCTTCAAGATGAACTGCAGCTTTGGGACTGAGTAATGATACTGCTTCAAGATGAACTGCAGCTTTGCACAGTAATGATCCCACTTGCAGTTCAAGTGCAGCTTTGGAGCTAAGTAATGATCCCGCTCATAGATGAACTGCAGCTCATAGTCCAAGCGGCGATCCCATCGCCACGGTTACCGCAGCCAAGAGCCACAGCGAGACACTCGTAGCGGAAATCTGGCGGTTTTGGGTCCTGGTTTCTCCAAAGGATCGAATTGCACTGGTGAGAGTATTGAAGGAGGTGATCTCAGCATGTGGCATAGATTTGGTTAAATGGCACCAACTCATTTGTCACCCCCCCCTCCCCCACTCCCGCGGCTAACCACCCTCCTGCTCACCGGATATTTTTAATTCTCCCATGGAAACGACTGACTACTAATGGGTGTCAGAGGGTCTTGGGCAAAGCTCGTGTGGCCCGTAACCTTTGACCTGCGGAATGTTGCTCATTCATTGTTTAAAATGCAGTAAGTGTGACCCTGGACCCAGCCTTACTGCAGCCAGTCACAGCATGCCCAGTGCTATGGTTTCATGGATCACTGGTGCAAGTGTGAGTACTGCCCTCCTGTCTTTCCCAGTAAATACATGGCAGCCCCAATAAGGCACCAGGCGAAGACATATCAGACATATCAGTGTCTGAATGCACTTATAACTGATAGGAGTATTTACCCTCTTTCCAGTTTCCATACTTTAGATTTTTTTCTGCAATGGCCCAGTATCTGAATGTATGATGAGGTTTGGCTTTGGATTGGTCACTCTGTTCAGCAGGAGGTGCCGTAACACATGGTGTCATTTAGCTACTTTGCTAACACTGTTTAGTTTATGGCATTAAGAGATATGTAAATGCTACTTATTTGTAATATGTATGGACTTACTTTCAAGAACCTTTTACAAAGGGGACATGAAAATAAATGTCAGGCTTATTCCCCCTTAGTGTCATCAGCAATATGACATCATACCTGTAAACTTGATGATGCAACAGATGATGACATAGCATTTCCGACATTGCATCGCTTCGCCTGCCATTTGGGGATTTTTTTTATTGTTCTGAAGAAGTTTGTCTTGACGTCAAAAAAAGGAAAAAAAAATGGGCTGATTCAACTAAATGACCTTTCTGGCAGGTTTCTGCTGCTTGGATATGGTCTGAATTTTGTGTTGGTTTTCTTGTGTGTGTGTGTGTGTGTGTGTGTGTGTGTGTGTGTGTGTGTGTGTGTGTGTGTGTGTGTGTGTGTGTGTGTGTGTGCTCGGCCCTTAAAGGCACAGCAGCCCACTCTAAGAGCATCGTGGCAGAACCGGCCCCTCTGTGGCGTGATCTCGGTACCGTGTCGATTCGAGGTCCAGCGTTTACCCGTTCTCCTCCTGCGCAGTCCGGGCCTCGTTGCCAGCCGGGAATCCGAGCTGCGCTCCCTCTCACCGGGCCGTTTGGAGGACACGCCTTCGCACCGGGCTCAAGCCCCTGCCCTGGGGGCCCGTGTGCAACATCTGCGCTTCTCAGAGCGCCGCGCGCATTGGGAACACTGGCTAATGAGGAGGGATGCGTATAAGACCGCTAATCCCCACATAACACCCCCAGGACCAGCCTTAGGGGATTGCATATTACCTCCCTACACCCTGCATCTAATCTAAGGCTGGCTGGTCTGGGCCGTGTCAGATAAGGGACAGGCGCTCTCCTGTGTCGAATTCCTAACCGTTTGGCTGTCTTCACGGTCCTGGCTGTCCCTGCCGCCCACACGTCACCTCCCCCTCCGCAGGGCTGACGGTCTCACCCCGAGACGCCGTGATTCCACGAGCTGGCGAATGCGTGGCCTGTCCCTGTCAAACCGTCGTCTTCAGCCTGGCGGAGAGGGACCGCTGGCAGGATTCACCTTTCCAGACTGTCCTAAGCTGCGACGGCTCTGCTGAAGCGTTCCTCTTTGAAACCCACCCACCCTAGACGAGTTTCCAAACAGGCTATGGTCATTGTTATCCTGGCTGGTTTTGTTCTGGGCTAATTCTCCGTTTATGTCAGGACATAATCATTTATTTAGAGAGCCTGCCCATGAAACTGGCGCCAGAAATACCGCGGATGCTTCACGCAGCCAGCTGAGGGTTGCTCATTATTGCCGTCTCCCCTGAGCTTGCTGGCACTTGAAAAGCAGTAAGTTCCCTGACAAGCACGACATGCCCCCCCTCCCCCTGGGGTCCCTTACCCTCCATTGTCCTGGAAACGCTGCTTAAAATTAAAGATGAGATTTGGTGGCGCAGACGCAGGACAGTCTGCCCTTTAAAGGTCCCTGACGGCCTGTAATCGAGTCGGCCAGGGGGCCTTTGTTGTCCTTATGAACCCCCCAGGGATGTTGTCACGGACATGCACGGGGTGGCACTAACTTGTTTTGGCGGAGTGGTTTTGGAGCACGAAGCCGGTAGGCGCTGACCCATAATTACAGTCATATGGGTAATTACAAGGCGAACGGTCCAAGATTTCACGCTTTTATTGTGGGTGGGTAAGAATGGGGGGCGGAGTGAATAAATTAAACCAAGTTTTACAGCATTAGTAATACCATCGTGAAGTTTGCGGTGCGTTACTGATAACACTAACTGCTTTTAAATGAAGCGTATGAACATAAATCTCCATTGGAATAGATGATTCGACGATGGATGTTGAGAAGTCAAAAAAATAACAAAACATAAATTGTACGCTGTCTTCAGAACATGCATCATCCTTAAGTGTGGTGCTTTTACTTAAAAACCGCTGCCTGTATTTTTTATTTTTCGGAAGAGACCATAAATAAATCGTGTTTGTCTCCAAGATTTAACAGTGCCCACGTTATATCCTTAAATGTGGTTATATCGACGCGCCCCCTTAGGGGCAAAAAAATTGGAAAATACCTTAAAAAATATGCAGCAATAAGCTTTAGCTCGCTTCCCTCCCTTGCCAGGTTATTGCCAAACGCAATTAAATGAGTCAATTGCAACATTATCCACCTGGAGCACCCTGCTGAGAGTAATATCAACTGAATCGTCAAATGATACAGCATTTAGAATTAAATACTTCGAGTGCATTAAAATGTAGCCCTTGTCTAGGTTCTGCAATGATGCACTTTTAAATTGTTATAATAAATGCCGGAAGCATTTTTTTCTTGGGATGCACAAACATGCAGTGTGGTCCCGCAAAGAAAAAAAAATGTGAATGAAAATATCAGATACCGAATAACGCCTGAGGAAAGAGGGACGCTTAAAAACACAAGCACGTCCCACAACGGGACTATTATAGGACGCCCCACTTCCCCGGGCGGCTGAAAAGGTTCATGTTTTATTCACTAAGGTGCGTTGCCTTTGAGTGTTAAAAAAGGCGGACGCGAGGCAGCCGCTCATGTTTCGTTGTTGCGCAATTAGCAGCTCCCTTTGCGTCGATGCAGTTTCACGGCGCTGCCGCTGGTCTTTACCGGCGGCTTTGGGGGTTGAATCTAACGTCAAGTTGAACTGACATGTAGTAAAGATCGCGCTTTCCGTGCGCTGATTTGCTTGGTCTGGTTCCGTGTCGGGGTTTTTTTCCGCCCCCTTCTCTAAAACACACCCCGCCAGCCCGGCGGCTCCGAGCTCCGTCCGTCCGGCTTCGCGGAGTGAATCGCCCTTCTGCGCTGTCGAGGAGAGCGACGCCACTGTCGCTCCCGATTATTGGAGCCGTCGCTTGTGGGAAATTGTGGATTTTACAACTTGAAAATAAATAAAAAGGTCTGGGAGGCACGGTACTCTTCGGGATCGCCGCACGCTTTTTGTTCCCGCTCCCCTCCAGTCATCGGTTCATCTCAGTACTTCGGATTCTTATAATGGGCGCCAGGAGGGATTCAGCGCCGATCTGCCTGTTTTTCTAGCCAAGGGACGTGTGTCTGACTTCCTTTTGAATGATCGGGGATATTGCTTCAACCAAGCAAACAAAAACCGAAAAAAATACATTAAACTACGGGACGCGGATTTCGTGTGAAAGCCGTTTTATTTCTACACGTCGGTGAAATGGACTGTTCCCGGAATGTTACTTGTTTTGAAAGCGATTGAACTGCAAGTGTTTTCCGAGAACTAGGTATAACATGCCATTAGCCCTCGGTATTGGATATGCATGCTTTTTGTTGTACGTCGGGGAGCACTGCTTATAGATTTAGGTAAGCTTATAATCTTGTTTGTTTACGTCGTGCATCATCGTTGTATTATTTCAAACTGGTAGTAAAGCGCAAAAATTGTTTTTTTTTTATTGGAATGATTTACTTTGGACAAACAATAAACATCGGACTGCACGGCGGTCGTACCAGTTTGTTATAATTACATCCATGTCGGTGGGATGTCACGCGTGTAGGGAGCCGTGCTGTAGCACCTCACTGAATGGGGGTGAGCTTTCAGCTTCACCGAAGCTAATAAGCCGGCGTTGGAGGCTGTAAGATTTGCATGTATACACTTTACATCTAGCGCCTGGGTGTCGTTTTGCGCGAAGGTTTGCTGATTTTTGTGCCTACACCCCAATGCATTTGCATCAGAATGTAAGCAGACAATCACACCCCGCTTCCGTCTTTAGGTACCTATTTCCCCCTAAAATACACTATTAACATGAAACCTTTTTCCCTTCAACGTCGGCTTTTAGTCAACTGGTTGTAAGTTTTGCCGGTATACGATGCTTTCATTTCACTTATTTGAGCTTACCCGTTAAAACTTAAAGATGCATGTCTTACTTATGGTAAATGAAGTCCTCCCTTCATTTATTTCCCCCCTAGAGTAGTGTGGGCGCAGGTCACAGGGTGCCTACCGTTCCGTAGCTGCATCCCAGCACGCGCCGATTCCCCCCACGCTGAGTGATGCCTTTCTGACATCAGGGAGTGCCCCTTCCGCTTGGCACGGGACCGGGACACTGAGCGTGCTCCGGGGTTACTCTCAGGGTGATTGTGGTGGGGATGTGCAACCAACGGAGGGGGAAAAAACTAATTTGATTTCTGCTTATAAGAGCAATTGAATTTATCAGTCGGGTTGGGGAGGGCTCATTTGAGAAGTCTGCATGTGCCATATGTATTATTTAATTCTTTCTATTTCTGTGTGTATGTAAATGTGGTCTCCGGAGTCATTATTTCTCGTTCTGCGCAGAAGAGATGCTGTTGCCATTTGTAGCGGTTCAGTGTACCTGAGCTTTAAACGGCTCTGTTCCTTTCTGCCCTATGTCACCCTCCACTGCCCCCGTGCAGGAGAATAATGTCATTCATGAAAACTCAGAGCAGCCACCTGACTGGGTCGTAGCCCGACTGCAAGCAGCCCTCCCGCCCGCCTGCCGTCGTTTGCGTTATCTCTTCAGCCGAACGCTAATCTTCTGGTCGCAGCCCAGGCAGCAGTGGAATTGGGTCCATGAAAAGCTCTTTCATACATCTCGAAAACTCATTCATTTTTTTTTTTTTTTATCTCCCGAGGCGTTTTGATAAGCGCAGGGGCTTCGCGGGAAAGCGGATAAGCGGCCGGACCGTTTGTTTGCGATCTGCAGGGCTGATCGTGCTACCGGGGCGATAGCGGAGCGGGGGCAGGCCGCGTCCTGCATAACCTGCGCGGGGGAGATGGTGCGCTGTTAAGGAATCAGCCCCAGTCCAACCGATCGTTGGACCTCTGAGGTGCTGTATCCTGCGGGATTTGTGTGGGCGGTCGGCATTGAATTGTGCCCTGTGTTCCTTATTTTATCTCATATTTTTTTTCAGAGCACCTTGGACAGCTTCCAGAGTTTTCCTCTTTATCTGGCTGGGGTCACTATCTGTTAAGTCATGTTCATATTGCTCTGAAGGGTGAGAGGATGTTATCCCTGCATAGATTCAGACCTGTGTTCAGGGTATGTTTTCTTCCGTTTCTTTGATGCACAGAGAGTGTTGATCTTGGGTTCGACAAACCATCCCTAGAATCCGTCTTGTTTGAAAACAGGGTGCAGCCTGTCTGTCCTTGATTGTGGGGGGGGGCAGGCGGGCTACTGAATGGGCCTGACTGCCTCACTCAGGTGGCCGGCACAGTGGCTTAGGTCCGGTTTGGTCGCGTTCCAGGACAGGAAGACGGGAAGCTCTGTTTGGAAGCCAATCAAAGGGTCTGACGGCCAGATGTGACCAGTCAGACCCCGTTTGTCGGTGACCGTGGCGACACCACGCCTGTTTCGATTGAGTGTTGTAAAAGAGTGTTTAAAAATGTGTAACGCGGAGGAGCGGATGCGTGTGGTGTATCCTGCATGTTTATGGCTGGGCCAGGACATGCTTACAAGACAGAGTACACAAGGGAGCTTTATGGGAGTTTTTATTATGCTGGCTCATTGTTAAGTGCTGCCTCTGTTCAGTGAGGACCCCCCCCCGCCCCCGCCCCCCACTTTGGGCAGTGTGGTGTGTTGGCACGTAGCATAGTAATCTCACAGGTGAAGGGGTGTAGCTCTGATACAACTCCGCCTCCGTCCGTCTGCGTAGAGCCTCGCTGGATGTCGTAATGACATTCGTGTAAAGATATGAGCTGGATGAGCATCTCGATCCTTCTGTTATGATGAGGCTCACAGTGACCCGGCTTTCTAGGAGAACAGTAAGACAGGAAGCTCTTTTTGCTCGCGGCGGGGGGCGGGGGGGACGTGCGTGGAATCAAGACCTCATTAAATGCCCATTCTCACTGTTTAAGTGGTGAGATTTTACTGATGAAAGCCAAAAATTCATAAAGGGAAATCATAAATGGCTTTACACAGGAATGTAAAAGCAGGCGAGACTTTGAAAGGGGTGTCTTTTAAATGCCAGAATCAGAGTGGGATGAGAGATTTTCCAGGTCAGTGACTGAGGGGAGCCTCTAGGCTAAGTGTGATAAATCTCCTTGCCCCCCCGCAAGCAAACCCCGATTCAACTGCTGTGTTTACATCTGCCCTGGATCCCCAGTGCTGCCGGAAACTGCCTACGTGGTTCTGGGTACGAGGACCAAAATGCTCTCCCGTCCTCGTATTGACCTCCCACTCTCTAAGCTCTGCTGCTTTCAGCGAGGAGGTCTTTAAGGGTTCTGGTCAGGAGAGAGCCCTGATTGTTCTCCCCTGGAGCTTCTACAGTGATGTACCCTCGTGCAGGCCGGTCAGCGCCCCCTGTAGTCTCTTAGCGAGACTGCGGAGCTCGACAGGCTGCGGGGAGGCATCTCAGGGTCCGTGGAGCCGGCTTTGCCATGTTGGCCGTAATGCCGGCAGGACTAGGATCCCAACAAAGTGGGACAGTGCCCTGTGAGGGCAGTATATGGCGCGGGGCTTCCTGAAAGCCTCTCGTTCCATCTCGTTCCCCCACATGACTGCCTTTTAAGATGTTCTCCTTGCGACTCGGCCCGCCGTCTCTCCGTTCTGTCCTCCTCGCATGAGTAATGAACGGAGCGCCACGCGAAAGGGAACCGCGTTCACTCACTCGTCGATCTTTAATGCGGAGTCGGGGGCCGCTTGCGCCACACGGTGGGCTTCCGTAGACGGGTAAAGGGGGGAGCTGTTTAGATGGGCAGCGCATCAGCAAGCTGGAGGATCCTGCCCCCCCCCAGGGCGACTGCTGACCCACCTTGACCCCATGTGCAGGGGAGGGAAAGTCACTTGTTCAGAAAATGATGGAGTTTTACTTGCCCCCTCATTCTCAGGAAATCTCGCTGAATGTTTTGGTTTCCATTTCCACTGCTTTCATCTTGTTGTTTTACCACCTGCCTAGATGGCTAGAGGCTGGTCATGTGACCTTCTTTTGTCCCTCGTGGTCTCTGATGGGTTTTATGGCTTTTATTTGTGAGGCCTTCTGCCCTCTCCTGCCTCGGGGCTTTTTCGTCTCCCCGATTTGTGACAGTCCACTTTCCTCCTCTTGGCTGAAAAGGGTTTTCTATAGCAGGAGAGTCGGGACATGAGCAGTTGCTGTAGCCTGAGGTGGATATTTCACGCCTGGACTGCCCACGCTGGAGCCTCAGGCTTTGGTGGTCGCGCCACTCAAACCGCCCATCACCCTGAGTTTCAGTGCGGCTTAGAGCCACAAACGGGGCCCCAGGGACTCCCAGACGATCCATGGGAGCTCAGAGGGAGCAGAAATGTTGACTGTCTGGCAGTGAGCGGGGAGGGAGCAAAAACATGAACCGTCCCCGAGGGTCGGATTGGCGAACACTGGCTTAGTGATCAAGGGTTTCTCAATATCAATAACTCGGAGATCGTATTTGTGGTCTTGGCAAGAGCAGTCTTGCTGGCTTGCCTCACAGGAGCGAACTTTGTGACCGAAGTATCCTGGATATTTGGGGCGGGGCAAAAACGACATCCATGGATTTTTACCATCCTGTGTACTTCTGTTCTTGTGAATCGGAACTGGTCTTCGGCAATGGAAGAGAACCCAAGTACGGTCAAGTATGCGTATTGCGAAATGCCTAAGCTGTCAGATCAACTTTTCAAATGATACCGAGACCCTGCCCATTGGCCGCCTGCGTTCCAAACAGGCCACACCCACATTCATTCTGCCCCGTTCTTAGTATCAACTTTTGACTGACCTTCCAAAGTGTTGGAAACATCTCAAAGTGACACTCGCACACCAGCGCGAAGGCAGCATCCCTCCGGTCGCTTCTGCGTGAGCCGCTAAGGTCGCTGTGCCTGAAGTAGCTCAGTGGCCTGCCGAGTAAGAGAAGACGACGGGAGTAAGTGAACTGTGGTTTGAGCCGGACGGCCGAGACGGACCCAAAGCATCTGGGGGAGGAGGTTAATTGAAACATGATCGCTATTGACCGGCACGAAATCCTTAACCGCTCGATATCTTCCAGAAATAACACCGCAAGGTCAGGGTGATGATTAACACTCAGGCATTAGGCAGTTTGGGTAAAATACAGAAATCGCTGTAGTAGTGTCTTACAGAGAAATTGATTTTGATCGTGCGTGTAAGATCTTTTCATAGTTGAAACTCTAGTAGGCAGACGCAAGGTGGTATGCTGTTGTATTTGGGCTTTGTGGTCTGTCTGTGTGTGGATTATGTTTATATTACATTGTGGGGACCAAAAGTTCCTCACAATGTCATAAAAACCTGTTTTTTTTTTAACTTGTGGGGACCATTTGTCAGTTCCCTGCAAAGATCTGTAAATGCAATTGAAAAAGTAAAAATACCTAAAGTCTCGTATTTAGTTTTGATTACTTATGGTCAGGACTGGGTTAGGGGTTAAGGTCGTCATGTTGGGATTGGAGTTTTCCGCAGAGAAATGAATGGAGAGTCCCCACAAAGATATAATTAAAAACCTGTGTGTGTGTGTGTGTGTGGGAAGGGACATTCCACAGCACTGACGAGCAGGCCCAAACGAGCCTGGCGACCTTGCTGTGGCTGGCCTCTTGCCTTTTTATCCACTTTTCCCCATGGTTTTAAAGAAAACTGACTCGTAAAAGCGTGCCTAATGAGCGGAGCGCGGGCGGAAAGCTGCGAGCCGTGGATGGCCCTCTTGGGGGGCAGGGCCGAGCCCCCGGGCCTCGGACTCAATTACCCAACGTCCCCAAAGGTTGGGTTTACGGTGGCCCTGTCCAAGGGCATCCAGTCCCAGCACAGCTTGAGTTTCCGCCCTTTTTAAATGTTAGCGTTTGCCCACTTCCTGTCTGGAAACCCTTTGACTTTTGGTGTTTTTTTTGTTTTTTTTTTTGCTTTTTTCCTGTTTCACTCCTCTGCCTCTTTGTCACAAAGGTCAGAGTTCATCTCACCCCAAGGGGAGTGTGAAGTATTTCAGAGCGTGGCCCCTGCAGACTGGGAGGGCTAGAGCCCCCCAAAGCTAGCAGAGTGAGTGTGTGTGTGTGTGTGTGTGTGTGTGTTTACTCATCAGTGCATTGTGGCTGTCCTGTTGAGGTGTTACTTGGCGTGTCAGTTAAGGGTTTAACAGCAATTCCCTGGGATTTGAATCCTTCAACCCTCTGTCAACAAGGACAGTTTCATCCAAGGGAGCCACTGCAAAGTAATGGGAGGGACTGGGAGGGAGAGAACAGGAGGGAAGGCAGCAGTGTTTTCAGAAAGGCACAGAGAAGCAGAGAAATCGATACTCTGTTCCTGTGTGTTTTGTGCCAACATGCAGGACTTTTGTTCTGTAGTAGTTTGTCAGGAACCAGTAATGCGTTTAAGATCCAGGGGAAACTTTAGCAATGTTTAGTCTGAGATTTTCCAGAGTTTGCATAATTCTCATGCTGTTTTTGTCCCTGAAATAATAACTCGTCTTTCAGCACAGGGCATTCTTTCTTTTCCCTTTATTTTTTTTTGAACGATCATCAGCTGACAGTGATTTTCTAAACCCCGATTTATCCAGCTCCCAGTGACATTGTCTGTGGCCTATAGCACCCGGTGGGATTTAAATTCCCCCCCCCCCCAGTCATGTTTGTCAGTGGAGAAACCCACACAGGATGTGGCGGAAGGTAACTGATAGCGGGCAGCCAAGGCCGGACACCTGACTGTCTGAGGACGCAGCCTTTCCCACAGTCCCCGATCCGGCAGATTGGGCCCGAGGGCTTCTCGGGTTTTGCTGTGCATGACATGCCTTTCAGTCCGCGGAGCGACTCCGGTGGGGCTGCTCCATCCGGAAGAGTCCCGTCCAGCTTTTGGAGAGGAGCAGAGTATTAAGCTCCCCTCGAAAGGCCTTTAAAATTAGGATTCTGCTCACTGGAGGCCGCTGGAGGAAAAGGCCGTCTTGGTCGCATGTTTTTCCTTTTTTTAACGCTGCGGCGGACGACAGTGTCGCTCTCGGCCAAAGCTTTTCTTTTTTTTTTTCAGTCTCCCACCCCTGTGAGTCTGAATCCCCTGAGAACGTTCAGTCATCCCTAAGGATATAGAAGAGAGCTGCCAGTTGTGCCATTCGGGGGGGGGGTTGGGCACTTGAGGAGGTGGTCTGTTTTTGTCTTCCCTGCTGAATTCCACCAGCTGGTGCCTCGCTGTCCTGCCGTGGATGGTGCGACACTGCCCTCCGGTGGATCTCTCTGAAACTGCAGCCAGGGTCCTGCATGCAGTTTCCCATGTGTATGTTGGACTGGCAAAACCAAAGACTGGTGATGTTGGCAGAGTAGGGTACTGTTTGGTTTGGGACGGTCCAACAGAAGTAATCTGTTCCGGTCCCTGACCTACATGACATATACATAAATAGCTTGCTGTTTTAGGTGTATGAATGGCCTTGTGTCTTCTGGATGGCAAGATCGATACAGGAAATGGCCCCTTGGCTGTACTTTGGTGGGGTATAAGTGTTCTGGAATATGAATCCTCTCCCATGTATGAAAAGTGAGATGGGGTGTGAGCAGCGTTGATCTAAGATGTCTCCTTCGTAGCAGAAATGGTACGGTCCGCGGAAGATGAGTCGTCCGCGGGCGTCAGGCGATCGCCGAGTCTGTTGCTTCCCTTCAACCTCATGATGCTTAACCTCCCTGCTCTCTCCTCTCGTTTTCAGGCCTCCGATGTCGGATCAGAGAAGCTCTTCTCCCCCACGGTCAGCAGAGGTGAGGTTAAACCCTGCGGTGCACTGAGACGTCTGTCTGGGCTGTGTGCCGTGGAAAGGCTGCATTTGCGCTTTGCTTTTATTACGTCGTGCTCAGTGAGTAAGAACGGTGGCATTTTAGAGCAGACAAACATGAAATACAGTTTTTTTTATGTTGCCATTTAAAGCTCACGCTGCCAGGGTTCGACCCTGCAGACCTTTGGGGTCCAGGTTGACTCCGCATCTACGCCGATGGTTTGGGAGAGAGTAGGACATGGATGAGCACGGACTTGCCATTTTTAGCCGGATGCGTACAGCTGGGTTAGACACGGCTCATGAGTCGTGTCAGTTTGTGAAGCTGTTTGTGTTTTATTATTAATTTTTAAATTTTCATTTATCTGATGTGAGCCCAGTCTCAGCAGGTGCTGGAATCTTAATCAGGCGTGTTCAAACAAACCCATATTCCTCTCTGTAAATATTTACCGGCCTTTTTATGCTGATCTGTTGTTACGGTGACAGTAATTAAGCTTTGTCTCCCATCTGAGTGTTTGTCTTCCAATTAAAAGCAGAAGAGCGGGGCAGAGGCAGCTGGGGGGGGGGGGGGGGCAGGGTACAGCAAACATGTCTCCTTGCTTGTGCTTCACATGTGTTCACCCCCCCCCCCCCTTCTTCCCTTTTTCACGCACCGGGTTGTGTGAAGAGGGCATTTTGTTTTGGAGTAGC
>JAABNY020000009.1:300972-332262 GCA_015164015.2 Brevimyrus niger
GTCTGTAGGAGGGCCCCCGGTTGGGGCAAAGTCCGGGCGTGTTTGGGGCCCCTGGCCCAGGGCCCTTGCCCCCCGGCCCCCTGGTTGCTGCGAGGGGGGGGGGGGGGGGTGGCTGCCCCCGTAGGGATCAGTAAAGCATCAGTGTTATTTATTAAGTCACAGTGTGCCATAACAATCGTAACAGCCGCCTCTAGGCCCGGTTTGATGTCGCCGTGTTGTGTGGCTCACAGGCCTGACCGCGAATGAGAACCGCGACTCCAAGACCTGCAGCTCCGCCCAGGTATCGGGCCTCCAGCGCAGCCAGGAGCAGAGCAGCGAGGTGCCGTTCGGTCCCCCCATCGCCAGTCCCACCCCCGCCTCCCCGCCTACCGGCTCGCCGGCCCCCGCAGCCGCCGCCGCGCCGCCCCCCGCCACTCGCGCGCCTTCGCCGCCTCCACGGCCAATAAAGAAGGAGGTGGCTGCCTCAGCGGGCACGCCCCCCCTCGTGAAGTCCCAATCACAGCCTCAGCCGGGGCAGCGGGTCCCGCCTCCTCAGCGACACGCCCTGTCTGTACCCAGCCACCTGCCGCACTCGTCTCTGCAGTACGACAGTCCGCTCAGTGTCAGGTGAGTGTCTCCAGGTCCTGCCCCCTGACCTCCGTGACCCTGTGACACCTGTTCTCGCTCTCTCATGCTGACTGTTAATGATTTAAATGCCCCCCCCCTTTTTGTCCCACGCCCCCACAGCAGCAGCGGCAGCTCTGCAGGCATTGGCTCCTCCCGGCACCACACCCCCTCATCCCACCACGCGGTGAGCCGCGCCTCCCCCTCCGCCGCCCCGCCGCTCGCCATCTCCAGCCTCCCGGGCTACTCCCTGCCGAGCCCCGCCCACCGGCACCCGGCCATGTTCGCGAGCCCCACCCCTCTGCCACCACCTCCGACTCTACCGACCAATGGCATCGCGGGACACCACCCTGGTGCAGGCTATCCCGGTAAGCAGAGCCTGCTAAAGCTGAAGCGTCAGCAGGGGTGACTCCCAGCATTCTCTGCTGCTGGTGACCGATGATTCTGATTGGTGCATGACCACATACCACAATGGACTCCTCCCCTTTTTTTTTGGGGGGGGGGCATTTGGTTCTTCCTACTAAGCCCCACCCCCTCCTTCCTCTCCAGAGCACAACCTTCTGCGGCAGGAGCTGAACAGCCGCTTCCTGGTTCAGTCTTCGGATCGCAGCGGGGCTCCGCCCGCCCCCTCCCTCCTGCGTGCTGAGTTCCACCAGCACCAGCACACCCACCAGCACCAGCACACGCACCAGCACACCTTCACGCCCTACCCCGGCAGCCTGCCCCCGGCCACCATCATCACTCCCCCCGCGGCACCGCCCATGGTGCGTACCCGGGCCCAAAACGTGAGGATAAGTGGCACCCCCCCCCCCCCCCCCCCCAAAGAAACCAGGGTAACGGCCCCAAGGGGAGCGCATGTGTAGGTGGGGCCTTAGACGCAGGTGTGGGAGATCCAGGGCCTTCCTCATCCTATAGGCACCTCTGGCCATTTAAGGGTTAAACACCGTCACAAGCTCTCCCTGCTTTGGTTATTTAACGTGGGCTGGGGAGTATAGCAGAAAAGTGGGCTTTAATGGGGGTGGTGTGTGGCTGTGACACGGCCCCCAGGTGAGACGTAAGCCAGGCTCTGATCGGACTCCGGAAACAGGGAGATAGCATAAAAGCCTCCCCCGTAGTCCCTTCCACAAGGGGGCGATAGCGAGTCTATTCCGATGAGAGTTTCGCCAAGCATGGATTCTGGTCACCTTGGCTTCTCTGAGAGCCCCGCGGCCCCATTTCCGGCGGCATGCTTGTCTGGGCGTGGGCGTTTGCGGCAGGTGGACCAGCGAAGCCTGACCACACCCGCAATCAGCGCAGCGCTCGTTCAGAACGTCTGCCCGGTATCTGGACCCCGCAGTGCCGTCTTCGCTGACGCGATTCTCCCCCCGCCTTCTGTGTCTTCCAGTTTGACAAGTATGCTCCGAAGCTGGACAGCCCGTTCCTGAGGCACAGCGTGAGTCCCGTTGGGGGGGGGCATGCCGGGGTCTCCTTTCTGGGACAGATGGACACTTCCGGACTGTTTAATGCGCTGTTTAATGAGCGTCAGCACAGGCTCACAGAGGGGGTCGCGTTTGGCAGTGTGAATAACATGCTTGCTGGGGCAGGAAGCCAGCAGGCTGCCAGGGAGGGTCTGACGGCTCCTTTCCGCCCCCCTTCCAGTTCTTCCCCACCTGCCCCCCAGGGATGCCAGGCCTGGGCCCTCTGCTGCCCCATGCTGGACCCTTCAGCCAACTGCAGGGGGCCTTTCAGCCCAAGGTGAGTCTCTCCGATGTGCAGAACCGGAATCACCTGAGCGGTCAGCGCGGCGTCAGTGGGGGCTACACCCACAAAATGGGGGGCCGGTGTTGGGCAGGGGCTGTGAAGCATGCTTATTCCTTAAGAGCCTTCTGGTAGCGTAGCGGTGTGTGTGTGTGTGTGCGTAGTACTACTTTTACCTGCAGACTTTTTAATTTGCAATAGTCAAACAGTCAGGCATTTTGGATATAGCTCATATTTCATGCTCATATAATATACAGGCCAAGTTCTTGTACTCTGGTTAACACGCGTGTGCGTTTCTGTGTGCCAGGACATGGGTGTGCGTCCTGGGGCCGCCCCCCACACACTGCTGCAGAAGGACCCCCGGGTGAGGCCCCCAACACGTCTGACACGCTTCCGCACTCGTCCTGCAGGGTGACCTTCACTGTGACACCCTGCCTTTAACTCCTGTCTTTAACAAAAACTCATGACGGTTCTTTCTCTCTCACCGCAGGTGTCGGACCCCTTCAGGACGTTGGTCAGGGTAAGGTGCCCTTTGGACACTTGTCCTGGAAGCAAATTTTCATTTTACGGGGTGGTTTGGGGAAGCTCATTAATAGTCATGAGAAAAGCTACCTGATTGGTCGGCTTTCAATGGTCAATCAGGTAGCGCCTCTTATGAATATTAATGAGTTTTCCAGAAGTATCCTGTAAAATGAAAATTGGAGCTCTGAAGGTAGCGCTGAATTGTGTCACTTCTGTCCTGCTTGGCTCTTCCAGAAGCCGGGGAAGTGGTGTGCTCTCCACGTGCAGATCGCTTGGAAGATTCACCAGCATCAGCAGAAAATGAAGGTGAGTGGGAGGGGGGAGGGGCACTGGTGGGGGGGGCTAGCAGAGGTTGCTGTGACACATGGCGCCCCTGCCTTTCCCTCTGCCTTACTCTGTGCCCCCTTTGTGTTACCAGCAGATGCAGCTGGAGCCCCACAAACTGGACCTGAGCGGGAAGCTGGACTTGCTGAGTCGCTCGCCAGGGCCCGCCGCTGTCTTCCCGGGGCTGCCGTACCCCCACGAGCTGGCCCGACCTCTCTTTTCCTCCTCAGGTCAGGGGCCTAGACACAGTAGGTCTTTTTCTCCCTGCATTTCCCTGTTCTGACTAAGGATGGCGCTATTACTACTGACCCCAGTGTCTCCAAATGCATTAGACATATCCGGGCGTGCATTCCGGTCATTGCCTAAAATGTTATTTGTTGCCGTTTGTTTTTGTTGCCTAGTCAACAGAATCATTTAATGCAGCTTGTAATTTTATTTTGAGCCCAACAGGAACAATTCTGCTTAAGAATAAGGGTCACAGCCTGGCCCTGCTAGGAGTTAATGTATTTAAATTTCTCGATAGCCACTGCCGCAAGCTTCACCATGGAAACGAAACCAGTATTAGCGTTAATTCAACAAGAAGTGAAACGACTGAAGATTTATTTGCAAATAATGGCCAGCAATGTGGTCTTCCAGGAGGGAAATCCATAGAGCAGCTATGATGTGCAGTGAATCAGAAACCAAAGCATCCCTCGCTGTCAAAGTGTTGGGTTGTCAGAGTGGGCTGTGTGCAGGTCACCTGAGCTGTTGCTCTGCCCCCTACAGGTTCCGGACATCCAGCGGCGTCCCCGTATGGCCCCTCCCCCCACCACAGCCACTTCCTTCCCACAGGTGCCCTGGCAGGTGAGACACTCCCCACTCCCGCTGAGGATGGCGGCCAGGTTCAGGAAGGGATGCTTTGGCTTGTTGCCATTTTCTCGTCGTCATGGTTACCGACGCCATGTCTGCCTTGAGACGCTTGCCTCCGTCGGTTGATCGAGGGTCGTATCTGTCACCGAACGCCCGACATCGACAGCCGTGAACCTCAGCTTTGGCTCCCGGAAAAGCACGCTAGCTTGTACGCGGCTTGGCGCGTGGGTCCAGTGAATACGAACCCTGCTGGCATATTAGGACGGAGGAGGTTTCCGAGCCCCTGCAGGACCTTGTGGCTACAAAGAGCATTTAAGAAAACCACCCAAAAACCAGAATTAGCAATTGAAACTTTTCCAGGTCAGCAGTGAACTCCAGACTGTAGGGCGCCGCTTCATTGACGCGACGTCAGTTGGGGTCGGTGATCCAAATGCTGATTAGAACCTGGAGGGAAGAGCTTCTCGTAAATCGAAAAGCCAAGAAGCGACTCTCCCATAAGATGGCTGAGGTGGGAGGGGGGGGGGCATTCATAGCTAACCCCCCTATCTGGCATTTTGCAGATCCTCTCAGTCGCTCCGGTACCTTTGGTGGCCTCGGCAACCTTTCAGCCAACGCGTTCGGAGGACTGGGCAGCCCCTCCCTGGGTAAGCGCCAGCCCCCATCCTGCCCCAGGTAGGCAGGTGCCGCTTCCTCCAGGTGAGGCTGCGGAGGTGGGCAGGTCCTCAGCAGTCTTAGAGACCCAATTAAAAGCGATCGGATCAAACTAGACCCTAAGCTCAATCCCATTAATACCCAAAATCTGGCTTCACTGGGTCAACTTCTGCGCTCATTGGCTATGACTCAACACGTCAGTTCTTGGTAATGACCGAGGCTGGAAGTCAGCCTCTTCACCATCGAGGGATGAAGATTCGTTATGTAGTTGTATGCAGTGCTCAACGGCAGTTCCCTAATTGGTAATTGGTGTGAACTGTGTGCCCCCTTCTGGTTGTGATCGGGAATGCATATAAGTCTCACACAATCCTGTGAAAATAAATCGGTACTTAACCTAATGCCCAGTCAGCCAGCTTATAATATCAGAGCTGGCATTGCTGCAGGCTTCCTGTTGACGGCGTGCTGTTCTCCTCCTTCAAAGCCTCTGCTGGCGTCTTCGCACACAAGGAGGCCCACGGGCTGCCGGCGTTTGGCAGCCCTCACCACGACCCCTGGAACCGGCTGCACCGGACCCCCTCATCTTTCCCCACACCCCCGCAGTGGCCCAAGCCCGAGCCGGAGCGGAGCCGCTCGGAGAAGGAGTCAGAGAAAAGGGAGTCGTCCGTCGCCAAGGAGGAAAGGGAGCGAGAGAGGTCAGTGCTGCCCCCTAACAGGGAAATGAAGAACTGCAGTTTTTTTTTCCTCCCTCTGAAGATACATACGTACATAATTTATATTTGTACAGTATTTGTTCTTCACTAAGGTGTTAGGACTTCTGATTTAGTCTTTTTTTAAATTCATTGTACCTGCTGTTCTTTGCTCCCCAAATTACCCGGATATATGATAATATATAATAAATTCTCCCTCGTCTCTCTCACTACTCAGGGACTCCCGTCACTCCACCCGCTCGTCCCCTGCCTCCACCCCAGCGAGCTACCAGATCAGCAGTCTGATCCGCAGCAGCAGCGCCAGCGACATGGGCCGCCACCAGGGCGGCGGTGTAGAGCGACTTCGCGAGGCTGACAGGGAGCCGCCGGAGCGCCAGAGGGATCAGGACGTGAAGGTGAAGGAGAGCCAGGAGCGGCGGCCGTCCCCGGGCACCAAGCCCGTCCTGCCGGAGACACACGCTCCGCCCAAGGACCCGCCCCCCGGGGATGTGCTACACTATGCCAAGCATGAGCTGAAGATCAAGGAGGAGCGCAAAGACGAGCAGGAAGTGCCGACGGGCAGCTCGGACTCGGCCCCCCGGCCTCTCCCCGCTCACCACCTCCCCCGACACTCCCAGGCCTCGCCCCGCTGCAGCGACTCCTCCATACCCAACTCCCTCCACGGCGCCCACCTGCCACACTCGCTGCCCCTCCCTCTAGGCCCCATGCACACCATGGGCAGCCTCAGCAGCCTGGACCGTGCCCGCGTGCCCCACTTCCTGGGGGTGAGCCCGCTGCCCGCCAGCCGCGAGCGCCTGCCTCACCCGGCCTTCGCCTGGGGGAGCCCCCTGCGAGAGGCCTACCACAGTCTGGACCTGCAGCGCCGGCTGGAGCTGCCGGCCCAGCGCTTCCAGGGCCTGTACGACTCGGAGCGGCCGTTCCGGGACCGCGAGCCCCACGATTACTCGCACCACGAGCAGCAGCTGCTGGAGGTTCGGCGGGAACAGGAGCGGGACCGGCAGCGACTGCGGGAGGAGCTGGACCGGGCCCGACTGCACCAGCTGCACCAGTCCCCGATGGAGGGCCACCTGCCCCACATGCCGCCCTTCATGTCGGCGCTGGGGGGCCTGCACTACCCCAGGCTGAGTCCATCCGCCCCTCACAGTGGGCTCCTCAACCGGACTCCGCCCACCGCCACGCTGGGGGCCCCCCCGCCCCTGGTCCCCGCTGGGAGTGGCCGGCCCACCTCCCCCCGCAGAACTGTCCCGGACCCTCGGGACTACTCCCCCTCCCGCAGCCACAAGGAGGTGGAGGCACGGTAGCTGTGGCCGGCCGGCGAGCACGGACTCCCTTTAGCGGCGTTTCGGTGGCGGAGCGCAGTACGCGCGTCACGGGCACGATGACTGGATACACTGACAAACGCACCGTGTCACACAGATGACAAACAGTGCCTGTGGGCCTCAGAGACACTTCACAAAATACCTTCTATACATGACTAAAACTTGATAGTAATATATCAATGTTCTCAAACTTTTTTTTTTTTTTACCTTTCACATGCAAAGTGAATTTCTGAATACGGAATAATGTAAATTTCTTATCCTCAGTGTACAGTCATTTATATGAATTTGTACTTTTTTGCAGAATTCACTTCAGCTGTATTTTATTTGCGTCTTTAATATAAGATCTTTCATTATTTATCCGAGGGAGACACTGTCTTGCTGACAGTGCTTTTTATTTTTATTTTACAGTGTTTGGTACATGGAAATTACTCTGACAAAGTAAAAAATTTTGTTCTTCTTTTTTGCCTAATTTAGATATGCAGACAAATCAATGTTAAAGTATCTTATTTAGTTTCTGTAAAAAAAAAAAAAAAAAGACAAAAGAAATGTGTATATGTTGTGGATAGGATACAAATCCAGTTGATTGGGCTTTTTAATTGTTTCTAGATGAACACCAGTTGCAACCATTGGATAGGTTACCATGGTTACCGGAGGAACAGACAGCTCTAAACTCATTGGAAGACTAGGTGGGGGCGGGGCCGCTGTACATTGTGACCTTCCATCTATGCAAAGCCGGCACCGTAACGTCCTGATAGGTGAACATGGGGGACGGGGAGTGCTCCACTTACGGCTGGAAGACGAAAGCGCAAGTTGGACTTCTTGACCATGGGAGGCAGCTGTACAGAAACGAACAGGAACACCCCCGCCGTCCCGGAGAGAGCGACAGCAAAGGGCAGGCACTGGCGGGCGGCAGTAGACTCCGTGTCAGCCTTGTGGTTATGTGGTGTTTTGCTTAGACTCCTGTATACGAGTTTTAGATGTGCAAACAAAAAAAGGAAATTTACAAGGCAAAAAAGGAAAAAAAGTATGATGGTAATTAAGAAATAAAAGTTTGATTTAACACTTGCTTTGTTGAGCCTATGGGTGGTAATTTGGCTAACTCTGTGTTGAGATTGCAGGGAAGTGTCTGGAAATGTTACAGTTAAGGGTCCAAAAGCATTATTGATTTTAATATTGTCTATGATCCAAACATTATTCTGTACTGACTGCACTGTAAGTAATTAATATCTACTATCATTAAATGTTACTTAATTAAATGATACTTAACACAACTGTTTAACCCCTGTAAGAGTGGCTGTAAATATCTTTATGGAAATGCATTTACATGTAAGAGGATGCTTAATGTAATTTTTACCTGTGCTATTTGGCATGGAATTAACAGCTTTGATCTTGGATAATATATTTTCAAAATGCTGTTGCCTACATTTTCTGGGAGTCTAGTCTTCACAAAAAATAGAGCAGACGACTCTCTGAATCTGCACCTCCAGTCCAAAGGAAACTTTTGGGCCATTTGAAAAGGCAGGTTAAGTTTTTTGAGTAGTGCTGTCCCCCGCAGAATGCGAGCCTGCAGCCTTCTGGTCTTTAACCAGTGTTATTCAATGCCTCTTTGTACAGCAGCATCCAAGGCTGTGGTTGATAATTATTCTGTAGCATTCAACCAAAACTGTTGGTTCAGCCTGTATAACATGTGGATCTGTTCCTTATGTCCCTGCTACTTTCCTGACTCCGTTAAACTACTTTGTTACTTTGATAATTGATTACAACATTACGAAATATGTGTATTAAATACATTATTCTGGAATGTTTTAATTTCAGCATTTCAGCTCTAAAAAGTAAGATTCCTCTGGGGATGATGATGATGAAAGTTCTTTTTTCACCTCCCCCATGTTGCTCTCTGTATGTGACAGTAAGCTGAGCACAATGGGCAGCTACCTGTTGCAGCGCTTGCGGAGCTGGATGTTAGAGGCCTTTCTCAAGGACCCACAGACTTGCAGAGGCCGTGATGGAACCTTCCGATCACAGACACAAATGTTTAGCCGCGCACTGCCCTCACCAACGCAGTTTGTATTTGGAAAATATGTAAAACGAGGTTTAGTATCCACGATAGGGCCAGTTCCTGTGTTTCAATTTGTGCCGAGTTGTACTTGCATGGGACGGTTTTTTATGAGTTGGAAGCATGTCGTCGTAACTCCCGGTGGGGGGCGGTGTTTCCATATTGGTGCAAAGACGGAGTTCCGGGAAAAATCTGTAGAGCAGAAGAAGAAGGAGGTGGACATGTGAAAGACTGACACTCTGGTAAATCGCTTCGACGTATGCATTTACAGAAACGATCCGCATGAATTCGAACTTATACCAAGAAGTCGTCCAAAAACCAAATAGCGAGTAAAACTAGAGATTAGCCCAAATTACCAATAATCGTGCAATATCCGTATGACATTTGACACCATGAAGGTTTCATTTTTTTCCATCTGTTGTCGTTGGATAGAGAACGGAGTTATGGTTTAGTTATACGTTAGCTATACAACGGACGTATTAAAATCGTTGTGACAACTCGAAACCGTCCACCATAAAGTAGCCTATATATAGCTAAGACATGTTAATTATAATTATTAAAAGTGACACTCAACTGGCATTACATTTCTCTTATGTCGTTAATTACAAGTATATTGGGAGTAAATGAGTATTGTAATCAGTACTTAGTAATTAGATTTTTTTCCCTGTGTTTTTGTAAGGTCGTTTTTAAAAATAAAAAATGTGATCCCCAGCCATAAACATCGCGTTACGTTGCCAGTGACCAGGACAGAGATTTACCATGAATCCGCCTTTCAGTGATTCACAGTTATACTACGCACGCATTAAATGACGCAAAATTCGCTTGGAAATGCAATAGCGCGTAAATATATAACGTAAGTGATCATAATCATCAAGATTCCTGCCTACGGGAAGGTACATTGTCACCCATCACCGTGGCACTCGTATGTATTTCGAATATATATAAATATTACTAAAACGAAGTCACAGTTACTGTTACGAAGTGCCGTACGGCTGCATCTCCGTGCTCAGACCTGGCAACCCCACCCACGTGTCAAATACCTTTCCTGAGCGCAGGAACCGCCCCTCCGCACTGCGCATGCGTATGCTCTAATATTTCTATTGCGTATTCTTTTCTGGGTTCTTTCTGGCTGTGTGGACCTTTATTGTTTCTAGGAATACATCGTAAATCTCCCACCGACAGTTCTGCTGAATGTCATTGCTGCTTAGGAAAAGAGGGTGTTTTGGGTGCCATTAAAACGCAAGTGTTGACAGTTATCAGAAATAGGATGCGCGAGGGGGATCCGAAGAATGCAACTAAGTTCTGGTTCTGGACCGATAGCGATGACATGCGTCAAATATCGGAACTTAACTGATTTAATATCCGGCTGATGTGATCTCATAGTAGTGAAAGTCTACTCATTCGTAGACTTACATTTTCTGGGACAGGTGTACTTTATCATTAATTGTAAGTACAGTTGTCTGTTAATTGGTTTAAGCATGCTTCTAAGTTATTTGGTCATTTAAGTGTCCGTACCTACCTCGTCAATCTTTGACAAACAGTTCTAAACTGTTTTCTGGTAACAGAAAATGCTCATTAGGCTCTAAATAGTGGACAGTGGACATTCACATGCTTATGTTGATTTAATTTGTAAGGGGTTACTGTCTCTTATGCATCTGGTGTGACACTCACGCTTTCAGACTCCCTTGCTCACACAGAAATATTACAGCAAATTTATGTCATTCCATTATAAATCTAAGATTAGCTACATTGAAAGCGTTGGAGGAGTTTGCAAATACTACAGACTATTTACATAGTAATAAAACTCATACATACATGTCACTGTGTGTGCATGTGTGTGCAGACTTGTCCGGAATTTAAAATCTCACTCCATCCAGCTGACAAAAGTTGGCAACTTTAAGCTTCAGTCAGAAGGTTTAAGAATATTCAATTAAAAAATAATTTCCTGAAGTTTCCTTTCACAGGAACAAAGCATTGAGTGTATAACCCACCCACCAGGTACAAACCTCATGGAGACTGTGTTGAGCCGGCTCCGGACCCTGGACCCGGATGAGCTCCGTTTGGAGGTCATCAACGCGGGCCTCAAGTGTGGCCCCATCACGGCCACCACCAGAGCCCTCTTTGAGAAAAAGCTAGCCAATGCTATCCTGGAGAGCCAGAGAAATGATGGAGAAGCGTCTGAGCGGAACAGCAAAACAGACACCTCCCTGTCAAACATGTGTGATGGGGGAGACTTTGGCTATAACCTGGGGCTGAACCCCCCTGAGGAGCCGTCTATAGCCAGACTAGACATAGCAACCAGCTGTGTCAACCCAGAGGATGGATTTACCCCCCAGGAGGACAGGCATGAATCTCCTTCCCAGTTTTATGGGGTGTGTCCCCTCGTGCTCGATGGAATTCTTGACGATGGTGAGTCCCTTTGCTGTTTCACTGCGAAGTGGTATTTCAGATGTCTGAATGGAAAATGGCTTGCCGATTTGTTTCCACATATATGAGATAATTCAGATTAGTACCATACAAATTTAGTGGTGTTTGGGTTAAACGTCTCAGACAGTCTGTGTAGCCCGAGTGATACTTGTAGGGTAGAAAGAGTTTAGGAACCTGTTTTGGGTGATACCATCTGCTTGCACTCCCCCCCCCCCAACCCCCCATAGAGACAGTCCACGTTTATGAAAATAAGAAAGATGCGATGAAGGCTGTGAAGAAGATGAAGGGAGCCCGTTTCAAAATCTTCTCCAGCCGAGAAGCTGCTGAAAAGTTTGCCATAGGCACCAGTGAGAGCTCTTCCTCGCCTTGCAAGACAGCGCCAGACCTGTCTACGAGGAAGCCAGGTCAGCGATCTGGACGTGCTGGGATTTTCCTTTATCCTCTTCTACGTTTACCCTTGAAATGGCTGACATTTTCAAACGCTGCGCTAAACTACCCAACAGTTAGTAAAATATGCGTATGCGAAAAATGGAATACTCTAATTTGCCTTTAGAAAAATTATTCCCCTGCCTGGGTGATGGAAGAATGCAGCAGGTGTATCTTGACAATATTTTGTTTCTATGAAGACAGTCTCACTGTCATTAAAGGAAACAGTGTAAACCAGCTGGGCACAGAGATAAAGTTCTTTTAAACCAGTAATTAAACTTAGCAGTGTGCTCTGCTTGTGAGCTGAATTTATCTTTCACATATTGTTTCCTAATGACCTTGATTCAGGGGTGTAAATATTTGAGCGGCATGACTTTTGAAGCTCTGGTGCCATGAAGTTAAGCATGGGTTTGGGGACCCCCATGTGACATCTCTGTCCCGTTAGATGAGCCGTCCAATCCAGAGGCAGAGCACCTAAATGGGGAGCGGGCAAACAACTACAAGACCCCACGCACACAGGACCTGACTGGCAAGCTGAGGAAAGCTGTTGAGAATGGGGACCGGGTGGCCTTCAGTGAATTAGTGTGGAGCAATCCTCGCTACCTCATTGGTTCAGGAGACAATCCCACTATAGTGCAGGTAGAGAAGGATACAGTCTCCATGGCAACATATACAGCATTACCAGTTATGATGCACTGTATTTTTCTTAATAAAGGGCTGTGTTACCAATAGCCACTTGGATTTTGCAGGAGGGCTGCCGGTACAACATCATGCATGTAGCTGCTAAGGAGAACCAGCCTGGTATTGCACAGCTTCTCCTGGACACCCTGGAAAACCCAGACTTCATGCGTCACATGTACCCTGACGACAAGGAAGACATGCTGAGGAACCGGATCCGCTATATTGTAGACCTGTACCTCAACACTCCTGACAAAGCAGTGAGTACTCACTGATACCTCAACACTCCAGACAAAGCATTCAGTACTCACTTATACCTCAACACTCCTGACAAAGCAGTGAGTACTCACTGATAGCTCAACACTTCTGACAAAGCAGCGAGTACTCGGTAATACCTCAATACTCCTGACAAAGCATTCAGTACTCACTTATACCTCAACACGCCTCACAAAGCAGTGAGTACTCACTAAAACTTCAACATGCCTGACGAATAAGTGAGTGCTCACTAAAACCTCAGCACGTCTGATGAAGCAGTGAGTGCTCACTAAAACCACAACACTCCTGACTATGAATACTCACTGATACCTCAACACTCCTGACAAAGCCATGAGTACTCATCTGTTTCTCAACATCTTCAACAAAGTAGTGATACTCAATCTGTATCTCAACACCCATGACAAAGCAGTGATTATTTACTGGTACCTCAACAGCCACCTGTACCTTGATACATCCAGCAGAGCAGTTATTGTGATTGTGTCATTCTGGTATGTCTCCTACTTCTTCAGGCTTTTGAAACTCCACTTCACTTCGCCTGCAAGTTTGGATGTCCTGAGGTAGTGAATGTACTGTGCTCACATCCAGATACTGACAAAAACTGCAAAAATAAGTACAACCAGAAACCCTTCAGTGTAAGTGGGCCTGAACACACAATACATTACAGGGCTTAGCCTGCAGTGTTTACTGTATTGAGTATGGATGTCCCAATCCAAACTCAAGTATTGGATTGGGAGCCAATCTCTGCATTTTGTAATTGATCAGTATCGACTGTATTGAGTACAAGCCTTAGCCTGATCCTTTGTTTTAAGTCAGTGGTCACACAGGTATCATAAACTGTGAGCATGTGATGTTACACACAGATAACAGACCTCTGAAATGTCTGCAGTGTGCATATAGTGTAAAATGAAAACCAATAGGCATCCGATAGCCCCTTGTAATGTCTGCAATACACGCATTTCACAAGGCGGTAGAAACTGACCTGTGTTCAGTGCTATTTTAGTACTTAATGCTAATTTAATATGGTACCTAAAAAAATAGATATTTTAATGTAAACCTCTTTATAACAAAAGACTGCATTGGGATTTTATTTGGATATTCAGGTTTTACCTTTGCTACACCAATACGTAACACTTGATTTTTTTCCATGTTCAAGCTGCTGTCCCACTTTCAAGTGGAATTCATATTTCTGTTGTTCTGGATGTTCTATCTGTTGTTTTTCTGTAATGCTGTACTAAGCTGAATTGTCATTCTTAATTGTTGTGAGTGTGAATATTTATGCAAGTTGAAGTGGAGTTTTGATTATATTACTCATTTTGAGTTTTCTAGTTTTACTGCTGTAATGCTGCACTAATTGGAATTGAAGGAACTATTTATATCATTTAGTCTGTTTACCTTGTTATTTTGAAGAAAAAAAACCTTACTGTACTACAGAGGTATTCAATTGTGAAGCATAAACAATACATTGATTCTAATACATTTAATGTACTTGAAGTGTGCACTGTGCAACTGTGGCCTATTATCTAGGAAAATATAGGTATTGCATTGGGAATCTCTAGTATTCAATACTCACCATCTGAAATAATTTTGCCTTTTTTCACAGGTCGTTTGTGAAAGGAAAAATAAAACTCAGGAAATAAAACAAAAGATTAAAGAATACCTGGAAGGTAAATATCCAGGGTCATTCATACTGGCAGAAGTATTTGACATAGTTCTTCATCTGGTTATCTTTTCTCCAATCAGATCAGTACTATGTACCCTTACTGAGGGCCACAGACAATTCCTCCCAGCCTGTGATTGAAGCTCCCCGGTCATCTGAGCACCTGGATCAAGTTTCTTGTTGGCTGGGTTCTGAACTACAAGGAAATCCCAAAGATCCTGTCATGGCAATTAGAGCTGTTGCTGGTCCACTCAGCCAGACAAAGGTAGCATCATTCATTTTGTGCCTGTAGGTTTCCTGTTTTATTACAAAATATATTTGATTTATTCGTACAGGAATTGTTATAAATGTCCAGATGCATGTGGAATACAGGACGCTGAAGTAGATGTAGATGTTTCCGTAGTTTATGAATGGTTTATTATTATTTTTTACCGCAGGCTGAGGAGTTTCGCAAGACATGGAAAAATCCCCCCAGAGACCGGGCTTCGTATTTCCACCACATTCTTAAATCTGACCCTAACCGTGGTGCAGAACGAGTTGGCAGGTGTGTGGAGAGTAAAGAAGGTTGAAAATAATAATAACTGACTTTATCGATATCCTCTTTATGCCTCTCCCAGCTTGCTCTGTGTTGGTGAGAGCAAGCTTACCGCAAAGGGCAGCCACCTGTAGTGGTGCCCAGGGAGCTGAGGATTAAGGGCCTTGCTCGAGGAGCCACAGACGTGCCGAAGCCGTGCTCGAACCGACGACCTTCTGATCATGGGCACACAGGCTTAGCTCATTGAGTGACACGCTGCCCCAAATGGGTGCAGGAAAGTCCCCGTTAACAGAAAGCAACCGGCATGACACATGCATGGTCGTCCGAAGACTATTTTGAGTCCGCCGTCAACGTCCTCCCCTAATTGACTCCGAGCTGTCATTGGGTGTACAGTCATGTGAAAAAGGAGGTACACCCTCTTTCAGTTCTAAGGTTTTATGTATCAGGACATAATAAAAATAATCTGGTCCTTAGCAGGTTTTAAAATTAGGTAAATACAACCTCAGATAAACAACAACACATGACATAATACACTGTGTCTTCCTTACTGCTTATTTAGGAATTAAGAGGTAGTAGCAGCCGGGCGATACGAAATGCACTTGATTAATTGATCGTCAGCAAGTGTGACCTAAATAAAAACAGAAGTTTACGGATGTGGAGCGATCAGGTGTGTGTTACCACAGTGTTAAGGAGGCAAAGCATTAGCAGTGATCTTAGAGAAGCAATCGTTGCTGCCCATCAATCTGGGAAGGGTCATAAGGCCATTTCCAAGTCATTTGAAGTCGGTCGTTCTACGGTGAGAAAGATTATTCTCAAATGGGAAGCATTCAAGACAGTTGCCAATCTTCCCAGGAGTGCGAGAAACTGTACCAGTATGGCTTGTTTGGAGGGGTGGCAGGAGCCTCTCCTCTCTCAAAAGGACATGTCAGCACAGCTTCGGTTTGCGAAGTTGCATCTGAACAAACCACAAGACTTCTGGAACAATGTCCTTTTGAACAGATGAGACCAAAGTGGAGATATTGGCGAAAAGCAAACACAGCTCGTCTGAAATTTGGTCATGCAACTAGATGGCGATCCAAAGCACAACAGCAAATCTACAACATGATGGCTGATAAAGAAAATCAAGATGTTGCAATGGCCCAGTCAAAGTCCAGACCTCAACCTGGTTGAAATGCTGTGGTGGGACATTAACAGAGCCGTCCATAAATGAATGCCCACAAACCTCAATGAGCTGAAACAACGCTGTAAGAAGAGTAGGGCAAAATACATCCACAATGTTCTTAGAGACTGATAGTAATGCAGGAAACAATTACTTCAAGTTATTTCTGCTAATGGTGGTTTTAAAAACTATTGAATAATGTACTTCGTTTTTCCACACATGGGCTCTCCATTTTGGCTTCATTTTTGTTAAATAATATCGCAGTGAAATATGTGTGTTTTACACCTGAGGTTAGTTTTAAATGATTTTAGAATCTGGGAAGGACAGGATGACACATAAAACCATTGAACTAAAAGATGATGTACTTTTTTCACATGATTGTACCTAGAGTCTACTGACCAGCACTGGCCAATAAACCTCTAACTCACAGATGTCAGACTCCAGTCCTCGGGGGCCGGAGTCCTGTACATTTTTGGGTTTCCCCTCGTTTAACGCACCTGATTCACCTTCTTCTGCTAATTACCACATAGCAGTGGAACTGAATCATTTGTGGTGGAGCAGGGAAAGAACTAAGCTACACAGGGCTGCGGCCCTCCAGGACTGCAGTTTGACACCCCTACTCTAACTGATGTTATCTTGGGGCCTGGGGGGGTCTTCAACAGGGAACTGGCTCATGAATTGGGTTACCTCTGGGAAGAGTACTGGGAGTTTCTGGGCACCTTTGTCAATCTGGCTACTGCGGATGGCCTGGGGGTGCTGGAGGGGTATCTGAACAAGAAGGGTTACAGTGGAGCGGGTTCAGAGGAGACCAGGAGGAGCAGGACCAGTGATTGCATTAAAGGTATTCATGTGGCAAGCAGTTTTAGCCACTGTGTATTAAATTTTCATCATAATACTCTTTATCTAGCAACTTTGGTATTTATGTGCTCATCTTGTGTCCTAGGAAAGACACGGAACATTTGCAACTCCATCTCTGTGGGGGCTTTTTTGGATGAGGAGAGCCCACATGAAGATGCCCAGGAGATTCGGCAAGATGCCACTATGAGGAGCTCGGGCTTCCCCTCCCCAGTCAGCAACCTCATGGCAGAATTCGAGAAGGCGTCTGTGCTGGACTCGGAAAGGCCTTCAGACCGGACCTGCGAGGGGGGCCAGGGGGGCGGCGAGTCCGAGGACACATCCAGTGTCTGCTCTGAGGAGTACTTCACGGCGGAGGAGGGCGAGGCCCCTACGAATGCTCTTCACAATCGTAAGCCAAGTAAGGATGGCTCCGAATCCTCCAGCTCTTCATACAGATCCCTGCATGACTCACAGGAAGACCTCAGAGCCGAGACCCCGCCACCTGCTAGACAGGGTCTTTTCATTGAGGGGTAAGTCAACAAAAAACAGTTTCAAACCCCAAGATATCCCTGCACCCGCTTTCTCTTTAAAGTAAATACAGCTTGCTTCTCCTTCCAGTGAGTCTCCCACCAAGCTGGACATTGAGGTCTTGTACGCTCTCAAAGGCGTAAACATTGACCCACAAAAGTATCCTTGCGTTGACAAGTGGAAAACCACAATCCAGGGCTTCACATCTTCTCAAATGCAGAGGTGAGTCAACCTTCCCCACCATGTACAGTGTTGGTTCTGTATGTAGAAGTTCCTCGATTGTCTCTCCGAAGTTATCAGCTTCATCTGTGATACAGATGACGATGTTGATGGTCATGCTTTATTTTTTTTAGCTGGCCTAGCCCAGTGGGGGTGAAAAACTGGTCCAGGACCCCAGGCTCACCCTGTAGCCCCCCCCTTTCCCCTGGCAGTCCCAGTCCTACCCGCTACAACCACATCCATCGGCTTTACCAAGGCCTCTTCCATCACTCTCCGGGCTGATCATCGGTCCAGCCTGGCCAGACAGCTGGCTTTCGCACTGTTACGCCAGCAATTATTTTGTTTTTATTTGACAAGTTTTATTTGACATTTTCTAAAGTTGTTTAGATCAACAGTCTATTTAGATACTGCTAAAATGTACCATATTGGTTTTTAATTCTAAATAGGAAGTATATTTAGAGGGTAAAATAGCCTTAAGGCTTGAGATGCTGCAAATGGCTTTATTTAGTGTTTAATGTTTCAGGGACTGGCCACTATGACCGGTTTGCAATTTCCGAATCCTGGGAGAGAAACGTAAATGATACCTTTCGAGAAAGGTAACAGAAACACTTTTGTTTTCAGCTGTTTTGATGAGTATGTTGACTGAAGGGTGTCAAGGTTTAAACATTAAGTGGTACCCTGGATGAAGAGTGGAGATGTAGTAGGTGACATAAAGGAAATCAATATTGTCAAGCGGTCACAGCTTCTAACAGGAACCACACAATATGTACATTTTATAAAGGCTTTTGTTTTATTTTAAAACAATGCTGTTATTTAAGTGTAGTCTTGCCTTTATGCAGTTGTTCTCATTAGTGCACTGCAAGTAGTCACTGTCATTTCACTGCCTTTGAGGTGGCACACAAACTGATTTTTTTACATAGAGGTGAAAGTTTACAAATGTGTAGTAAGCACTAAGATACCATGAAGTGATGTAATATGAAGACAGGTCTGTCTCTTGGGTACCAACTTTCACTTTGAGATGGAACATAATTGTAACCGTACACCCACTGTAATGCCCAGGCTCAGCCTGATTGACTGAAAGCAGCGCAGAGCTGACCAGGATGTTCCTTTACAAAGATGAGTTTACTTAGCTTGGACTCTTAACCCCTAAATGGCACAGTTGTTAAGTTTCACTGAAACTCAGAAGCTACCATTTAATTTTTAAAGCTAGAGTCTGTTTCGACCTTCTAGTAGAATATTTTATTGCAGAACATTACAGCATTATTTTTTTAGGATTCAGTCTGACCATTTGTACTTTTTGTTAGTGCCTGTAGTGTCCTTTTCTTGAGGGGGGATGCATAAATCGGTCCGTTTAGATGTTGGAGGTGAGGCTGTAATAATACACTTTCAATTCCAGTGCAAGGCACGCGTTTGAAAGCAGGGGTCTCTCTCTGGGGAGCAGTTTGTTATGAAATGTCACCGGTTTCATCCTGTTCGAAGTGTGTAAATGCTGCTGTTCACTTCCTGGAGCAGTTTGCTTACAGCAGGGCCTTTGCTGCCATTTGTTCTATTATTATTATTAAACTTTTTTTATTCTTAAGCTCCACCTGGACCTTTGGTGAAGGTCATGCACACACTCCAAACAAACGCACAACGTCTCTCTCTCTCTCTCAACACACCTTACATTCTCCTTCATCCTCAAATGTGCCACAGTTTAAAACATGTAAACATTGGATCAGATTGCTCTCTGCTGACCAGGGGAATTTCACTGCTGTACCGAGAAGATATTTCTGTTGCATTCAGCTGGGGAGATAATGGTCCAAACGGATAAGCAGTGATGAGATAAACATGGCTTTAAAACCCACAATGAGTCGGACTGCGCCATGTCATTCAATACATAGTTCAGCTAGAAAACCAATAGGCCATGAGACAGATGTCACTAAAGGGTCAACACAATCATTTGCATAACAAGTTTCAAACTACCCCCTCCCCCACCCCACACACCCTTAAAAAAACAAGATATCCTCTCAACATAAAAAAAGTTTTATTTTAATAATTTAAAAACACCCTTGATTAACATTCACACCAGTATATTACACAGTCTCAGATCTGAAGCTGATCAGCACTACAGCCATGCTGCTGTAAAAGTTGTCTTCCTGACAAGATGGACGGCAGTTTTTCGGGTGCTTTTCTGAGGTACTTTCCATACAGATGTGACGAAATGGTAAACGTGACGTTTAAAAGCATATATACACATCAGCACTCTGTCAATTAGAATTACTGCAGGAACATTATAAGGGAACTGGCAACGCATTTTCCTTAGGGAGAAGCTGATTTTCCACCAGGGGGCGATGTAGAGCACTTGAGGAGGGGAGGGCGTCATGAGCGTGTGAGCTTTTCAGGGGGCATAAAGCCCGAGTCTCCCAGCATCCTGAGCCCCACACGGCCACTGGGCCGTATGGTGAGCCAGGTGATGCTCCCATTGTTCAAGCCCATCCTCAGCCAGCCCTCAGGAGGGAACTGTAAAGCCCTGCAGAAGAGGAGGCGGCCCCATCAGCTGAAGGTCTGACCCAAGTCACAACAGTGTCAGGAATAAAGAACCGAGGAATGTACCTGCACACGAAGTAGCGGATGACGTTAGCATGGCATACAATGATCTCATAGCTGTCTTGCTTCTGCGTGACATCAGCGCGGTGAATATAGCGCCGAAAAGCTGCTTCAATCCGGGCACCATCCTCATGATACTGCCAGGAGATGAGGTCGCTCAGGATTCCTACCACTATGCTGATTTGATTTGAAAGGCATAGCTATAGTCCTACAGCTTCCTGTAGTGCAATGCTGGCATCACTCACCACAGACTCTGGCTTCCATTGGCCAATCCGTGGCACAGGTTCGACAGGAGATCCTTCCCTCAGCAAATCACAGCTCATCTTCCTCACCTCTACCACACACAAACAGGCCAGAGGTTAGCTGTGGGTAGCAGACAGTGTTTTAACCAAGAGTTATTGTGTAACACGCCGACTTCTACCAAAATTCACACAAAATAATGTCTTCTAACCAATATATTTTCAAAAGCAAGGTGCTTTGCGGAGTGTAAAGCCAATCAACAGTTACTCTTTTATTGCAGCTAAATATTAGTCGCAATGGCGATGACACAGTAACATTTCAGGTGCAAAACTGCTGATTTTACTCGACTCTCCTGACCTGGGAGGTGCTTTCCAATGATGTCTGCCGTCTCTGTCGCCCGCGTCATGGTGGAGTGGATCAAAACGTCGTACTTCAAACCCAAGGCCGCCAGTCGCTCAGCGGTCAGCTCAGCCTGCTCACGACCTGGGAGGGTTCATTCACAAATACAGGTTTTAAACCCTCTCACCTATTCTTATTACAATGAAGAAAAATAGAGATTTTAATGAGGGGTGGGGCAAATTCCAAGACATTTTGAAGAAAACAGGCAACTTTATCATAGATGTTCAAAAACAGAGAATGCATAGTTTTTTTCCTTCTTCTATCAAAATATTTTGCTGGACACAGCCCCTAGCACATTATGGAGTGGGGGTGGAGGGTAATCAAAACCTGCCAATACACCATGGGCTCTCAATCCCCCCAGAGCTCAACCCAAAGTTATGCCCTTGCCTAAAGATGTCAGAAACCTCTCCTTGTCATCGCCCCCCTTTTGGTTGTACTGGGAATGCCGAATCAGGATAATGTGGCGAGTGGCTCTGGGCTTGTTATTTTGCAGCTCTGTGGTCTGGGCTTCGGTGCTGCTCACAGCCTTCTCTCGCTTCATCTTCGAGTTTAAAACGGCCACTGGGTCACGCCTGTTAGTTAAGATAGAGACAAAATGCATTTCGGAGACAGACACGTTAAGCAAATCTGCACACACATTTACATGTACGTAACTGTTTCATTACCTTGTAAATAATCTATACGGTTTGCAAACTGCCCCAACGCTTTTGATGTAGCTAATTTTAGGTTTATAATGGAATAAAATTAAACTGCGTGTGATGTCTTGCGTGAGAGCTGGCAACCCTGGTAACATAGAACTCATTCGTCAGCATCTGTAGACGTATCAAGGTGGCATTTTTCCGTATTTAGTGAATTACGAATCAAAGCAGACCGCTAAATACGATTATTAATATGACATTAGCTATCTTTGAGATATCGTTTCTTATGGAATAAATGGACGCACTTATCCCAGTTGATGTCCCAGCCGTTTCCGCTTGGTGTAACAGTTAGATTTTGGTTCTCCAGAGACCATGGATGCGGCTGCGCTGCTCCAAGAGGCGTAAAGATATTCCAGTTGTTCCGACGCTGGTCTTCCTCGACATTGCCTAAGTGCCCCCGTAATCCAGCCGCTGTCACCGCCAGGGCAGCCGACCCCCCGGCAATCCCGAAAATCATTTTCAGAGCTCTTCTGGACGCCATTTAAAAGAACTGCGAAATTACACAATCCAGGCGGCTTCCCTTCAGCGTCAAAGAGGATGCCCCTGCGTTCACAAAGTTTTCGACGAAATGTGGATAAGCGCCTGCTTGTCTTCGCAAATTGAAAATGAAGCTCAATTTGACGCGGAAGTGGAAACTGTAACTACGGTGGTCGGCTTGGACAAAACTGTTTCATTATGAAACGCGATGCGGTCCGAAGCAATCCTCTCTTCCCACCTGCTGTGACGCTAAACGGTCTTGTAATAAAGAATATGAAACATGCCACCAATAAAGTGGGATACCAAAATCAACCCGGTCTATAGGCATACAACTCGGTGCTTTAAAATTGTGAAATCTGAAGCAGCTGCACTTGCATTTCAACGACCTGTCTATATTCGTATTTTACTTCTATTAAATCTATTTAAAACTTAAGGCTATCAACTTTTGTCAGCTGGCTGGCGTGACATTTTCAGTTTGATGCAAATCTGCACAAATAATTATGTATATGTATGTAACAGTTACCTTGTAGGGCCTATAAATAGTTTGTATGGTTTGCAAACTACGCTTTTTTAATGCAGCTAATTTTAGATTTATAATTGAATAATATAGATTAGCCGTAAGATTGCCTGCGAATTCAGAAAGGGTGAGTGTCACACCAGATGAGTTGGCAACCCTGAGATATTTATCGTTTATCTTCTCAATGCTATCCATTACGGATCGGTATAAACACGCAATCTTACGCGCAGATTTTTTAAACATTTGCCACTAGGGGGAATACAATGTTTATTCCAATACAATGGCTCTTTCGCCAGATGTTTAAACTGTTTAAACCTTGTATGTTTTATACAAATGGCATACAAAACCGTTTCTGTATTATTTAAATTACGTGACTGCTCGTTTTGTATGTCATTTCTATTTTAGTGAAGCAAATGTGTTTACTATATATGCCTAACTAAGATACACTGACCTGCGTGGATTTGACATTATGCAACTGATTTTCACGGGTAATTAAATCATTACATGCTCGCAACGTCATGGACATCGAAAAGTTAAATAATATTATACGTCCGCTTACCAAAGGGTTTGTACGCTTTGTAAATAATCAGCACAGGGGTTCGTTTTGGTGAAATCGAATTAAAATCACACAGTCAAAATAAATAAAATTTTGTGATACCATGCTCCGGAAGAGGTGCATTGGTGTATTACGTAAAGAACTCTGTTTTATGAACAGGTGTATCTGAGTACCGGTGAATTGCCGTCGGAATATCTGACGCAAAGTGAGACCCCGACCGAGCTGCTCCGGATTGTGTCTGAGGGACAATCCGCCCTGGACCCTGCAGACTCCTCCTTTATAACGGTGCTAGACTGGACTGCCCGAGTCGGATTTCCAGCTGATGAAAGCTTATTCTGTCCATCTTGGAATATGTGCGCTTTCCGTTTTTTTCCTGCCAGTTAAGCACAGGCGCTTGCCGACGTAACCCAGTTTTGCGGATCGGCGTGGTGGATCTCAGTAGGACTGCTTGGTCGAATTAAATAATTAAGGGATGTGGAAATTACAGAATGCCCGGCATCGTTGGAAAGACATTTAAACCCACAACGTTTATCCCCGTGTCCAGCGCTGCCACACTCCTTATCGGTTCCACAACTTTATTTTTCGTTTTCACGTAAGTTTCGCAGGTATTTGGTTTTTATTGCTGTTATTTTGTTGCAGAGATGCACCCACTGACTACTTCTCCAGTGTTCCCTTTTTTGTGCAACTCTTAACCCGCCTTTTAATTTGAAGTGGTTGCGGTTGCGACTTTATTTGGCAGCTTAATGCCTAACCGTAAAATTGCATAAAAGTTATTTTAGTATAATTGCTCTTGTTTGCCTTTTATTATATATATATATTTTGTGTTCTCACTGTAGATGAATGGAAAACTTTTTTATTTCTTAAGCTATAATAACTGACGTTTTATGCTTTGTTTTGAGTACATCGTACTTCGTAAATTATGTTGTTTAGTTGCGATAAATGTAATCATATTGTATTACTACAGCTATCCCACCTGCCTATATTTTTTCATTTATATTTTATGACAATTCTAACTAACCGAAACCTTCGCTCCACGCGATTGGCCGTCATTTTCTTAATTTTAATTAATCCTATTTGGCTAGAATTATGGCTACCCTTGCGCTCCAGTCTTGGCTACATTAAATCGTTTTGTTGCATGCTTGTTCGTTAAATTTTGTAGAAAAAAATGAAATAATGATATTTAACCATCAGGCCAGTCAGCCTGTTTTCAAAATATGAGTCCTGTATAATATAGCTTATATATGTAAAACACCGCCCGTTTTGCATACTTATTGCTGCCTTACTCTATATCGGTGGCTGTCTGTAGTTCAGAGTTTTACTTAGGACCGCATCTGTAATTCCTGTTATTACACTTTATAGAAATATTATTTTACACGGTGCTTTTAAAATAACACTTTGTAGAATTTCAGTTTATGGAGAAGTGTCCACCATGTAGTAAATTTCATTCTGTCTTCATGGGGGGGGGGGGTGTTAAAAAAGAAGCACCTAAACTGCACACTGTGGACGTATTAGGAGATGTCTAGAAATATTGTAATGCCCTTGGATGCCCAGACCAGAAGGGGGTTGCGTTCCTGAGCTTAATCGGCTTAGTTGGCTGCTGTCTTCCCCCCACCCAGATGAAGCACAGTGCTAGTTTGATCCCCATATCTCATCCGGGGGGCAACGCTCTATCATCTACATGGCTTTCCCTGTCACAGAACCTCTCAGTGCTTCCAGACTGAATGCTATATCTCTCGTGTCTCCACACTGAATCAGTTAAGCTCAGATCAGTGCCAGACAACTGCCCATACACGGGTGTTGGTTTGTTTCACTGTGAAATTGAGGTAAAAGCTACACTTTTCTCAAATGCTGCCCCAGCATCTGTGACATCGGAAAACTCTGCTGGCTGGGGCAACATTTCACGCTGCCAAGGATCTCATCCTGTTTGATTGGAAAGGCTTCTATGAGAGAGAGCAGTATTATGGACACCTGGCGGCCTGCACGTGCTGGCAGAAACCTTTACTTTCATTTTATTAAATGCCTGGTGAGAGCAGACTTTTATAATGGTATGCATTAATTTCATAATTTATGTTAAACTCATAGCTCGAGACTGCCTTCTGGTCACAGATCCAGCTGATGATTTGTTGGTATTTCATTGATGAATGATTGCTTGTGGGAGTTTTACTTGCGCAAAAATGTTCTGAGGGCAGAAGGAACAATGATTGCTTCAAAGAGATAACCAATCAGATTGTAGAAGAGGTGGGTCCAACCAATCAGATACTTTGGTTCTGACTCCTTTAGTTGCTGGGACCCACCTCCTCTACAATTTGACTGGTTATCTCTCTAAAGCAACCATTGTTCTTTCTGCCCTCCATAACATTTTTGTGTAAGTAAAACTCCTATGAGCCAAAAGGATTTGTGTGGGATTATATTATATTACATTATTTTTTAATGCAAGTATTTTGATGAAGCAGAATGGATTCAGGACAGCTGACTGAATTAATCTACCTTCACATCAGGAGAGAAAAAAAACAAGAACTGTTTGATATCAAGCCAAAGTTTGACCTTTCACCTTGTTCCATACTGGCTTAATGTCACCTTATGCCATCTTGCTGAGGTGCCTAGAAGGTTTCCTTTCAGATTATTCCTTGGCAGAAAACTAATCGTAATCCTTATATCCACTGACAAATGTGCTCCCTGTGCCAACTGAAATTATGGCTGCTATGGCAAGCGTCACCATCTGAGGCACGATCTGTGGGACAGAACCACCTCTCTGCTTTAGTTTGTTTGGTATATTCGATAACACATTGATATATATATATATATTCTTTATTTATTCCTTAGAGCGGGGTCAATCCGCAAAGGGCCAGTGTGTATGCAGGTTTTTGCTGCAACTCCATATTTAGGTCACTAATTAGGGGACAGATTGGCTGAAGAGTCCTCACACCTGGGTTTGAACAGCTGACTTAAAGGTTATCCCAAAAACCTGCACACACACCGGCCCTTTGCGGATAAGATTGGCCACCCCTGCCTTAGAGTAACTGGGATAGTCTTCAACTTATCTCCATGTTTCCTCGCTGACATAGCTGGGCTACAGCCTGAAGTCTGCCAGCGATTAACCTCAACCCAGGAACTCTCCTCACATTGGCATTTAAACAGGTGGCGTGATACGGACGCCAGGCCCCTGTGTACTTCAGGCCAGTGGGAGTGGCCTAAGACAGCAGGGGATGGAGCTGTCTGTCTGACATGGGCCTGAAATGACCCTGGAAATCCATGCTATAGTCTCTTAAAAACTCGACCTGTTCCTGCACAGTAATGTTTTAGCCCTTAGTACCATTTTGTAGCTCAGACTCCCACCTCTGGCAGTGCTCTCTTGATGACCTTTAACCTCCAGCTTCTGTCTACAGAGTGCTGGCAGCAGATGGCATTGTGCGAAAAGGGACCATATCCACGACTCAACAGTCCGGGGGGGGGGTCCAAGCGCCAGGGTGTCCCTGTGTCGTTTAACCTTATGTGCTTAGATGGTGCTCATAGTAATTTCTGGTTCGGGTATTGGCTTGTATTTACCCAATTCTGTCTCCTCGGACCCAGATTCTCTGCACGTGGGTAGATTATCCCAACAGATGGGGTGTCAGGGTTTAGGACTTTCTCTCATTGGTCTTAGGCATCCCAGCTGGCGTGCCAGATACTGTATGTCAGACTCTGTGGTACCCTTCACAGGCCAGTAGAACCTGGGATGGGGAATCTGGCTTATGGTGTCATCCCTAAGCCTACTCAGTGGATCAGATGGTCAGGTCAGCCACAGTCTCCGTTTATCAAGCAGACAAGTGGCTGTCTCTAAGTGATGCAATACAATATGCTAGTTTTTCTACCTTGAATGCACCTCTTCCTTGTGTAATACAGATGGCTTCTGTTTCCAAACAATATGAGAAGAATGTTGCAACCTTCCATTTTCTAGGCTATGAAGATGCATTGTAACCCACATGCTTTAATTTTACATTCATGTAACTTCTACCAGTACCATTCACCAATATTAACAGAGCATGGAACAGCTTTGACATAAATAAGGAAGCTTCATCAAAGTGCACATTAAATATGATCTGTGCAAGTTCCAAAACACCTTCTTTCATAGTTTGTTTTTCCCTAATTTTTCATGGAATTTTTTGACAAGGTTTCTATGCGAAAGGGTCATGACAGTCTGATATTAAACCATCTTCCCAGTAGATTCAAACTTACTTGTTGGTGTTGTATAAAAAATATGCGCTGTTAAGTGCAGTTTACTACACAGTGGCTCATTCCGCACTGACAGCTGTTTTGACATAAATCATATGTCAAATACCACTCTCGCATTTAATGAGTATGTGCACACTTCTGCTCACACGAGAACGTCAGCTGAGTAGGCGGTCCTTCGATGTGGCCCAGGACACATTCACATTCAAACTGCTATAAGAATGCGGTGATATACGTGTCCTAGACCACCTCGGGATGTGGTCTGAGAAATCTGATCTCAGTGCGTTTTGACTGCGTTCACGCCTGTATTTAGTGCTGTCCACTTGGTGGTCGGATCACGCATGACTCATGTTAATACCAGGTGTGAACGGGGCCTTAGGGTCACTCCGTCATCAGACAGGCTTAGAGCAGGAATGGGCCACCTTATCCAGAAGGAGCTGTTGAGTACGCAGACTTTCATTTCAACTCACTAATTAGATTACTAATTAGAGGACTGATTGGCTTAAGAATCCTCACATTTGGGTTTGAACAGCTGACCTACAGGTTATCCCAAAAACACACTTGCATTTTGTAGATAGGATTGGCCACCTCTGGCATAGGAATTTGTGGGAAACTCCCTTTGTGCCCCAGAAAACCAGCTACTGAGGTTGGAAGAATGAGAATGGCGGCTTGACAAAACAAAGGCAGTGCTTCCTGGCAGCTCTTTCCACCAATCTATGTGCCAGATTCATTTCCAGTCTGCCATATTATTATTATTATTATTTTATTGCTCCCACTCAATTGCATTTGGAGACCCTGGCTTTCCAGGAATCATTCTGAGATTATGGGCCGGACATGATTTAGGTTCTGCCGGTTTCTGCTTTTTGCGTCTGAAAGTGCTGAAGAGTCAGGTGGAGAGGAGGGAGAGCTGAGGTAGGGAGACAGCTGAGCTGTAATGAGTTCATGGCTGAAGGGACCGGCTGCTCTCAGGTTGCAGATAAGGAGGAATTTAATTGGGATGGTCCTGAAGTGCGCAGAAATGAAACGGGGAATTTAATTCATTCAGGTTGAGATGTTCTGGTTCTCAGGTGTGCAATTGACCACTCGAAACCTCTACTTAAACTAAACAATTAATAATTATCCATGTTGCTGCTAATACTCTAAAGTATTCTGATTGTGCTGAAATTGATTACCTGTATTTACAGTATGCAAACCTAAGCAATGTTTATTAGAGCTTATTTCCTCTGTTGTGTTTAATACACTACCTAGTACTGCACTTTGTAAACATAAACAGGGATGCATACATACTGTTACGCATGAACCTTTAAAAGCGATATGTGCCGCAATAGATTTTAACAGTACACATGTGCATGTATTTTAGGTGCATTTGCGCTGCTATGACATGAAATTACTATGTATTTTAACCTTTATGGGATCGAATCCAGGACCTTTTCGCTGTGATGCCTGACACAAACCCCCTACCTGTACAGTATGCTTGAAATATCGGAAATGGGCGGCTCCTTGCTCATCAACCAATTTGCTTAACGACCTAGTAGTAGGAATGGCACTTGGTTAAGTGAGCAACGCCTGTAATGTTCAGGAAAACCTACCTAGTGTCATGCTTTTTTTTCTCCCTGAAATGGGTTCCCCAGTAGTTAAATTCGCTAAAGCATTGCTAATGGTAAAATTTGATAGGGGTGGGTCAGGTAAAACAAGATTAAAAACTAAACAACATATCCAGAGAATCTTTCTTTGAATTTGCCTGAGAGGTTTCTGCGTTCCTTCTGTGGGGCTCCGGCACGCAAAGGTTGTCATGGTATCATCCGCAGTTCCGGTAAATTCTGCACCACTGAAATTATCACACTAAATATTTTTTAGAGAGGGTAACTTTATTATATTTGCCCTAGCCTACCTGCTGTCTCCCTGGACTTAAGTTTCTGTCACGCCCTGCTCGTACGATCTTCGTGTGTGCCACGCCCCCTCATTAACCACGTGTGCTACCCCGTTTGTAGTCAGCTGTTTCGAGTGATCTCTGATTAGTCCTGCGTATTTTAGTCCGCGTCTGAGTCAGTTCTCGTGGTCTATCATTGAAGTCTCGTTGTGTAGTCTTGCCGTCCTTTGCCTGTTCCATGTCTATATTACCTTTGTCGATTAAATCCCATATTCCCCTATCCTACGTCTCTTTCTCCGTCATCCTCGACTGGCGCACCGCTACCGATCCTGACACTTTGGAACATTTATTGTTACAATTACTGTTCTGGGAGTTAAATATCCATTTGATTGCAGTAGTACCAAAGTGTGTGCTTCAATATTACTTATGAGGGGTGTTATTTGTTGAGGGATGTTACAAAGTTCCTCAAGGAAGAAGAACCATCCAAAGATTCTTGATATTCTTGAGTTGTGCTGTAGCAGTTTAGTAAAGCAGGTGGATGAATTAAACACGACTCACAAGTGTCAGAAACTAGAGGCTTGAGGCTTCATCTGGCACTCTGGTTCCCAGTTGACACGGTTCCATGTTGTACTGGATCCTTTCCTGATGCTGTTTGGTGGAAGAAAATGCGTAATGTCCGGTTGGGAAGCTTGGGTATAGTCAGCACAGGCCAGCATACAAAGTAGAGAAGAATGTTCAGAACATCGGAGCAATACCGAGGCTTCTTTGACGAAGCATAATTTGTCTCTATAGGATTTTTTCCCTCGTCTTTGTCGGTTTGTGAGCGTGCCTTGTGATGGATTGGTGCTCCATTCTGGGTCATTCCCTGCCTTGTGCCGAGGGTAGGCTATAGATCAGGGGTGGGCAATCTAACCCACAATGAGCCGTCAGGTATGCGGGTCATCGCTGCAACTCCCTACTTAGATTACTAATTACAGGACTGATTGACTGAAGAGTTTGCAAACTTAGGTTTAAACAGCTGACCTAAAGGTTATCCAAAAGCCTGCATACACACCAGCCCTTCGCAGATACGATTGGCCACCCCTGCTCAAATCCCATGCGAGGACAAGCGGGCATGGAAAATGGTTGGATGGATTGATGGACTCTTCTTCACTGGTTCCTGTAGGTTTCAGCTGATGAAAACATCAGACTAGCATCACCACAACAGATGTATGACATTAGACACATAAGTTTTTTTCTGGTGTAGTGTTGTATGCTACAAGCGTGCAGCCTGCATGTCTTTTAGCCAGGAGAGGCATGGAGGGCAGTGGGACATATGAGCTTATGTGTCAGTGCTTTGGAACAGTGATGTGGAAACGCAGCAGCGGCCATCACCGGAAATGGCTTGTGCTCTGTCAGGGTCACCCCATCTAATTCCTCTTTTTGTTAGAATTAATTGTATTAGCTGGAGTAATCAGCAGGAGCAAATGGACAATCTTTCACTGTGTCTGGGGAGGCAGCCAAGATGCCGCGGTGTAATCCCCTGCAGGTCGGGGCTGTTTGACAGCACACAATATGCACTGCCATCGTTTTTCAGCTGATGTTGATTTTAAGTCGAGCGTGTGGTGAATGCAATGGTGCTCGGGGCTGTTGGCAGTTACTGTAATCAGGGGTGTTGGAGGGGCATGGATACCCTGACAGATTCAGTGGCCCCTGTACTTTAAAGGGGCCCTTGAATACATAAAAAAATAAAATTATACAATTTAATATATACAAGGGGGCGGGAGAGCATCAGAGGAGAGCTCGGGGCTCGTGCCTCCTGAAATGCTGGGAGAGCGTCAGAAGAGAGCTCAGCACTCATACCTCCTGATCAGCTGGGAGAGCGTCAGAGGAGAGCTCAGTCCTCATATCTCCTGATCAGCTGGGAGAGCGTCAGAGGGGAGCTCAGTCCTCATACCTCCTGATCAGCTGGGAGAGCGTCAGAGGGGAGCTCAGTCCTCATACCTCCTGATCAGCTGGGAGAGCGTCAGAGGAGAGCTCAGTCCTCATACCTCCTGATCAGCTGGGAGAGCGTCAGAGGAGAGCTCAGTCCTCATACCTCCTGATCAGCTGGGAGAGCGTCAGAGGAGAGCTCAGTCCTCATATCTCCTGATCAGCTGGGAGAGCGTCAGAGGGGAGCTCAGTCCTCATACCTCCTGATCAGCTGGGAGAGCGTCAGAGGGGAGCTCAGTCCTCATACCTCCTGATCAGCT
>JAABNY020000009.1:332362-355746 GCA_015164015.2 Brevimyrus niger
GAGCTCAGTCCTCATACCTCCTGATCAGCTGGGAGAGCGTCAGAGGAGAGCTCGGGGCTCGTACCTCCTGATCTCCCTAAAGTTGGCTTCCTTGCCTCCATTGTCATTGTTCATTTCATCTGCTCAGCAGTGACATGCTCCCCATGAAGTTTTGTTGCAGCTTGTCATACCTGCGTAACACTTTTGCTAAAAAAAAAAAAATACTCTACCTTATTACCCTAACTTGCTGCTGGTGTGACTTAGGTTACCTTGTGGCCTTCATTCTTTCTTTTTCTTTTTTTATAAGGTTAAACTGATTTTTCAGATCTCACTGATACGCCCAGTTGTGAGGCAGACTTGTGCCCCCAGAGGCCAGATAGTGATGCTGCAAGTTGAAGGATGCAGCCCAGTTAACCAGAGGGCAGGAACAGCCGGTCGGCCAGCTGGTGACTGGGAGCCTGCATGCTCCTTCGGCAAGGTGACATTAATAATGTGCAGAACCACATGTAACTGTGCCTTGCACTGCATGTTCTGTAGTGTGTCATTCTGTCAAGAAGAATAGTCAATGATCAGGAACTGTCTGGGCCCTTCAGAGATATACTTAGCCTTGTGAAATCTGAGGTGTTACCTTCTCTCCTAATGAATGACAATAATGGGTCCTTTGAAGATTGGGGTGGTACAGCCTATATCTAGCAAGCAAGGCCGGCTCCCCTTTGCACCTTAAATGCTGGTCAGACAAAGAGCTTGACAGTTTGGGGCAAATTGAGTCACTCCTGTTACAGAGACTTTGTTCAATGGTTTATCAAAATATCAGTTCGCAGACGAAACCCGGGTTTGTCCAAGTTTGGCAGAAAGATGAGAATGGTAGGCAGGCCTCCTATTGCTGAGTTACCCTATGCTGTAGTTGTCAGTTATCACCACACATTCAGATCACTAGCCAGTGTTCACTTTCTAGTTTTGGGTGAAAATGGGAATCATTCGCAATTGATTCAGCTTTTCTTGCTTGGTGAGAACACATTTGTTAATGACTTGCCTATGGGTGTTTCTCAACATGGATATTTGACCGTACTTCGTGTTCTGGTGTAGCTGATTCATGTCATCTTCCACTGCCGAAGACCAACTCCCGTACAGAGCAGAAGTACACAGGACAGTAAATATCCCCAGATGTTCTTTTCCCACCCCAAATATCAGGGATGCATCAGTTGCATAATCGCCAAACGAGGCCAATCACAGCATTGATTGCGCCCCAAGTTCATAAAAATCAGAAAAATGCAATTATACTCTATCCAGCAGTCAACAGCAGGAGTTTATGTTCCATCCTACCCAGAAGCATGTAGACTGGAAGGCGTGATAAAAAAAATACTCGGTTTGAGGGTAAATCTCAACCGCCCCCCCAATGAAGAACACACACCACTAATTGATGATCAATATCTGATAGCCGTTTTATTAACTATGACTATAAATTTGGTTTACTTTGAATGAAACGCTGCATTTCCTTGCTGTTCAGTAACATAAAACTTTGTTTTTGTGGACTAACCCTAAAACCATTGGAGATCTGTTGCCTCACCCTTGTCAAATGCTTAAAAAAAAGTTTCCCGTCTAAAAATAGATAGAGGACGTTCGAGGTGACATTTCTCAAAACCATTGCAGAGATTGCTAATGTTGTTGAATATCCCAGTGAAATAGAGATCACAGATTGATTTATTTGTTTTTGTTGGGGGGGGACTGTGTGATCTCCTGAAGTTGGGGTGAAGACAAGGGTAGGTGGAACAAAATTGAAGATGACATTCAAATAGACTCTATAAATAGCCGTGGTTGCTTGGAAACAGGTCGGCCACAGACTGCCATGGGAAACGCCTGACTGGTAATCTGTGGAGTGTGGCCTATGATGCAACCCGCTGCTTTCCGATTGGCTCTGCATCCAAGGTGCTGCTTGATTTACTATCACAACAGATAGCAGAGATGCACTCTTTAGATGACAATGATTGACAAGTGTCCTTGTCCCGAATGGTGTTTGCAGATATATTCATATTATAGGTGGAAACATCAGAGCATCGTAGGGGGAAAAAACGGGAGTCTCGCTTCAAAGGGCCTGTTGACCCACAGAGCACAGATGTAGCCTAAATGCGGTCCAGCACAAAAGGGTTTTGGCAGAGTTGTTTCCGGGCTGTCAATGGCTACTTATGGTCTAACGTTATCAACAATGGTGAGGAGCATGGGCCACAGAACCGGGGGGGTTTGTCGATGTCCTGCATTCGGCCCTGGGAGTGCCTCATGATCCATGGTGCCGGCTTCGGCCAGCAGAAGAGTAAGCTGAAGCGAAAGGAGGAGGGGGATTTTCTCCGGATCTCCGGCAGCCATTTTAATAGTGTGCTTCTTCTTGGTGCCCTTGCACTACCATGTCCTGTTTAAGGAAGAGTAGTCCATAACTTAGAGTGAAAATACAGAGCAGTCAGGGATGGGCTGCCTGGGGGCAGGGCAGGGTGGGGGGGATGTTGAATATCTTCATTACCAAAGTCCCTGGTCTGGAAAGTTTGTTAATGGGAACCTGCGGGCCGCTACCAACCAGCCAGCTGAGGCTGCAGAGGCCTCCGCCCTGGATGAGATATTATTGCCTTCGATTTTCCCGGGTGGAGTTTCCGTTGCCAGGACTTGTCCCGCCTGATTTATTTCCCTTTGTCCAGGGGAATCGGAGAGCCGGGCTCGGTGCCTTGCACAGCATGCGGGATAAATCACAACAGGAAACGTCAGCATCGCTCGGTGCGGCAGAATGTGAATCCCCGGCACGCGCTTCCGCTCCTCTGCTCCCCCAGGACTGACGACCGGCTCTAACGGTGCCTTTGGAGAGGGCACCTGGAGTCTGTGTGTGTGTGTGTGTGTGTGTGTGGCTTTTATGGGAATGCGATCAGAGAAGACATGCCCACAGAAATAGCCAAACCCATAATACAGGCATTGTGATGGACAAATGACTTTGTTTTATTTGTTTTACAACATTATTACTTGAAGCTCATTGGCAAAACATTTTTTGAATCAATTCTGTAGAAATGGAATTTGGGTTATAAACTGTGTGTGTGTGTGTGGTTCACGTATGCATTACATATGTCCCCATAATGGGATAAAAATTTTGATTTTGATGTTGTTGTGACCATTTTTTGGTCCCCCCAAGGGGAAATTCAATTCAATTAAATCTGTGACTGCAATCAAAAAACGAAAAATGCACATTTATTCTTTTGACTACTGTGTCCTGCTGCTCCTTAGTTAACAGAAATCCTCCATAGCAGGGCAGACTGGTCTATGGGTCACTGTGTGAATTACGGTGTGTTTTACAAACGCATGAGACCCTGACCATCTCCCCTGCCTTTATCAGCCGAGTTTGTGAGTGACATCAGACTGCTACTCGGAGGCAGCACTGCTTGTTGGTCATGGCTTGTAGGAGACAGTCACCCTCCTCCTGTCATACAGGATGTTCTCCGCTAATTTGAGTGTCATCAGAGAGGATTTAATTTTTTGCTTATTATTCTGGTTTTGTGCAGTTTCGTTAGTCGTACACTGGCTTTTTGTGCAGCGCTGCTCCCTGGGGTGTTGTTCAGATGAGGAACACGCAGACACACTGTCTGTCAGCGCTTCCAGCCAGACACAGAGATTTGTGCCCCTGCGGTTACTCGTTAATAACTAGGTCAGCGTGTATTTATAGTAAAGCAGCTTCTCTGCCTCCCTGGCACACTCTATATTGGCTGTGAACCCAAACTATTACACTTCTAAATAAAATAAAATAAAAAAAAATCAGATATCACTGGTAGCATTGCGGTGCAGTGGTTAGCACTGCTGCCTTGCACCTTTGGGACCTGGGTTCTAGTCTATGCCGAGGTTTCATGTGTGTGGAGTTTACATGTTCTTCCCGTGTCGTCATGGGGTTTTCTGTGGGTACTCTGGTTTGCCCCCAGTCCAAGAACGTTCTGTGGTTGATTGGTGTTACCCAATTGCCTGTAGGTGTGAATGAATGGGGTGTGAGTGTGCCCTATAATGGGTTGTTCTCTGCCTTGTGCCCATAGGCTCACGATCCTATGGCTCTGAATAGGACAAATGGGTACAGAAAGTGGGTGGATGGTTATCACCAGCTGTCAGTCTGTTGCCTTTTTTCTTTGTGCCACATTTGTAGAAGGTGAGATGCTGCCCAGCATAAGCAAAGGCACCCCCTTGTTTTTCTGGGCCAGGAAAGGTGATGCGGACGCGAGGGGAACTCCCAGACCAGGAACTCCCAGACCGGGAACTCATCTCCTCCCAGTCTCTGCATGTTCTGCGTCTGCTTCTTTTTACTGAAAGGATGCTTTGTTCCAGATGTATCCCTAAAGAATATCATCTTTTTATGACTGTAGCTTATAGCCATTGTAGTGTTTTGTTTGATTCCATGTTTAGTTGGATGTGTAAGTACTTTCTTTTTGTTTACAGTAGCTTGTTTCTGATGGAATCAGCATCTCTTTATGGCAGGGGGAGGGGATACTTTCAAATTAGAAAGCAGTCGCTCACAGGGCCAGACAATTTAATAGCACTGCACTGTTTCATTAGGGCCTGTGGTGACCAGGCATTCTGCAAAGTAATCAACTCTCTATGTGCTCCAGATGGCTAAGGGGGGGGGGGCTTTATTATGGGCTAATCCCTCCAGCACAAATTGGGTTGTACAACCTCCATTTGGTGTTCAACTACTCTGACCTGGATTTTCATAAATAACCTCTTGGAATTTACCACATGAACAGGCTTTGTCTTGTAGCCCAGATTAAGACTGAACCTGCCTTCTTGGGCTCGTAAATCCCCGCCTGTCCCCCCCACTGTCGTTCCCAAAGTGGTGGAAGACGATGATAACCTTGGGGAAAAGGTCAGACTGAGTATTTGCAAAAGATGTACTTGTATTTACAGTAAACCACTGGATTTATTGAGTGATGTCTCTACAACGGTGTTTTCCACTATGGTCCTTGGGGACCCAAAGTCAGTCCACATTTTTGCTCCCTCTGACCTCCCTGTCAGACCGTCCACGTTTTTGCTCCCTCCTAGTTCCCTACTGGACTGCCTGTGGATCCCCTAAGGACCAGATTAGGAAACGCTATTATAGAACTTTCAACCCATAGGGTCCAGCCGGATTACAGTCAGCCATTCTAGGCTTGTGAATTATTTAGTTTATAAGGGATTCCTTCCTGTGTCTGCATATCTCCGGCCAGCTGGAGTCCTGCCCGTGTAAAAGCTCAAAGCACCAGGCCATCATGATTAGGCACCACCAAACTGGACGAGCAGCCATTAGTCTGCAATGTGATGGAAACAACATCCATGTTCTGTCTTCAGGTTCCTTCTGGTACTCCACCCGCTCTAGATGTATTGAGAGGTTTGGGAGGTGGACTGCTGCCTCAAAAGTGTTCACAACCCCCCCCCACCCCTGTGTCCTGTGCCACAGCCTCCAGGCTCTCTGTGACTATATGTTGGGCAACTTATGGAATATGGATGGAAGACTGGGCTTGGTAGGGCTGCGAATGGGTTACACATGTGAGAGTTTCAGATGAATTATTCTCATAGATGGTTGCTACAGAAGACAGAAGTGGATAGCAAAAGTATGACAGATCTTTCTGTGGTAAAATTAATGACCAAACTGGTACAGAAACAGTTAAACCTAGACTTCCCTTGGACTTGCCTACAGCTTTATGAATCTCAGTAGAGCCATTGAGCTGGAGAGAATTTAATTGGGTCTTGAAAATTTGAGTGAGGACCTGAACAAATATTTGTACATAAAAGCATTCATTTTTCTGACATTTCTAATGACAGGTACTCAGCCTTGAAAAAATATAGTAATGGAAATAGGCAGCTTGAGAAATGAAAGAAACTAAAGAATTTTGAGTCAGTCGTGTTAAATAGTCATGCTATAGATGTATAGGATGCCTGACTGGAATGTTTTTATCGGCCTCCGACCTGGTCCTGGATTCTGGGTTTGAAGCACTGACCCGCTGTGGTGGTCACGCCCCTGCAGGTCATGCAGGGTGTCTGTGGTGTAGTACAGGGGTCTGTAGCCTTATTTACAGTGAGCGCTACTTCTGCAAAGAAAATAATCTTGTATCCCTGGGGATCTATGTGTTTCATATGAGATAATATTAAGCGGGGGGGGGGGTAAACCAAGGAATTGAGGGGGGGTGCCGACAGAAAATTAATCTGATTTATAATAAGTGTTTGCAGACTACTAGTAGATTGTGGTCGACATATTTGTGACCAGTTATCTAGCATTTATGGAAATAGACTTGCGATTTAAGAAATGGAATGGCTTGTACACCATTGCTTGTCAGGGAAAGTGAAACCTTAGAAAGGAAGGAATCCATTGTTTTATTATGATTGTACCTTTCAAAACCTAGATCAATAGGATGTTTATGAAACCGTTACACGAGACATGTGTTTTCAGCAGGATCCCTGTATACCAAAAAAAACACAAAATTAGAAGTTGGCTCATGGATAGGAAGCCATCTCGAGGCTGATGAGACACGGTGTGCTTCACGTGAATCGGCCTAAAATTGTGACTTTGTGACATCATCAAGATGAGACTCCTTATGGATTATTTTTGAGTGACAGAGCGGTCGTACTTCCTGGAGGGTGACAGACATCTCGTGTGAAGCAATAAAGATGGCTTTTTAGGGTGTCAGGCAACTGAATGATGAATTATGAAAATATTGTCCGCGACTGCAGTTTGCCCACGCAGGCGGCCAGTCCCCAGTCATCCAGGATCGGCCTCCGAACACCGTTTGGTTGCCTCAAGCTCTGTGGCGAACACTGCAAAAATGTCCTGTGAGACTCACCGCTGCCTTGCGCTCAGTGTCGGGTGACGTCGAGTTCATTTCTGGGTCTTGTGATGTCTGGCACCTCCTCACTTCATCGCAGGAAAATCACGGCTTCAGTTCTGTCAGAGATGCTCCCTCTGTGACCAAAGGAAAGAACATTTAAAGATGAATAATCTTTTACTTTCTTACATTCTACGTTCATTGGGTTGACTCCTGTGATGTTGTGGGCATTTTCAAACCATTGGAACCGCAGTGTATGTCAGTATTACTTGATTTGTTTTCTGAATCCCACCAAACTACCGCGGTCTAGAGGTGGATGTTACAGTCATTTTAAGCAAAGTTTGAAAAAGTCTCCTTCCTTGAGATAATTGTACTTCCGTTTTTATAGCATTCTGAATGCTGTAAGCCTGGAGCCCAGCATCAGTCTTTAATGCACTGCACTGCCCTTTAGCTGTGTTTATAAAGAGTATGATGTGTAGACCTTTCAACTCGGCACCCTGCAGCTCATGATGTCGCTGCTCGCCGGGACGCACCAGATTGTAAACAGGCCGTTTTTACCGCTAGGAGCAGTCATCTGAAAGGTTTTGACAGGCTTTATGGCTTACTTGTCAGAATCACTCAGCCCCTCCAGACGAGATGAAAAAACAGTGAGCAACATCTGGTGGTAGACTTTGCCAACGGCTGCTGGAGAATCGAAAGGCAAGTGGAAGCCAAGGAAAATGTGTTGGAGCCCACATTTGTCGAGAACCATTAGAACTCCTGGTTTGACTGACTGAAGATCAGTGAGGGAACTGATAGTGACCATATGGCTGATATTAGGTGAAGGACCATCTGAGGTTAAAACTGGTTTTAGTTCTATATGTCTGAATTTATATTGAAGCCCTTTGCCTGAGATGAGGAGCTCCCTAATCAATATAACCTGAAATAGAAGACAGAGGTGGAGACTTCCGGTCCAGAGAGTGCAAATCCAGACCAAGATTTTGTTGAGTACTGTGTGACTATGACTTTTTATACTCAACTGGTTGGTTGAAACAAAATCTTGGTCTGGATTTGCACTCTCTGGACCTGAAATCTCCACCCAAGGACACAGATTCTAGAATTCAGTCTGCACTGCTGCGTTCCCCAGACCAACACGACTGGCAGCATCTGAGTTTACTTAACATTCAAACACCCTGCCTATTCTTAGTCTCACGTTTATTCTGTAGATCCTGGTCTGTCTTCACACCAAACACAGGCTATAAAAAGAAATAAATAAATATCTGTGACTGCTGTGGTACTTCAGTAATGCTTCAGTCTTTACGTTGCGCTTTTAAAAAGTCACACTGAATTAATGCATAGCAAACACTCTTTGTGTCCCAGAAAAACTGAAGTCAGGGAGAAGAGAGAGTCGAGGCTGGCTATTTTTGGCATTTAGAGAGATGCGCGGTTGCCAGCTTCATTGGTATAGAAGGTTTCACAGGAGTGGCGTCCTGTGGGACGATGTGATGCGTTCATTTTGCAGGAACAGAATCGCCAAGGTGGGCACTGTGTCAGCACAGCTCGCTCGATATCGAAGGATCGTTACATAAATGTGTTTGTTATGAATGTGTACTTTCACTGACCTGGGAACAGTGCCTACTCTTTCAGTTGCACTCTATCTGTCGCAGTACGAATACTGAGCCTCACACACATGGTCTAATTGCTGTCTGTCAGACTTGGCCCAGCAGCCGGGCTGAATTGCTACCTGTCATCGGCAGACTCAAAGTCCATCTGCGATCCTTCGAGATGTTAAATGTTCAGGCTCTGCCTGACGCGGCAGGAAGTGCTTACGGAGCCGTCCCTGCCTTTCTCATTAAGCCACGCGGCACTGACCACATTTCTCCAGATTAATTAAAGCCTAGCACTGCACAGTGCTACCGTCTAAAACCGATTTAAATGTGTGTCACAGTCAGCTCTCGGCCATCATGTGTCCTGACAGCTCCTGGCTGTGATGGTAGAATCTTACTGGAGAATTGACTGAGTCTCTCCTGATGCAGGTGCCCTTGGCTGACCCGCACAGTCTCCCCCATCGTCCCGCTTTACAATGGCATCGTCTTCGTCTTTGTGTTGGCCAACTTCGGCATGGCCACCTTCATGGACTCTGGCGTTTTCCCCCAAGGTCGGTAATTCCACCTCCTCTCCTGTGTGAGTGGTTGAACCTTTCCCAGGGTTTATGTGAACAAAGTACTTAACTGGGCAAATGAACAGCTCTTTGTAGTGTTGTGGCTGAAGACACCAACCACAGGTCGGTTTAGAGGCTGATTAGTTTAGAGGTATAAAGTGTCCAAACCTGCCTTTGCTGTATTTCATCCTGTACCTCCAAACCTGCCTTTGCTGCATTTTATCCTGTACCTCTGAGGACTGCAGGGCAGTGTGATGAAGAAGAGTACTAAAGGGTTGGCAGTATTCGCCCCCCCCAAAAAAAAAAAAAACATCTTGTGGCACTTTATCGTATTTCCATTAACCCAATCAATGAGCTAGAGTATTCCTAATGTCTATCACAATCACAAGAACCATTAAATGGGGCTGACTTTTAGCCAATATTAAAAAAACATCACCTCTGTTTTAAAGGGTTTCGTATAATTACAAAGTGAATAGTCATTTGTTTTAATGTGTGGCATTGAGACAAAAGTGAACCAACCCTGGAGTAGGTCTGTGTAGAGTTTTATTATGTACTTGCACCATCTGATCCAAATTCAGTGAATGAACCACTATTTCAGCATTTTAATTGGCATGAAATCCTGCTCTGGATTAGTGGAATAGGATTTGTTCTGGGGTGCGTTTGCCCAAGCGGGGGCTCACGCCTGCAAGGTTCCGCATTTCTCCCCCACAGCGACTGAGGAGGAGGAGGACAAGGAGGACGACTTCCGCTCGCCACTCTACAAGAACGTGGAGGTGAAGGGCATCCAGGTGCGCATGAAGTGGTGCGCCTCGTGCCACTTCTACAGACCTCCGCGCTGCTCCCACTGCAGCGTGTGTGACCACTGCGTGGAGGTGAGGGCCGGAGGGCAGGCTGAGCCTATTCGGATGTCACCCCCCCCCCCCCCAGATCGCATCTATAATTTCAGCTTTCGCCCCCTAGGACTTCGACCATCACTGCCCCTGGGTGAACAACTGTATTGGCAGACGCAACTACCGCTACTTCTTCCTGTTCCTGCTGTCTCTGAGCGTCCACATGGTGGGCGTCTTCTCCTTTGGCCTCCTCTTTGTAATGCACCACCTGGAACGCCTGGAAGCCCTACAGACCACTGTCACGTATCTTTACCTCCCTTCTATCCTTCACCCGGCAGCCGCTCTCGGGTTCCATCAGCTGTACAGTGGAATGTAAATGTGTCTGCGGGTCATTGTTACTCATGCTCTTCCGTGATTCATTAATCATGCTCATGACTGTTCCGCGGCCCTGCATCCTTTCAAGGGAACACTTGCCTTGGGACGTTAGTGGTATCAGTACTAAGCTCCGCTGGAGTATTTTTGCTCAGTAGAAAACACTTGCTTGACAGTCGTAAAGACAAATCTGTTTAGAAGTATTAAATAAATACATCAATGTACACTTAGTGATAGTGAATCATGTACATGAGGTAATTCAGCGAAAGCGTGACCTTCACTGTGATGCTGTGGCAAAAAATGGATGGAAACACCTTGACTTCCTTGACCAGCTTGGCGGTTATGTGCGTGTCAGGCCTGTTCTTTATCCCAGTGGGTGGCCTCACTGGCTTCCACATGGTGCTGGTGGTCAGGGGGCGCACAACAAATGAACAGGTAAGAGAAAGCTGGCTTAGGTCCTGTGAATGAAAATCATGGCCTAGTGCGATGTTTTCCAACCCCACCCTCGGGAACACGGGAGCGGAACCAAACCCAGGACTGGAGAATGACTGCTATTGGCTAATTGAGAGGTCATCCCAAAAACCTGCACCCACAGTAGCTCTCCATGGATCAGGTTCCCCTCCCCTGCCTGAAACAGTCCAGTAGAAATGTGGACTCTGTGAGAGGAGCTGGAAGGGAGCAAAAAGGTGAACTGGCTGAGGATCCCCAAGGACTGGGTTTGGGAAACACTGATTGGTTTAGAGGCCAGAGAGATAAAAAAAAATTGGGCTAGAACTGAATCACTTTGCCTTATTTGCATTATTCTTGAGGTGGTCAGGAGTAGCCCTTTGCTGCATTTCATCCTGTACCTCCAAACCTGCCTTTGCTGCATTTCATCCTGTACCTCCAAACCTGCCTTTGCTGCATTTTATCTTGTACCTGCAGTATAAACAAAATAAATCTGTTTTCTACAGGTAACTGGGAAGTTCAAAGGAGGGGTCAACCCGTTCTCACGTGGCTGCTGGGGCAACACTGAGTATGTCCTGTGCAGTCCCCTAACTCCCAGGTAACACAGGAACGGACCTAATAGCCATAATAATGTGTAGCAGCGTTCTGCCTTTAGCACTCGTCCTCCTACTCTAACTATCTAGCAGTGGTGCTCAGGTATGTGATAGGTCTGATGGACATGATTCTTTCCATTTCTTGTGCTGATTGGCAGGTACATGGTGCCCCCCAAGAAGCAGCCCCCCATCTCTATCCAACCGCCCTTTCTTCAGCCTGGGCTTTCAGATGGACAGATGACCTTCATGCTCAGAGACAATGGGAAGAGTGACATCTTCTGGACCAAGGTGAGCTCAAACCATAAATGTTCCTCTTTTATCCTTCTGCATCTGAGCGTTTAGAATAACTCTCTTAGAAAAACCTAATTTTGTATGGGGCATATGGCCAGTGTGAAGGGCCGCTAACCCTGATGCCAGTTTAAAACTCGATTAACGCCCATCTGTGTGTCCTCCTCCTGTTCCTGTCAGTCTAAGGGAAGTCTGGATGTGATCACACTTGCTCCCAGGCCGGACCCTGGCCAGGACTGCGAGCCGCAACCTGGACTGGCTGACAGCGAAGGTGGGGCCCCTGCCTGCAAGCATGAGACTGGGCAAAATACAAGAATATTTAGCCTTGCGCCATGACTATATATATATATATATATAAATACAAACCGCTATTGAGCTTCCACATTGTAAATTTGGGGGCAGTGTGTGGCTCGGTGAGTTAAGACTCTGTGTTTATGATAAGAAGGTCACCAGTGTGGGACCCAGGGCCTGCAGATTGATGTCACCACTGGGCCCCTGGACAAGGGTTCTCACCACCAGCTCTCACTCCCCCAAGCTTGATCTTACCTATGTGTGAACCAAGAAGAGTGAGATGGGATAGGCAAAAGGAGAATTTCCCTAAAGGAACGAAGAAAGTATCAGTCTTATGAGCTATTCTTCACCAGAATAATTTGTGAGAATATTCCATAAATATATATGAAATATACGTATGGTAATCTGAATAATGTTTTATGTAATTAATTTATTGAGTGTTTTTATTTGAATGAGAAGCCCTATTTCCCGTGTCCACATGTTAATGGGATATGGTCTCTGAATCCCAGGTCAGGCCATCATCACTCCTCTGGTTGCAGTTTTGCTGCCATCTGGTGGAGGAATTTGGAAATACTTTAAATGAGCCAACAGACAATCACAGTATTTAAGAACATGCTGTGATGTGTTTAATGAAACGGAGCGACTGATGTAAGGGGGAAAAAAATTAGTCATCTGGTGCAGGTGTGATAAAAGGTGTTAGCGATTTGTACAAGGACAGTGGAACAGAATTTACTGCGTAGGCAATACCGCAGGAAGTGTACTTCCTGTTCCCAGGCATTTATCCTGTTGTGACACATATTCCCAGTTTCCCTGCCAGGTCTGCTCATGCAGCACAGAAAGACATTGCTGGTAGTATAATCTTTTTTTTCTGCCTCTCTTGAAGGCCTATCTGCCCAAGCCTTGTTTAAGTACCAGGCCCCCTTCGGGTCTGTGGCGGAGGTGCAGTACTGTGCAGCAGGAGAGCAGGTGAGTGTGACATTAGGAGATGCCAGGCTGCTCATAAGGGTTCCTTGGTTATTCTTTTGTCCAACCCATAACATGATGATTTGAGAATTTGAAGGGTTGTATGGGGCCTAATCTGTGTTATATGCAGGTCACAATATCTGGTCGTCACAAAGCATCAGCCAGCCTGGATGGGGTCCCCAGGGGCCAGGACTACTTCTCTGAGCCTGACTTGGACCTTCGGGACTGCAGGTACCAGCTTGCGCCCTGGGCCTTGCGCTCTCCACCGCTGCAGCTAGACTCGTGCAGCCTGCACTCGCGCTCGCTCAGCCTGAGGGAGTCGCACCAGTACCGGGAGCAGCTCCAGGCCCTGCCCAGCAAGCCCCAGGACTCGGTCCCCCACAGCAGCGTCTTGACACCCGGTATGCTGTACAGCCGTAATGGGAGCCTGTCTTATGACAGCCTACTCCACCCAAGCCCAAACGCCCTTATCAGGAGGGACTGCCAGGCCCACCCTGGGCCGCCCTCACTGGGATGCCGGCTGCCATTCCAGCCCACGAACCAGTTCTCAGCTTGGCTGCCCGAGTTGCCGTGCCCAGTCCTGGTGGGCAGACACTCCCCCCATCCGAAGAACCCCTCACCAGTGGGCTATGACAGCCTTCCCAAGACCGTCATGGCGTCTATTCAGGAGCGGCGGGAGACTGAGGATGAGAGACAGCTGCAGGTCCAAACCCACTTCCAGCATCAGCCAGACCCTGAGGTGTATGACATGCCCCGCTTGCACAGTCTGTACCCAGGTCCATGCTACTCCGAGGGCCCCCGAGCTAATAAGTCACGGAGTCCCACACCCCCCATCTTCGGGTCACGGGACAATCTGATAGGTTCTGGGGGCAGGGTGCCCCAGCTCCATTCCTCGGCTTCTAGATCCTCCATGACCTCGGTGACCTCTATGACCTCCATGACCTCCATGACCTCTGTGCACACGGACACATCCAGCAGTGGAGCACAGGCCCCAGCCAAACCACTTCACTGCCCCCGCTCCACCCCTTCATATTCTTCCACTTATACACCGCAGGAAAATCTCCCCTTTGTCAACACTTCAGACACGAAAGACATGCCTCCCCAGGGAAGCTCCAGGTATGACTGCTAACGCTTTGGGTGTGGGTGAGTGCCAGGGCTTCAGTCCCTCCCCTCGCAGCCGGATCCCAGGCCAGGCTTCCTGCAGGGCTTCAGTCCCTCCCCTCGCAGCCGGATCCCAGGCCAGGCTTCCTGCAGGGCTTCAGTCCCTCCACCCGCAGCCGGATCCCAGGCCAGGCTTCCTGCAGGGCTTCAGTCCCTCCCCTCGCAGCCAGATTCTAGGCCAGGCTTTCTGCAGGGCTTCAGCCCCTCCCATCGCAGCCGGATCCCAGGCCAGGCTTCCTGCAGGGCTTCAGTCCCTCCACCCGCAGCCGGATACCAGGCCAGGCTTCCTGCAGGGCTTCAGCCCCTCCCCTCGAAGCCGGATCCTAGGCCAGGCTTCCTGCAGGGCTTCAGCCCCTCCCCTCGCAGCCGGATCCTAGGCCAGGCTTCCTGCAGGGCTTCAGTCCCTCCACCCGCAGCCAGATCTCCGGCTTCAGCTGCCTTCCCACGTTCCTCACTGAACACATATGAATCCTGTTCTGGAGGAACAGTGCAAGTATAACTTCAAATTAATGCTGACGTGTCCACTTTTGTATTTTTAGAAAAAAGGCAAAATGTTTTTTGTATTTCCAGAATAGAATAAAGTTTTTTCCTCTTAATTTTTTGTTTCTTGCACAGTCATTTTACTAGATTACTCAGTCACTCCTGTGAATCCTATGAGGAAAACACCGATATCCAGATGAGCTGATGTCACCTGCATTATTTAGTTTCAGCCAACAGTGAGACTAGATTTATATGAGAGAAGGAGCACAACTTAATATATTAAATACAAAGGTCTATTTACTGGGGAGATGAATGAATCCTAATTAAATATTGGGGGGTATATGCCCCCCTCCCCATTCCCTAAGCCCCTGCTTTCAGCTTGGTTGGGAACTACAGGTGGAAAGCTCAGGTCCAGAGTACAAATCTTGACCAAAGTTTTGTTTCAACCAACCAGTTGAGTACTGTGTAACTGTGGTTGGTTGAAACAAAACCTTGGTCTGAATTTGTAGTTTCTGGAGCTGAACTTTCCACCTCTGTTGAAAGCTAACATTCTTTACTGCCTCCATAAAGGTGGAGGCACAAATCCCATTGAGCCCCAAAGAAACTCTCCTTTCAAGGTGACAGCCACATGCCCCCTAGGAGCCCCCACTTGGAATGATGTTTCTTATGTATGTGACAGAATCGGTTGGCAGCCTGTTCTTTAAACAAAAGGGAGGAAATACTGGAATATGAGTGGGGATAGTGGGTAAGCACCCTGGCCAATCAATGCCATCCTCTTCCTGTCCTCCTTTGCTAAATGGGCCAGTTCAAGCACTCGTGATGCCACAGTCATATTGGGGTGTCTGTGTGTGTATGTGTGTGTGTGTGTGTGTGTTGAGGGACTTTGCTTGTCCAAATAAAGTTCAGCCCAAGTGTCACCATAAAAACCCCACTTGGAGAGAATTGGTCTATCTTGGTGTAAGTTTGTGTGTGTGTGTGTGTGTGTGTGTGTGTGTACAGGACCTTTCACTGCTGGAACTTGGCTTACATTTTGTTAAAATTCTGAATTGCAAAAAGTTCATGTCTTTTGGCATTTATTTAACTGAGATTTATGTAGAAAAAATAACTTGAATTGCAATTTTCCTGATGTTCTGTCAAAAAAATAAATAAATCTGTTCTTATTTTTAAAAGAGCATTTCTGCACATATCCAGAGTTCAAGTGATTATGGCGTGTCGTAGTTTCAGACGTGATGAAAAACTAGAGGGCGACGGGAGCGATCCGCACTCCGAGTGTGTATGTGTTTGCATAATGAAAAACAAGGAAGTGTGTTTCTGCCACAACCCAGTGTCGTCCTCGTAGCTGCAAGCCTCCAAATTATACAGTGAAGATGTCTAAACGTTCAATGGTGAGACAGTCCTCCTTTCTCTGTTGTACGGCGGTATAAATCGCATCTGTTATTTTGTGTGAATAACAGTTTGCTTGATTTGTATGCAAATCGCCATGGCTGACGAGTCAGTGGGTGTGTGGCGGCATGGACGGCTCCTGCCAGGAGGCTCTGTGATCTCAGCCGGCCAGCATATACTGTACACAGCGAACCAAAACGGAGCTTAGTGCCGCAGATCTGATTCTTCAGCCTCCCTGCTTGAGAATTTATGTAATTAAAAAGCAGTTCCAGGTTCGCCTCTGAGCTGATTTAACTCCGCCTGCTGACCTTCCCCGGTCCTCAGCTGGCCCATAATGTGAAATCTCAAGGCAGCTGCACTTCCCACCGCATCCATGGTGCCAAGTCTGCATGACAATAGATGGTTAACCGTTTGATGAAAAGCCGGAAAACCATGCAACATGTGCTTTTTTTTCCCCCCACAAACAAGAATATAAAAATCAATATTCAATGAGTCCTTGAGGTCTGCACTTACACTTACGAAGAAAACAAATCCTTCGAATGAATACATTAGACTCCTCATTAAGCCTTCACTTATATAAATATTGCTGCAGGCTAGTTTCAGTTACTATTTGAGAAAATTGTGTATAATTGTTGGCAATATTTATGTAACATGATAATTCTGATACTGAATGGGAACAATCCTGAGAACCAATTTTCATGTAACCATAAACCTTTGAGATTTTTTTGGCCTCTATTTAGTTTGAATTTTTGTCCATCTAAATAAACTAGAAAAAATGTGTCAGGGTGCTTGGTGCCCAAGATTCTTTGGGTCTGAACTTCCACTTTCAGTTTTAATTATTTTTTTTTTTAATTAACTAAGGAAGTGGCAAATACAATTGGAGGATTCATTAGAAGGAAGTTGATGCATGTCTGAAGTTTTATTTTATGACTTCCAAATGGAAACCAGGGACATTAATAAGATTTTTTGGTTTTTAATAGATGAAGGCTGACTTATAAATAATATATATGCTTAAAAGTTGTTAAAGTTGATGGGAAATGAGAAAACTGGCATCGGATTTTGGAGCATAAATCCAGATGACTTGCACTTTGCAGTACTGTTGTAGCACTTTAGACGGTCTTGGTCTCAATTCCATTTTTTATTTTTTGCAGTCTTGGTCTTTTCTCAGAATCAACTTCATTTTGACTCGGTCTTGTCTCGGTCTCAGGCATACAGGACTTGAGGTTTTTTTTCAAGACCAATCAAGACCACTCATAAAAAAGCCTCATTATGTGTCACAGCAGCTTATTATTCATGGATCATAAACTAAACAATGCTTTTCTATTTCAATTTCTTTCAGAGATTATGACATAATTATATATAACAATGTATTACTGTGTATCAGATAACTTCAACAAGTGACCAAATGCATGCAAAATCAAAGACATTCATTTCCGCCTGGCACTAACCATCTATTCCTTCACAGTGCTAAGCCATAGAAAGGTCTCCTAAGAAACCCCAGCATTCCCACGTCATAGAGACTCAAATCTAAACATTCATAAGATCATACTTGTAGTGCCTGGAATTTTTTTTCGAATTAGACGAGACAAAAAGTGGAGAAATTCCAATAACCACAAGTAGTTTTTCCTCATATAAAGGATAACAAGACTGTGTTACACATCAAATTATGCCACATCTGAGTAGCCTAAAATGTCCTGAACACAAAAACATATGATATGGTTCAAATGATTAACATAGTACTGTGATTGGGTGTAAAACATCCTGCTTCAAGTGCAACCAATAAGGTGTCTTATTTTAAAAAATGTTAGTTTTGTACAGAAGCATTTACATTGAGATTTTAAGAGAAAAGTTCTTGGTTCAATTTATACTGTGACACAAATTTTAGGTCATACTGGCCTAAGATAATGCCTGTGCTCCACATTTTATAGTATGTTATGTTATGTAGACTCAAACAGTAGTCTGCTTCTGATCTTGTCTTGGTCTTGCCCTGCCTTGGTCTTGGTCTTAGTCTTGTCTCAGTCTCAATACACTTTGGTCTTGGTAATGAATTGGTCTTGGTTTAGGTGGTATTGACTGCATCACTACTTTGCAGTGGAGAAGTGGATGTGTCTTGGCGGGGTCAATGCTGTGTTAGTGAGTATATGTGCTCTATGTGCACTCTGTTGCAGTGTTTGGGGTATCTGTGTTTGTAATTGAAGGAGAAACATCTCACACATCAATATTCAGAGTGACTTCTGTAACAGGTACTGAAAAGACTTTCTTGTTTAAAACATTCAGTGTTGTAACTCAATGACATGACTATCCTAGTCAAAACGTTCTCAGTCAAGACTCAGAGAAATGCTAATTGTTGTCAAAACACTAATTGCTAATTGAGTGACATGACTATCTCGGACAAAAGATTCACAATTGAGATTCAGTGAAAAGAAAATCCTAGTCTAAACACTCGGTGTTGTGACTCAGTGACACGACTTTCCCAGTCAAAACATTTGCTGTCAAGACTCAGTCAAAAGAATAACCCAGTCTAAACACTCACTGTTTTCACTGAGTGACATGTGTTTGTTTCTATCTATCAGAATTCGGGAACATTCTCTAGTGTCTGAGTGCCGCTCGGGGCACTATAATGACAGAGCAGTGCTTCACTCACAGCTCTGTCTGAGGCTGGCTCCACTTCTCCCACTGACCTACAGTGTCTGTTTCCAAGTCAGCAGCAGGGTGGAGCACCATGTGTTTGTATGATCGCTTAAGTGACGCCTTTATTATTAATTCATTCTTGGGCTGGGATCCCTTTCCTTGGGGGTGGATGGCACCATTACTTCACTTGTCCAAGGCTGTGGGTTCGAATCCTGCTCCCACTCTTTGTATGTACTGGCATGTCCTGTGAGTTGTGTTCTGTAGGTTTCTTTGGAAGCTTCAATTTTCTTCCACAGTCCCAGTTACAGTGCTGTTAGGCTAACTGGTCTCTATAAATTGCCTACAAATCCAGGCCTGGTTTTCAGTTCTGCCAGGTTCTTAGTTTAATAATTAATGATTCTGATTGGTCAGAGGCTTCACACTTGGCTCATAGGTGAATGAAAGCTTTAAAATCAGCAGGGCTCGGCCCTTGAGGACCGTGATTTGAATGGCCCTGGTCTATAGTGTGTGAGCCCTGTGATGGAGCGACAGCCTGTGTAGGATGTACCCCTATGTTGCCTGGGGTAGACAGCAGGCCACAGTGGTTAGAAGATGAATACACTTCCTGTATTTGCTGTATTAAACTATGTTTCTGTGTCTAATGAGTGGGTCATTTCCTGTTGATACGCTTGTGGCTGGTGATACAATAAATAGTATGAACGGCTCCCCTCCCCTTGTAATGAAACTGGAGGAGAAGTGTACACATTGGCTTTTTTTTTCCCCCACAGCTAGAGGGCAGCATATTGAAAGTTGGCACCGGCTGCTTCTCTTAGTTATGGGAGAGGTGAGGTTTCACCACCCGCATTGGGGAGGATATCGATGGGCCATCAATCACTGCCCAATGGGACACAGGAGAAACCCAGGTGAAGCTGTCTGTGGAAGGCTTTGCATTTGTCTCTCCTGTATCTTTCAGCTTTTTACATCAGCCCTATAGCCAGATGCTAAATTAGATGGTTTTGACGTCATTATTGGTCTGTTTTCAGTAACAATAACATAAGCTTGTTTAGTTTCAGGTCCATTGAGGTCTGATTGTATGTGGACAATAGGCTTCTGTGATGAGCTGCTATATGAGATCGTATTCTTGTTTCTTTTCAGTAGACAATTCTCCACATGAGGCATAGTTTAAATATACTGTATATCAAGGGAATGTTTCCGGAAAGCAACGGGAAAATCAGCTGGAGTTATGGGGAAAACCATAGGTGCTTCTGGGAACAACTCATCTGTACAGCAGACACGGACGCAGGCTGGAACTCACTGTTTGTTTTGATCTTCATCCTTTTCTGCCATCGCCCTGTGTTCAGAAAGGGTGTTTCAAAGCACTCGTGTCTTTCTATTCCTCAGGGGAGGATGGAGAATGGCTGCAGCATTAATATGAATTCAGTCCAGACATAAAAAAAAGTGCCAAGAATTAATATTGACTGAATTGGGAATTATTATTGGCCGGGTTGAAGTGCCTTTGCTCAGCGTTGTGAGAGTGATGACTGCGGAGATCGAGCCAGCGCGGAACAATGGACATGAGATGCAGAAGGTGGGTTCAAATTAAAATGTATGACTTCTGGGAGTTTGGGTGGGGGTGGGGGGCCGGGGGCTTGCAATGCAACGTGCAGAACATGAAAGCGTGTAGAAAAGGAAGCAGCCAATAGCACCTGAATCTGCCCTGGAGGAGCTCCGCAGATGTAGAGTTGCTTTCCTGGTTCATTAAAATCCCTCATCATTGATCCCTTTGCAATAATGATCTAATGATGAGATATTGATTTTAATTAAAAAGCCTGATAGACAAGCTCCATCCATGTGGATCTGAGCGCTGTATCGAGATCAAAAATCCAGGCCGTTGCATGTGGATGTCAATGTCGTAACCGATTGTCATTCTATCAACAGTCAGATTTAGTAGCATTTGGTTGATTTATTTTTGAATTTGTCTTCTGTCACTTACTGACTTGTTTGTCTGCCAAAAACAGGGACCGCGATGGCAGTTCGTGTCCGTTTGTCGAGATTAGGGCCCAGTACCCCGTTGGAGCCATGGAAATCTGCCAATCTCTGTAAATGAGTTAATAACTAAAGTAACATTGGGAATTACTGCCGATGGACAAAAAAATAGCGCATATGTGTCTGAGTTGCAGAATAGTGATAAAAGCATTTGTCTGGGTTCTGTGCTGCCACCTGCTGGGCCCCTTCCGGACCTCTCACTGCTTGTTATTTGATACTGAACAGGTCTGGGACCCATAGGGTAGCTGGACTGACCTGACCTCTCAAAAGGCAGTGAAAGGGTATTTATATATGCTTTGGCAAAGGAAAAACCTGCCCACAACCACATGTTCAGGAAGCTGAAAGCTTTGTTGAAGCTCCTGCCTACTGGGTTAACAAAGGCCAATTGCATCCTGGTCTTGAAAGACCCTGAACCGCAAAATAATTAACTGGCTTGACTGTTGTTTTCGATTCATCCTCTTTTCCCCATGTGCTTTTTTTTTCCTAGCTCTTCCTCTCCATACAGTCTGTAGGGTCTCTATGTGTCTGCCTTTCATGCTCTTGTGCTCTTTCATGAGTCTCACACTAGGCCCACGGCATTGATGTGTAATTTTTTTTCATATCCCATAGCAGAAGAAGAATGTCATGGCTTCCATGCTCCTCCAGGGGAAGCCTTCAGGCTGCGATGGGATCTCTAGGCCTCTTCGGTGGTGAGGCGGCACCAGCCTTCCACTTGTGTGGTTGGTACAGTCTTTGAAAGAAGGAGTTTGCTCGTTAGAGGGGAAAATAGAGCTGCTTGTTTAGCTGGCTAATGCGGGCTAGGAGGCCATCATTGCTGGCAATGTCGCTCTCTGTTGTTGATGCTGTTGCCAAGCAACCTGTTGAGACAGCCTAAAGCCAAAAACCTGTTCCCGGTGAAAGCTCTCACTTTTCTGCTCAGCGTGCATGAGGAGTCAGTCATGAATGCAAATCGGACGCTTATGCAAACTTATCATTCTCCATGCCAAGTAACGCCTGAGCTCGGGGAAAATGGCGGCCACAGAACCGGTCGGCCAGACGGCGTTTCTTTCTGCCGATATATCCGAGAGCTGTTAGTTTTGTGGGCCGTGAAAATAGGCATGGATGCTGGGTGATTTGCTGCTGTTACGGCGGAGCCATGAGCAGCCGGGCAAGAAAAGTCACGGCCTAGTGGAGTTCAGCTGGGCCACAGTGCAGGTGGAATCAGCAGCCAGCTGGTACTCAGATGTGACATACAGTAAGCACACCATCGACCTGTCTGTGGAGTATGGACTAAGGGCAGTCGTGCACACAGTTCATATTAGGTGTTTAGTCAGGCATATAAATTCTGTACTTTTTTTCCAATTGTGTAATAATTTCTAGTTGTGCAATTAATGATATTGTTCTGGCCCATTGATTTAGTACGTTGATTATGGGCTTTTGCTGTGAATAAATTGAATTTGCTTATTAAATGGTTGGGAAATATGCAGTTCACTTGTCACTAAAGAGAAAGAGATTGTGATTAAACTGTCCATTATGTAAAGGGTTTGTGACATGGAAGTGCATAGATTTTTGTTTTTTTAAGAGGGAGACTGTAGCCAAGCAACAAGACCTGTCCATCATCCCCCCCGGGAGTCTTTCCCTTTGAGTGTGTGAGTGTCTTGGAGGGTTTTGGAGTGTTTCTGGGCATTTGTGGCCATTTATGAGCCCAGCAGTCCAGAATTGGGATTTGGAGTCCTGCTTCTTTGAGAATATGTGTCAGTAAAAGGGATTAAATGTTAAAACACCCCATCGATTTGGATCTCCAGCTGGTGGCGCCACTGCAAAGGCAGTGAAATCCTTTAGGAAACACCAAAAGACAAGTCTCCTAAATGACTCAAGCTATACAACTGCAACGGTGATACTGACTCTGGCCTTCACATTCCACCTTGGGTTCTCCTTAAAGAGCAAGAATCCATTAAAAATTGAAAATGCACAATACGGTTACTGGAACCAGACATACAGTGACAAGTGGATTTGATAAAGAAACTAGATTACGAAATTTCTGCAGATAAGGTGCCACGCACAAAGGTCTAAACCAAGTCAGTTATTTGCAGTCAAAGGATACCTCCCTACCTCTACTATTCCTCTGCTTCTGCGAGGGCCGCTAATAAGCTGGCAGGTGAGAGAGTATAAGAGCCTCACCTACCTTCCAGATTAAAGCTCTTATTTGTAAGAACCCCATGGATGAATCGATGCCAAATTGATGGTGGGCTTGAATGCATCAGTTCCACAGCCTCAGCGACCGAGAGCCTCCCGTCAGAACACAATCGCACATCTCCTCACCCATTACTCACTGAGGTGGCTTAACGAGGGTCTTTCCCGTTGCTTTTTATTCCTTTTTCTTTCATCGCTTACCTTTTTCTGACTGTGCTGGTGTATGGTTGTAATGTCTTTGCCAATTTATATTGCTATGGACATATTGTATATGGGAGTGTGTGATATCCATGTGTGTACTTTATGGCCACTGCTGAATTGTTTAGGGAAACAGTTTAGTGTGGTATATATGGTCGACAAAATATATCACTTTCACTCCATCGGAGCGGTAAGGGGTATAGTGCTATTGTTGCACCCACCACATGACAAACCACCTCAGGGATGAGAACCTGAGTGCAGCCGTGTGGCAGGTGATACCTCAGCACCACACTAGTCCAAATGGACCAGCATGAGTTTTTTTCCAGTGGCTGGAGTGCCGATCCTGCCACCAACCCCCCCAAATTTTGGAGGATGGAGGATCTCCTTATAGGGCTGGATGTACATTAACATCATACCCAGGATGGACAAATTACAGATTAAGGGTCTTGCTCAAAGGGCCCAACAAAGTAGAGTCATTCCAGGTATTAGTGGAATTTGAACCAACAACCTTCTAATTGCTAGCACAGATCCCTAGCCTCAGAGCTACTCCTTCGCAGAATATAACAAAAATAGCAAGAGACTTAATTATTCCCATCTTACTTTCCATGTGACACAGGGACACATG
>JAABNY020000009.1:365737-382112 GCA_015164015.2 Brevimyrus niger
GTACCGGTGTAAGGCTGACTAGAAAACCACCGAGTACCGTCCGGACTGTTTTTTCTTTTTGCCGAACCCCAAGTTTATAAAGACGCTAAAAGGAGCGCCAACGTACTCCATATACAGTCATCGTTTAAAATACGTCCAGCACATTTGAACCCGTTTGTCAAGGCTATGGCTCATATTGCATACACATTTTAGTACTGTACCGTGTCGGACTGTGTGTAACACGCTAACCCTGTTAACTGTTGTCCAGAAGAAGAGTATATAGAGACTGGTGGTAAGTAACAAAGGAGTTGAGATGAACAGGAGTTCGGATCCATAACCAAATTACGGCGGCGGCCTGTACATACCATGATGTCTTTTGGTTTCGGCATTTTCACACGTAATAACTTAAACTTAATTTATACTATGCTATGGTTTAGTTAAACTTTTTTTTTTTTAAATAGAGTTAATATTTTTGTCTGCTGTCGATTCTCAGAAAAAAAAGTGAACTAGCACTGACACGTTCCTGCTTCCTCAGTGAATTACCATAACCTTTAAGGTATACTAGGTATGTTTTTCATTGATCCACTTTCAAAACCCCCACTCATTTATACCCCCTCCCCACTCAGGCCCCCACAGGGCCTACGGCTGAAGTACATTAATGTTCACGGTGTGTATATCGTCTTTGTAGTTTAAAGTTTAGAATGGATGATGATGATGATGATGGTAGTTTTTGTGTGTGTTTTAACTTATACAGGTATGCCCTTGAATTTGTTTTCACCACAAAACCTAATACTAATACCTTTATTTGAAATTTAAATTGTTGGCATCACCCGTATGTTTTCATGATGGTAATAAAACTATGGGGGGCAAGGTATGATATACAGCTTCTGCTGTGAATGGCAACCCAGGCTGGCTTCAGTACTGGTCCTAGATGGTATCCCCCCCGGGTGAGCATCACCATTGGCGCCCTCCCTCATTAAAAGCAAATTGGAGTTGGTTGGCAAGTCAGGGCCTCCTCATAGGTTGGCATCCTAGACGGCCTGTTCTATGTCACCTATAGCATTGACCAGCAGTTATCCTGTCCTGCGTATGAGTTGTTTAGCCCCAGCACCATCTTGCCACGACTTATGGGTAGAGGCCAGGGGAACAACAGGTTGCAGAATCCAGCACTGGATCCAAAAGGCTGGAGCAGGCAGCCTAAATGGGTTTTGCTGTGAAAGTAGTGTGAAGTCTGGGGGTGTGCAGCTGAACATTCCCCTCATGTGACCGCTCTTACCAACCGAGTCTCCAGCTGAAGCTGCACATTTCTGCCCATGCAACACTTTTAACAAGGAAATCACCTGCTTGAAAATCACCTTCATAAGCAGGTTATTGTATAATTGCCATACATCAGTGCTGTGTAATACTGTACATATCCGCAATGAAACCATGTCATTATGCAGAATCTGCCCCTGCATTTAAGCCAATGAACAACAGTAGCTCTGTCTGCGGTGATGTTTTCTGCACAGCTAGCAGGTTAAATACAACACCTTGTGTAGAGCAGTGTTCCATGGAGGGCTTTCAAATGGTCCACATTGACAATGTAGGGTCATGGCATTCTCTAGGTAATCCTTAGCCAACACGAACCTCTGGAACTGTTTCCAAAATGTTCAAGCATTATTTACAGACACTGTGGCACAAATTAGGCTTTTTGGATGCAGGAAACTCGAATAAGATGTAAAACTACTGAAATGTTTGATGACAGAAGAGTTATCTGTACTTTATATTCATCTTTTGCCATTACTTTGTATGTTCTGCTTTCTATACATTCAATTGAAAGTTATGTGATTCTGAACATATGGAACAAGCTGACTTTAACGTGAACATATATTTTTGTGTTCCTGGAACACACCACTTTGTTTTAAGAGTTGTGAGAGGTGTAGTTACAAAACGTCCCTCAAACCCTGTACTCATATTCAACTGTTTATTCTTTGAGGGATGAATTATCCAATCATTTAGGAGGCCTCTTGGTTTAAATGAGGCCCATCTGTTTGTACATGCCAAGGTCTCTGCTCTGTTGGAAGACACCTTAGCATGTTCTTCCTTTTTCCAAACAGATTCTCCTTGTGTGTACACGTGTATATTAGATATTATGGTTCCTACTTCCAAGTTGATTATTCTCAGTGTGCATTTGTGTTTATGTGATTTCTGATTTTCTCTTTTTTTTTAATTTGATTCAGTGTGTTTGTCTGTTTACTGCCAAAAACTCATCAAATCACTGAACCTTATTTGCCAGAGTCAACATATTTTGAAGTGTGAAGCATACAGAAAGTTTGGCATGGATTTTGGACAATAACTGAGGAGTCTGAGTCATGTGCTGCTTAGACTTTGAGAATTGGATGTTTTCGTCGTGAAGAAGGGAAATCGCATCCTTTCGACGATTCACTGTCTGTTCATTCAAGCAAACAGGACCCCTTCCTGGCAGAAACACAGTTTCCATTTTCAGAAATCTTAATCATTGGAACAGTACTGGTTTTAAACATGTGCGATTGCCAGAAAGAAAATTTCTAATGGCCCTTGTACCATCAGGATGAGACCTTGAATGCCTTTTCTGTAGACGTGCGACCATGTGTCACCAGTGTGCTGAAGTTTTCCAGCAGGTTAAAATGATCTTCTGAGACCTAGTTCTCACAGACTTGTCACTTACCTTACCCTCTTCGCTAGGAGAATAGTGGAGAGTAGACGCTTGGTGTTAGAGTAGAAGAGGAATGAATTTGGATGCAGAGTTTGCACTGAAACAGGACTGGTTTTGCGCTTTGCTGCTGAGGTGACTCTAGACATGAGCACGGTGTCTCCGTATGTCTCCTCCATCCCTTCCTTGGTCCCAGTGGTGTGTTTATGATACATTACTGCCAAGCTCCATTGTGTTTCATTTCCATTAGCTCCAGCTCCAGGGCTGTGATATATGGTACTCTGCATTGCTGCACCTCACAATGGATTACTGTGAGGACTCCATAGTGTGGAACCTTTGCTGCTTTTTAGCTGTGAGTAGAAGCCTTCAGGCCACAGAGATACTTGTGCTCCAGTCTTTTTGGCTGATAAATGTCCTCCATCTTGTTTTATGTTTTAAGATCCTATTTTGCTTCAAAGTCAGACTTTGAGATTTGTGGATTTGTTTTAATAAGGAATTAGAACATGGAGGGGTCTTTTGGTTTGGTACACATATGTGCCAAACGAATGCAGCAAATGTGGAACATTTGTATGCTTCCCCCAGGATTTCTTTTATTTTTATTTACTTGAGAATATTTATTTTTAAGTGAATTTCAGTTTTTTTTTAGTAGGTTGCAGCAATATTGACAGACTTTTTTTATTTAAGACAGTCATACTTTGTTCAGTAAACTACTGTTTAATAAAGAAAAAAATAATGTAATTTATGTTTTGTTTCTTTTACCTCTGCTGTACCTAAGACGTACCAAACCGTGACTTCAAAACCGAGGTACGTACCGAATCGTGATTTTTGTGTACTGCTACACCGCTAGTGACTACTGTGAAAATATTAAGTAAATGGCTTCCTAATCAGTAGAATGCTGTTTTGTTGTTAGTTATAGGCCATAACAGGTGTTTTGTCTATAATAAATGAGTTGAGTTGAATTGTTTCAGTGACCTGTCAGATACAGCAAAGAAAGCAAACCGTATGAATAACACAACATAGAATATGACATTTTGATGCGGATGCTTATTTTGAGGTGTTTTACACACATAATTACTCACAAGCACTTGGTTACAGAATGATATCAGTATTAGAGCTATCAAGTTCAGTGCCTTGTGATGCTGACAGTATGTGTATGATATCTGTGCCCTAAAGGGTTTGTGAGTTATTGTTTTTAACCTCAATTAATGCATTGTGCTGTGATTGGGTCTCAAAGGTTAAATTGTCAATGAAATTGTGTTAGCTAGCTTACATTTAGGAAATCTGATTTACAGGCTAGTAGGGCTGAGCAATAAAACGATAGCAATAATTATCATGATAAATTTTTCCCTTAATATCAGTATGATAAATGCTACATACAATTTGTAAACTTTCTTTATGATTTAAAATTAAACATGTCACCGGCGACACGCTTTGCATCACAAAATTACGTCACTTTCTCTGCAATTACTTAGGACTGGCAATGGAGCACAACTGCAAACAGCCATGAAATCACAAACGAGGGATTTATTGGACAAATAAGAGAATGCAAGGGAGAAGGCAGGCAGACGACAGACAAAACTGTCAAAACAACAGGGCAACTCACCAGGAAAGCAGGTAAGTCCAAAGCAAGATCCAAAAGGAAAGCCCACAAATTCAGTCTATGAGAAATCAACACAGTAATAATCCACAGATAATTAAGAAATGATAGGAACAATGTCAGCAGTGGCATTTTTCAGCTGTTCATCTTCTGTCTCAGACTTGTGAAACTCAATCAATACATTTTGGTAGTGATGACCAAAACGGGTTTCATGAACTATTTGCAATTTGTTTTGAGCCAACATGGCGCTTTTGGTTTCCTTTTGAGCAGATGTTGAGCCCTTTTTTGAGCTTCATCCAGTGGGGTCAGGAATAGAGAAAGGGTTCCAGAATCATCATTTTAGCCATCATCAGGGTTTGACAAGTGTTTGTCACTTTCAGATTATAAAGAATAGTTTATGACTACAGTTACCCATCTGGTTTCTTTAACTACGACTCAGGACTAAAAATCAACCTTTAAACTGGAGAAAAATAATGATTTGACAGTTATTGTGATAATTATCGATATCAACGGATATGAAAAACTTTATCACAAGATTTTGGCCATATCACCCAGCTCTACCAGCTAGCTAGTTGCTGTATGAACACTGAATTTGCATTAAATCAGGTTGTTTTAACCAAGACTAATCTGCAAGATATCTTTTTCAATTGTGTTTAAGTTCCCTGTTACAGGCTAACCTGTAGTTTTGCAAATTTCCAGTTTATTCCCTATATATCTCTATATATTGCTGTTAATTCCCATGTATTGCCATTAATTCTCATATAAAATATCCAGAATTTTGCAACCCTAATCTGAGTTGGAATCTAAGCTGGAATTTGGAGGACTTTTTGACTCCACATTAAACCTGCTCATTTACAGAACTCCCCCAATTCTCCCCTTTCATCTTGCCGTAACACCGGTTCAGTCCATGTTCTCCTACCTGGTCGTCAGATTTCTCTGCACCGTGCCCTGCTGGGCGTCAGTGTTAATCCTTCATTCCTCTGCAGTCGGCTGGGACAAACTATTTGTCGCCAATGGATGAAATGCGGGATGTGTCTCCGTGGTTGGAACAGCTTGAGGGGGAGGTGTGAAAAACCGAACGCTCATACTAGCTTCCTGCTGTGGCGGGGAGGGGGGGGTGGATGTGACAGGTCACTGTGCTTTAGATCACTGTATTGCAATTGTGGGGCTGCTCCCAGCTGGGTTATCTCTCAGCTTTGAGACTGCCGGCGCCTGGGGCTCCGTTTCAGAGTGAGCTTCCGTCAAGAGGCGCAGCTCGGTTTTCTGCTGCTCAGATCCGGCACCATCCTCAGGTTTGGCAGGCGGGCGAGCGTCCCCTTCAGCACCGAACGTGATGTTCAGCTGAACTCAGACCGTGGTCGGGAAGTTCTCCCTTGTCTGTCCTCTGGCTGGCAGTCCTGCTGGCGTAGTGGCCTGGCTGCTGGAAGGATGCTGAACGTAACAGGCCAGAGCAGACTGATGGTATTTGATTGATGCCTGTTTAATGACGGCACTGGAGCGGCCCCCTGTAATTGCATTTTATTCCTGGTGCGTTCTGTGTTTGTGGGCCGCCACCGTCGTGAGGGGAGATTTGTTTCCCTGAATGTTTTTTTTATTGTAATGAAACGTCGTGTGGTGACATATGGCCACTTTAACAATGCCTGTGATGAAAACTCTGAGCATTTCTGAGTGATGCTGCAGGATCACCTTAACCGTTTAAAAGTGAGTAAGGTGCAGGATGGGGGGGGGGGGTGACTGTGTAGGGAAGTAGGTCCATTAGCTTGTACCTACTTATATTTATGAGCATTCATACTCAGTGTAGCATAGCAGCGAAGTTTGTTGCATAACACATTGCGGCATGCAAGCTTCAGGCTGAATCTGCTGTACATTATGCACACATTTGTTGCTTCCTCTCTCATAGTTTTGATTTAAATTGTCAGAATTGCATTTGCCCCCTGAATTTGGACTTGAACAGAGAGGATGATTCGCACGTGGTCCCAATGATATCTTTGCGGGTCTTGGATTCCAGTGCTGCAGTCTTTGGCACGTCCACGGTGTGGTGTGTGTGCATGTGCATTCACTCTCCCATGTTCTGTGGCCTGTTTCCTACTCATGTTTTGTGACTCCTAATAAGACCTTGTGTGTTCTTTCATCTTCACTGGTTCATATGCAGGAAGTGGTTAGTCAAGTAATTACACTTTTTCGACACGCAGCACAACCCCAATTACCTCGCTCTGTGTGAAGGGGCAATGCAGTCGGCAGCGGCGAAGCACGGAGGATGGTCTTCTGAGCAGCTTTGCCCTGAGTAACGGAGAGTAGGAGTTCCTTCTATGACCCAGAGAGCTGGATTTGTCTCCTGCCACCCACGTCTGAGTCGTCTCGCCACCAATGAGACGCACGGTCGCACAAAGTCACCCGCATGGAGATTTTGCCTTGGACTGAATGTTCACCAGGACTCATTTGCATGTGCTGCCCATTACAACGTGAGAGCAAGGCCTTTTACTGGAAGAAAGTGGCTGCTGCTCTGAGCAACTTCAGAGAGGAGAGGCAGCATGTAGCAATTTGAAATTAGATCGGAATGCAGAGGGAGTTGCTGATTTGGTGGCCTGTTGTCTCTCCGAAGTCTTCACTGTAAAGCAAGGGAATTCACCATTTCTGCAGGACCAGAACCCCTATCTACTGGGCCTGTAAAACCAAGAGTCAACAGTATTCTTCTGTAGGTCAAATTCCAGCTATACTGCGTGACCGGAACCAGAATCACGTCTGTGTTTGATGTGTGGTGGGTTTCTGAGTGTGTGCAGACACAGAACAGAAGTGTAGGATCACATGGGTTTTGTGGCAGTAATGCAGAACAAATGGTCGCAGAGGGGAAATCTACCGAATCAATTGTTTGCTGCAAAATCCACCACAAAATGCTTAGTTCTTAAGAGCTTCCATGTCTCACATCCTGGTGTTTTCATCACGGCAGGGAGCTGGCAGTTATACGCAATTCCCGGTGAGCGTGTTGGCATCGTCCAAACAGTTCTTCTGGCATTCTGTGACACAAAGAATTAACAAGCAGCCGTGGATTAGAAACGAGCCTTGGGGGACCCTGTCCCTTTAATGTGAATATCACAAGAATTGCAAGAATTAAACACATCACTTACCAGCCAGAAAGTCGCTAATGCTAGTGACCAGGGTCTGTTTTTTTCTGGTATGGTGTGTGTTTACAGCTTTTTCCCAAAGTACTTTGTAGTAGTGTTTCCAAATTAGAAGATGGAAAATACCAAATTACCAGAAAGTTGTTCTCCTGTTAAAGGCTATCGAGTGATGCTCAAGATAGTCACTAATGGAAGAGAAAAATACTGACAATTATTGGGGGTACAGATAGTATTGTCTTTGCAAACAGTGCCAGTACATTGTGAAAAAAGTATCTCTGTGACTCTGTGACAACAAAGGGACAGTGTTGTTTTCAGGGAGAATGCACTATATTGTCCATTGATCAGATTAACAAAACAAGCCTCATGTCACTTTGAGTGGTATTTCATTCATCTCCTACGATAAGGACCTCAGGTTTCTAGAAAAATGTGATGTTATCACCGATCTTTAGCTGCTTAGTTTCCTATTTTCATTTTTGTCAGTTGTTTCCAGATAAAAGTAGCAGATGAAAAAAGTGTTTGCCTATCAGATGGGTCAATTAAATTTTGTGTCTGCATTTTATTTACACTTCCAAGTGTACAGATCCAAGTATTCTTGGGATCATATAGACATTACTAGGTCACCATGGTGCATAGATCTTTTGCTGTAGGCATTTCCATAATGACTGAATTTTATTGAAACATTGAGACACACACACACACACACATCGGCTTAAGTCTCCTACCGAGTGTAGTGTGGCGATGTTGAGAACATATCAGCGCTGGAGGTTTAGCACAGCACCCCTGTTTCTTCCCATCAGACTAAGCTGGGTAACAAGGCAGACGGGAACCCATAGGTGCTGACTCGGGAGCAGGGAGGTATGCGTTCAGCTCTCCCACGGGAGTCTGCACATGGTCTCGTCACATTGAGAACTTTAATGGCACCGTCGTGAAACAGGAGATTGCCTGAGGGAGGCCTCTGCTTTGTTTTTATTTTTTTCCATTTATAACTAATAGAATTCAAGAGTATAAATTTAAAGTTTGAGTGTTACCTCCCCTCCCCCTTTAGAAGGTAGGACATGAGCGCCTTTTGTCCTTCACTCTTTTGGTGCCTATTTTTGAGTGTAAAGCGTTGTCTGTAGGAAAGGTAGAGGGTCTCTATATTTAGGTAGATCATGTGGGCTTTTGCTACTTTGGTCATTTGTCTCTTGTTGTGTATGTCTAACAGTTGTAAATAAAACTGAAAAACTCAACTTTGTTCTATATCACTACATATTGTACGTGTTTCAACCATAACAATTGGTAATAAAACCTTGCTAAGACTGGTAAGTTATAATGTGGGGAGGTTTTGAGTAATCCCACCGGTGTGAGAGCTCCTTTTCTTATCGTAAATGTTTAGAGATGCTGCCGGTGCTCTGTCGGCAGGCTTTCCATCAATCCGTGGAACCTTAATGTCGGCCATTTTCATCAGCTGGCCAAGGTCCACCTTTACTAAATGCGCATTATCTTAGAGTACTGCGGATGGCTTACATAAAGCAAACTAAGGGTCTGGCATCTGAAGACCACACTGCTGCATTCCATTGTCGTTATTTGGACGTGTCACGCTCACAGCCGAATGGCGGCTCTGGTCTGTGCATATCCATGTGCTTGTGGATATGCATCAAATATTTACAAACACTGTAATCTGAATTAAATTTAATTGCCCCTTTAGACAACAATTAGCAGCCCTGTGAAAACAGGCTGTTAGAAAGACGGCAGGTAAGGAGTTTGCTACCATGCATGGTATCTCTGAGTCCTGGGTAGAGTCTAGCAAGGTCTCTGCGCACCGGACTCTCCCAGAGAGGTGAGGAATGAAGCAATGACCTGTCTTTTGCCATGCCGCCACCCAGATACAGTCAAACACAAGATGACCCTGGAGGGTGGCTGCTTTTTTCAGACACCTGTCTGATTAGCCACCATGGGCTGGGATTCGACACATACGCTCCCTCAGCCGTGCCTGGCTGCCATCCCACCAGGGCCTTGTCAGTGACCCGGCAGGGGCTGCTCGACGTGAGCGGATGCAGAGTGTAATCTGTAACAATGGAAGGCATCGATATGAAGTCATTGCAGTTTTTTGTGGCTGTTCTGTGTTCCCTCTGCATGCACGCATGAAACGTCGCATCAGCATTGTTTCTCATGTTAACCATTGATTATCAGCAGCCTCTTTCTTAATGACTTGCCTTATCTTGAGCTGTGATTACTGGTGTCTTCGCTTGTACATCTGTAATACGTGCAAAAGGACTACAGACTCACATTTGTGTTAAAATCACTCTTCACCCCAGGCGTTTGCTTCTCCTGTCTCCTGCTACTGTCTCCACCTGTGAAGCTTATGGATTAGCGTTTTTTCCACGTTTTTTTCACAATTACTGCCCATATAATTTTAACTCCACAGCCCTTGTGATGGAGGAATGTGGCCACTGGTTGGAGCTGCTTCTGAGAGGAGAGCCAGCGCGTAGCGATCGTGATTGGATAGGGACGCAGAGGGAGTCTATTGGTGGGCTGTTTTTGGGTCGTCTCCTCACAGGCGGAGACTGTGTGTGTTACTTGGAGCAGATCAACCCACCACAATAAATATTTTAGAACAATCATTAAATGGTCATTTTCAAAATTTCCTACTCTGATTGCTGAGTTTAATGGGATTGAATCATGGCCCAGTCATAACGATTCACAGCCGATTGAACCGTTTCCTGTTCCTGCTGGAGGTGGTGCCTTTTTTTCCGGGCCTCCACAACAAAGACAAGCCGCCCATCTGACGGGAAGCCACAGGTGGAGCCTCTTAATTGCTTTGGATTAAGTGTCTCTACACTGCTTTCTCACTGGGGGCGTGCAGCAGCACGCCTGTGAGGTTTTAATGTTAGGGGTTGGGGGGACTATGACCACAACTTGAAACAGAAAGAGCTTCAGGACGAAGATCTCATGTGACCTTGGCCAAGCTGGGAGATGAATGGTTAAACTGTGTGGTCCTCTAGCCAGAGATTTCATTATAATCCAAACAACCCTACAATATAAGGTGATAGAATGTAGAGTTCATTCATTTTTAAATGTCAAGGAATTAATGTGACTTTATTTAATGTTGTAATGGAAAGCCATCCTTTCACCCGTCTGTGCGTAGTGGTTACGTCATCTGCAGATTCATTTGTGCAGCTGCTGTGTTTCCCTAGCGACATGATTTGCTGTGCTGCCGTGAATGAGTCCTCTCCTTGTACTGGAGCGTTTTAGCCTGTAGAAGGGGTGTGTTCTGACCCAGGGAGGTCCACTTTTGCTAAACGCACAGGAAGGCCCTATTGAGAATCTAGAGAATTTAGGTCATCTGTTGTGGACAGGTTAGCGCCGGCCGTTGTGCGTCCTCCACCCCCCACCCAGGGACATCTGGTGCTCTTCAGCATGCTGTTGAGTTCCTCGCCATGTCATACCAGCAGAATTGTCCCTTTAGACAGCAATTACGAAAAAGGCCATTCAGTGTATCATCTGAACGTTTTGGACAAAAAAAGTTATGATCTTTAGCCAATTTCTTAGTGCAGCTGGGTATTTCACTTGGTGGTATGTCAGCAGGGATTCTCCTTGGACTTTCCTCCAACCTTTATGTCATGGATCTTAAGAAGCACTTGACCTGCTGTGGTGAAGGCGTTCTGTTGCGTAAATTTCCCTGTAATCAGTTGTTTGCGAAAACAGCAATCGCCTGACAGGAGACTGGAACAAGCCCTGGACGAGATGACACATTAAACACATCATTTACCAAACTCCTCAATGAAGGTAGTTGTTATTTTTCAAGATCACGATTGAAATTAGGGGGAAATTCTGAACAGACTCAGCCAGTCTGTAGCACAGACGAGTCAGTGCTGCATTGTATAATCACGCCTTGGAAAAGGTCAGGATATGTTTTGCTAAATGTTTTATTTTGTTCCGTTCAGGCCTGCCTTGCCGCACATTTGATGAACCAGTGCTGAGCTCGAGCGCCATCCTGATGTTGTGGCCATGGTTTTCCGGGCAATAACTGTGAAAAATTGTGTCTAATTATGTCCTCAGTTTTGTGCGGAAGGCTCTACTCGGCCTGGTAAATTCACAATATTTGGATGAATTGTGACCTTGAAGTCACCTTTATCCCCTTATTTCTGCAGTAGCCATGTCACTGGTAACGGCATCGTGTACAATTCTATTTGGGACCGTAACAACCTCTTCTGTCTTAGAGCGGTTCACTTTATGACCCTCCTCATTACCTGTTTGTTTAGTACTTTACTTTAGCCTCTTATGAAGCATATGTGCTGTGTTTAAGTGGAGCTTTCAAAACGTTCCAGAGGCCTTTACTGAACAGGGAGAGTCAGTTGCTCAGCCAGGAATTGCCCCCCTAGTCTATGCATGTGAAGAGTGTGGCAGGCTGCTGGATTTTGAATGGGATGCTGAGAGCTGGGAGGTTTCCGGGCAAAACACCTCTCTGGTGGAGGTTCAGAATGTGAGTGACTCCCACGTCTTTGTGGCCAGAAGAGAGGTCAATGGAGCTGATGTGAGTCATATGACTTGATATGCAATGGGCTCTCCAAGTAGTAATGAGGACTTCAGCCTGCAGCCTCAGTATCTTCTGTCTTTTTTGACCTTCACAAAATGCCCCCCCCCTCCCCCACCACCTTCACGGGTACTATGACGATGCCACAATTCAGCTGTCAGGGTAATCCGCATCCTGTCTGTATTCCCGCCGTGTTGTGTGGCACCATTTCTTGTTTCTGAATTCCTGTTGGAGGGACTTAATGCGTCCCACGCCCCAGTTCCCACCGTGTTTGCAGATTCTGTCATCTCTGCGTAATGGAACGGAAAATAAATGCGTTCGGAGCCACGTTGCATGAAGTGCTTCCAAACGCTCCTGATGCTAGACTGCGTATGTCTGTCAAGCCCATTATCGCTCTTCGGAGGACCCCCCCCATGTCCCGACTCATGTGTGTTCCATGCTGACGGGAGTCACTAGATAGGGGGCGCCGCTTCTGGCCTGACACTGAGTTCAGGAAATGCACTCCTCCCTTGGCAGATCATGGAAAACGAATACAGAATGATATTGCCCATTTTTTTTGTGTGGATACTCACAGGCCAGTTAGGAAACAAGTGACAGGACAAGATTCCAGCAATAAAACAGATGCTGAAATTTATAATTGCCTGTATAAAACATATCTGAGGAGCATCTAACAACTTAACTTAGCACCATAATTATTATATCCCTCTAACAACATGCCACCTAGCGTTTAAAGGTCACACACATCCTAGCTGAGTGGATGTGTATCACCATGCTTAATTTAGTCTGCTGCCAAGCAGTGTGTGGCTCTAGTGAGCTCATTTCCATAGCAATAGCTGAAATCGATATCTGCACTTTCACTTAACGTTCATTCCTACAGGTGCAGTACAAGCTGCCTTTTGATCGCCGGGACACCTTGAATCAATTTGGTACGTGTGCCATTTAATCTGGCATATTTCTTCATTAAGTCTCCCTTCTAGGGATTGGTTCTCACTTTTGACTACAGTGCTTTGTCAAAATTAATGGCATCTAACATCAATTCCTGGAGGGCTGAGCAGGCCGGCTTACTTCAGCATGTTTTCCTGGCTTAATTATAGTTTGAAAAATGTACAAAATGTCAAACTGATTACGTTATTTATGTAATTAAGAGGAGAGGTTAAAGCTAACACCTGCAGAAAAACAAAACCACCAAGACAGTAGCATAGATACCCTTATTTAAAATGTGGTTTACACTGGAGGACTCTGGAGGGTTGATCCTCAGATATCTTGGTCAGAGATGCAGACTGAATATGAGACCAGGACAGATATTTTGAATAATGTAACCCCCCTCTCCCCATCCCAAATACATAAAGGTCTTCTAAAAAAATAATGGGTCCTTTTTAATGACACTTTTTGTGATCTATCCCCGCAGCCAGGATATGAAGAGCTAAGTAGAGGGTAATGTCCCACCGAGATGTTCACCCCCCAGTCTCTCCTTGTGCTGGGCTCCCCTCTCTGTCTCCAATAGAGGCCGCTTGCTCTTTGCTGGAGTCACTAATAGGAGCTGCTTGCCTTGCCACTCGACCTTTTCCCGCGATTAAGGGCAGGTCTGCAGCCACCGCGCCTCCTCTCTGCCTTTGTTTCCTCTCTCTGTCCCTCCCCCTACTGACAAGTGGACTTGTTCACGCCACATTGGGGTTCATCCAGCTCTGTAAACATGCAGGGTGATGTTTGTACACTATAAGCAAGGGTCTGGTGGAGCATTATGTGATGACCCCCCCCCACCCACACTTGCTGCGTGGTCCCGGACAATTTATTGGACATGATGGATGCTCTGAATTTCAGTGTCAGTGGAGACGTCCAGAATAGCCCCAAAAGTTCTAAAAAGAATGTAAGTGTTTGAATCTGTATGTGTGTCTACATTGGGGGGCTAGTGGCTCAGGATGCTGTGTTAGTGATCGTAATGTAACTGGTCCAGATCTTGCATTGGACAGCATTTTCACCTTTAAGCCACAGAGCAAGGCCCTTAACCCCCATTGCTCTAGGGACTGAATGACCTTGCTTTCCCCATGGTATGTCATTTTGGATTAAAAGCGTCTACTAAGTAAATTAATGTAAAATGGAATCCAGCCTAGGTCCTGAGCCTAGTTGGCTGCAGGTTGGTTCTTTAAATAAACTAGCGATGCTTAGCTGTGAACCTTCCCTGAATCCGTGTTATATTCTGACAGCCCTCGATAACAGCTGACAGATCACAACTGCTCTTTTGAAGATCTTGCCCCATGACGGCGTTGACCTTCTCATCATATAAACGAGGATGGGAGGTTAGGTGTTCAAAATGCACTTTCTAAAATCCACCCCTGTGTCCGGCTGTGGTTTCTGAAGTTCTCAGAAGTTCTCGCAGGAGTGTGAACTCTGCTGCTGGATATTGATAGGAGACATTACTTGTGACCTCTTGTGGGGAATCATTCAGCATAGAGAAGAGCTTCAGCGATGAACTGACATTCTCAGTGTGTCCTTCTGGGTAGCTGGCCCCTTAACTTCATACTCAGTGGGTAGGGCACTGCCTCATGGCTGCTGCGTTTGGATTGTGCCTCTGCTCTGTTCCTGTGTTGTTTGCAAGGTCTCCCAGTGTTGCATTCATGTTATTAACTATCACGGCCTTCAGATTCAGCCTGTGAGCGCATTGCTGAAGCATGGCAGTTTGAAATGTCTCTCCATTCAGCTGGGTTTAATTCACCCCTAATGACTCACCCTGTTGCTTTTGCAGGAAGATCCCTTTTCAGCTGATCATAATTGGACACAGATGGGAAGTTTTGTGAATTACCTAAACTCTTCTGTTGCACTCATTTGCAGCAGGCCAGCACATGGCGCTATATCTCTGGGGTGACCGTGGAAAAAAAATAGACTGATGGGTAGTAGAGCAAGACAGAAAATTGGATTGTATTCTACACCTAAAGACACCCTATTCAGAAATAAAATGAAGTTTTTTCTGCTTGGTGTCGTAAGTACTAATTTGGCCAAGAAGTCATAGTCTGAATCATGTTCATTTTTGTAATGAACAGTATTATGCATTTGGCCACTTAAATATATGTTCCCAGTGATGGTTGATATGCCTTCAGTCCCCTGCTGCTCTTTGAGGTAAGCTGTTTTCAAAGGTGCCTTGAGTACCATGTATAAGAAAACATTGTATTACCTGAATGGAGAATACTTTTTGGGGCCGGTCTACTGCTGCAGACGCATTCTCTTTAGTACAATAACTTAAAAAGTATCTGATTGGTCTTTATCAAACTTTGCTGGTACATTATCTGGGTGTCTAACTGTTGCCACTAGTCAGTTGGTGAAATGTTTTATGGGGAACTCTGTGAAATTTCTCATGGGGAAAGTTAATTACAGTTGGGCTTTTGGGCTACGGATTTTGGATGAGGAGAATGTGTAGGATAGGCTTGAACAATATTGCAGTAATATTTTCAGTTTACTGCAGGATTTTTATTAACCAAAATTTATCCTAGGTGACCCCCCCATCCTCACCCCAATCATCAAAATTTGTAGGGGAGCTTAATTGTGTCACTTAGCCCTAGTGCTAGTTAACACATGAAAGAATAGGTGCAGATCTGGTAAAGCTGATTATATTCAGACAATTCATACAAAGTTGAGTTTTTATTAAAGATTATTTGGAGGGATAGGGAGAGTGTGTAGGGTCGACTGGGGCAGTATTAAGGTAATATATCTGGATTACTGGGGGATTTTATTTTATTTTTTTTGCAAAATTTATGGATTATATGCTGGCATGAAGAATTAGATACCACCCAAACCTGCTAGGCTGCAGGAAAAGTCCTGATCAGACAGGAGACAGGGAGTGATGGGGCCATCCATCGAATGCATCATTATCATTACTTGTCAGATTCTTTGCCATTTCTATGCATGCTCATCTGAACTAGTCTATCGTCATAATAAATAAGTTTATTTTAAAAGTTAAAATGCTAATATAACAACTTATTGTTTGTTTGCTAGCTGTTACATTTGAAAGGTTTGGGTCTGGTACATGATACAGATTTTATGTACCCCTCACTGTGCCAGTGGGTCAGTTTTTTGCCAGCTAACTGGTGCTTGTGTGTATAGTCAGTTTGATAATACATGGCAGTTACTTAGTTATACCATATATGTGTCTGGTACGGTTCTTACTGTTATGTTATGAAAAATAGTGGTCATAGAGCAAATGAGAAAGTAATAAATGTAAATATTTAGGCATACAAGGAATATAAATAATATAAAGGACATTTTAAGAAATGGAAATAGACATACACAAAGAATGCAGCTACCCACCTCATTAAACGATATGTTTTACCCATAGAAAAGCAGTGAAATGATTAGGACTTAGATTAGAAATTATCATCACCATTTTAGCTAGCAGAAGCGATCGGCGGTGAACGTGATCCTGGTGGTTATCCTACTGTGTCCCATGCTGTCATGGCTCTCGTTATTTTTTCTCAGTTGTCTGAAGAGTGCGTGCTTTACAT
>JAABNY020000009.1:382212-393026 GCA_015164015.2 Brevimyrus niger
TATCAGAGAGCATCTTCTGCGCCTCAGCTTTGTCTTCTTTTAAAAATAAAATGGAATAGTAGCTCTATTCCTCCATCCATCCATCCATCTTTCCTACTGCTCAGGGAGCACATCCCAGAAAACATGAACACCTTGGATACATGCCCACCCTCTTCTGACCTTCATGTGACCTGCTGCCTGAGAAGAAAGGATATTTACTTGATTTTGTCTCACAATTCCAGTCAGAAAGCTTCCTCTTGATGACGTCAGGTATTAGAAACAGATAAAGGTTAATTTCCCCCCTGCCGTGTTTTGATTAATGCTGGAACCCACGGCGTCTCTGATTTATGTGCTGGAGTTGAGCTAAGCTGAGTCCCAGAAGGGGGTGTCTGAAGGTGCGTGCACACTGACATTGAAGGGAAGGTACCGAATAGGAGTGGATTGACAAGGAGCTGATACAGTGGGACCCCCGTATTCACGGTTTCAATAACCCCAGCTTGAAAAGAATTGGAAAATTCCAGAAATAACCTGCTCATGAGCAAGTACAGGCTGTAGCACGGTGAAATCTTCCAGCCCGCCATTACAGGTTATATACAGGTGTATCATACCCCATTTTTCAATCATTTTTGTCTAATGACATACAATGTACTTTATTATTGCCATATTAATGTTGATCATGTCTTATAGTGTATACATTCTCAGTTATCTTTACACAAAAATTATGTTGGGGTCCAATGATGACTCTCTGTTATCTGCGGTTTTGCTGTCTGTGGTAGGTCTTGAAACACCACCTTGGATACAGGGGCAGTACTGCAGTATACTATAGAGCGGCTGAGCCCCCGTTATGGAAGAAGACTAAGGGTCGGGGAGGGTATGATGATGGGTTTTATGCAGTTTTCTTTAGCTGAAATCCCTGACCGTCATCTAGCTTGTTAAGATGTCTGCATGGCAGCTTTGAGTCCAGACTGGGAGCAATTACCAAACAGTCAGTGATTTCCATGGTTTTTCCTGATTTTTATCCAATGAAAGCCAATAGAATAACTATTTGAAAGTGGGCTGAACTAGTCTGTGATTGCCCAAGCCTGTCTGTCCCACCCATGTGGAGTTTCAAAGCTTCTTTTTCCATATCAGTAACTCTAAGTGAGCCTCTTTTTTCATTCATGTTCAACATTTGAAGAGGTCTGACAGATTCTCTCTTGCTCTGCCCCGTTGTGAGTTCTGTCACCTTTGTCTGAGTCACAGTAGGGTGCTTTGAGTCTGGGGAGGTTTCTGAGGTAAGAAGCACCCCCATTTATAACGATAATGGAGTGCTCCAGGTGAAGACCTTGACAGGAGAAAGTGACTACTAGATGGCATTTTCTGTAAGACTTGGGTGCTCACAGCAAGAATGGAGAAGGGTTTCCGGTAATCGGGCTTACCTGTGCCAGCTGGTTTTCCCAATGTAAACCCTCGCAAGAGCCAGGGATTACGGGATCCACATTCTCTTGCAGCTGCCCGCTATATATGACAGGAGGGCCATCTAGCATGAGAAGGAGGTCAGAAGCTGGTTAAAGCACAAGGTTTGAGAGCTCTGCCGCAGAATGTGTTTGAGAAACTCTGATGTGTCATGCGATGCTTAGAGTTGCTGGATGTTAAAAACTTTGGGATGTGATTATGCGTGCTTTACCCTCCTTTGGGTCAGGGAGTGGTCAATGGGCCTGAACGTCCACCATTTCTTTTATTTAGTTGACGGATGATGAGACATGGATGACGATCCAAGGCAGTTTTTACATAGCTACCCCGCCTTGAGCATTGGGTGTTAAATTGTGCTGCCTCTAGCTCCTTGAAGGTGAACTGCATCACTATAGGGTCTTACAGTGTATCAGTTAGAGTGGTTTTCTGTTACCTGGACTCCGTGGCCCATAACTAGTTCCTGTGAAGTACTTCTGGCCCTTCTTACATCTTAAATTTTACACTCTATTTTATATGACTAGAATGTGAGCCTGAATTGAAATAGCATTCTGTTGGAGAGCAGGATCCTCTGCCTGCACTTCACCCTCCACATGGACAATTCCCCTCGAAGACAACAAGGAGGGGGACAGGCCATCTGCACTGAGGGACTGGTGGCACGGCTCTGATGCTGGTTCTTGGCTCCAACCCATCCTTGTTTTTTTGGGTCTCACTGGGGGGCAGCTCTGAGCAGTGGCCCATGCAGATCTGACAGCCTCATAACAGCAAAAACCCTAAAGCAATTTACTGCGCTCACTAATTTAACTTTCCCCATTCCTGGCCAGCAGGACACATACAGGAAGAACCAAAAAATTCAATGGCTCCTTTTAATTTTCATTTGTATATTTTATTTCTCTACTTTTTCGATTCTCATTTTCAGCCCTATTTATATATACGCTATTAGTTTGCTTCTGTAAGTAGCACCTCTGTAGCCTGGGGTTCCTACAGTATAAGTACTCCGGTTTTGTCCTGCACTATGAAGATGCGCAGACTTGCCTTGTGCCCTATGCTACCTGGGATATCATGGGATAATAGGGCAGGTTTCCTGTTTCTGAGATTTTTCCCATTTCGCTCTCCACCAAAAATCCTGGTTCCCTAGTGCAGCTACGCACAGGACTGCTACATCTGAAATGTTCCCAAACACTGAGTTCTCATCAGTTCTTAGTTTCATTTTAAAGGAAATACAGTAATTCTTTTTTATGAAAGCTCCATTGTGTTTATTTGTAGTATTCACAGATTTGGCTCATTTACATTTAGTTTGCATTATCTGTGATAACCTGGCAGGTTACTTGAATTGCTGGAGCACAGAAATGTCTGATTATTTGCATGACCATAAGGCTCTCGGGAAAGTGGTCTGGAGAATGGAAAGATGGGAATGTGCCTAAAGTGTACAGTCCTTTTTGGTGTCCAGGTCTCTTCACATAATAGGGTGTGCGTTGCACCTTGGACAGTAAATAAATGAGTGGCAGGCTGTGTATCGCCCTTGCAGAGAGCGAATGAATCAGCTCATGCAGGTAAATCCACAGTCTGCCTTTTTCTTTGAGTGTTGTAATGTGTCCCCTTTTGATAAGGAGCTTCCTCAAGCCTGGATTTAAGGACACCCTTATGTGGAAGTGAAATATTTTTATCTTGCAAGACATTACGGGTTCTTGTGATACTCTGTTTTTCTTTCCTCTGGAAACCTTGATGTGTGACATATTCTAAATGAATGGAGGCTGTTATGAATGCATTTCAACAGAAAAAATAATTGCACTATTAGAAACCCCCAATGTTGTGCTGGATTTCAGGCCCAGCTGTGTTGGCACTTTCAATGATTTTCCCTGCACTTGTGTGGGTGGGCTTTCTCACGCTATCCCAGGATGTGTGAACTTGGGTCTAAATTCCCCTTAGTGTGTGATAAACCAGCATTGTATCGTATACTGAATTAACTTTTACCATTCAGCTTGTGCTTTCGATTCTACCGTGATTGTGTGTGCATGAATACTTATGCATGTGACTGTCCTGCACTGGACAGGGCGGCCGTGCTTCACTTGTCCAGTTCTATGTATTTGCATTGGTGTGTCTGTGTATAGATGCCATGTGTTGTGCGTGTTCTCTGTGTCTAGGTCACCCTAGATGTATGTAGAACCTTAGATCAGGAAGCACTTTTTGCCACGCAGACACGGAGGCAACATGTATCGGTAGATGAAAAGTGGGCTTGACTCTGAATGTAGATGCAGCCCCCGATGCCTAGGAACTGCCCTTGAGTTTGGAGAGGTGCCCATCAGCCTGTGTGAGAGCTGGCAGTCTATGGTGTATACTCAGTTAGCTCTCCCTCTGCAGTCTGTCACCATGATGTTCCCCCTGCTCTGTGTGCTGCCCACTGCTGTCTGAGAATCCTGTCACAGTTATGTAGCCCCCGCCCCTTGAAGACGGTGACACCCACCCAGGAGCGGCTGTTTCTAACCCCGTAATCTAAGGTTTGCCCTCCTCCGTCTCTCCCTGTGTCCTTCAGCCGTTCCGTCCTCCCACACCCGCATTTCTTCGTGTCTGCGTGGCAGGGGATGCCCGGGCACTGACGCCCACAGCCGAGCGCTCTGAGAGGTGTAAGCATCGCTGTCGCAGCGGCGCAGGTCAGTGCCTCCTTCCTGCCACCCTCCCCACGCCAGCTGTACTGCGTGGCTGTCACTGCTTCAGCTGTATATTGGGGGTAACAATAACATACTGACCACTTTGGGTTTATTGGCCTAATGCATGTGCTTATGAGCAAGTGCTAGAATGTGGGAGCATCCATGGATGGTGGCCAGAATAACAAACACTTACAGTATATTATCGTCATGGACTGTATGAATGGTAGGGCCACCCTTTGCCTCCAGAACAGCTTCAGCCTTCCTTGGAAATGCAGTCATGGAAGTTCTGCACCATTCTGCAGACGAAAGACCCACAGGGGGGGGCTGCAGATACCCCTGCAGATCCCCCACATTGCAGTTTGAAGGCTAAGGGGTTGGATGCAGTGTCCTTGGATGCAGCCTCCAAGCTACCCCCATTCCTCTTTACCGAAGCAGTTTGTCCCTGTTTGCTAAATGCTGTAATAATTCAAGGCCATTTGCCTTGACACATTAAAATATTTTACAGTTTTTCTGACTGCTGCTTGTCAGATCTGTTTTGTAGCTCATGCATACTGCTAACTACCATATGACTCACCTATGTAGCAGTAATTTAGTTGCCACATGAATAAAAAATTTTAATTGAAGCATTTCCATTATTGTGTTCACTGGCTGTATATAAGTGTGTTTAATGATTGAGTGTCTAAGCATTCTTCCCCCTCCCTCATCTTGCTCCTCAGACCGGCATGGACAATTACGAGCTGAGATCGGCCGCCAGCATCCTGGCCTCGGTCAAAGAGCAGGAGGCCCGTTTTGAGCGCCTGACCCGCGCCCTGGAGGAGGAGTGCCACAGCCTGGCCCTGCGGCCCGCGGCCAGCAGCCAGCCCCTGGCCTGGCAGCAGGTGATCATGCAGGTATTGTAGGTGCAGTCCCTCTTCATCTCGCAATTGCTGGTATTAAGCTACTTTCGTTAGCAGGGTCGTTTTCGGCTGGTCACTAAGTAAACTTTTTACCAGGATTGTCACTGATTGATTGATTGCCTTTTCAAGATTCTCATTGGCTGATTTCAGTATCAGGACAGTTATTGGCTGATCCCTTCACCATGCTGGTTGTTGTTTGGTTTTTCTTAAAAATTTGGTTATTGGCTGCACTTTTGATGTGCCTCATGCTTGGCTCACAATTCCCTTTTCCTCAGCACTGTTTTGTATTGCCCAGTGGCGTGGATTTGTGAGTAATTCTTTTTCGCGTGATGTATCATGTCTGTTCTTCCACGCAGGCTAAAGGCTATCTTAAGGTCGAGACACCAATTGGCTTTTGATATCTCAGCTTTTTTTGACATCAGCCTGACATACGTGTAGGAATGAGCCAACCTCTTTTCCAGTTTTGCTCCTGTTGTTGTGGTCGAAGAATGTAATAACATTTTTGCCTTTCCCTGTGATGTGAAATGGCTTTTAGGTTGTTTTTACAGATAAATGCCTTAAGATTAAAAGAAAATGATCAAGCACTCTTTTTTTTGCCATTAACTGCTGGGGTCACGGGTTTAAAGAAGTTTGTCAAAAGTACATTGGATGTGTGATGACTATTTTTTCCACAGACTTTTATATAAAATATTCGTTCCAAGTCAAGTTACTTTAGACAGTTCTGCCAGAACTCTGCTTAGCTGTTACAATCTCTGTGTGGAACTTTGTCAGCCTTCCTTAGAGTAGATCAGACAATCTCTTTTGATATCTGTGTCAGTGTCCTTTAGTGCAAGCTGAACTATTTCTATGCAAATCAGTATTCCTTAGAGTAGATCAGACAATCTCTGTGCAGATCTGCGTCGGCCATCAGTAGTGCAAGTCAGACAGTTTCTGTGCCAAACTGTGTCAGCCTTCTTTAGTGCAGTCCAGACAGTCTCTGTTCAAATGTCTGTCCAACACTGTGGTAACCTGCTTTAATATATGCCTGGCTTGGTCTTCCTTGGTCTCCCAATCTTCACCGTGGTCTTCTGGCTAATTACCAAGCCCCCAGTGGACTCGCACATGGCGTTTGAGCCGTGATGAGAATCAGAGAGGAATCCTTGAGTTTCTCCCTCAGCCCCTGCAGATTCAGCCCCATTTGTTTCGGGATTCCCTCTTTTTTTTCTCTCTCTGAGTGCTTTTAGAGGATGATTTCATGGCTTCAGTCATCGCTGCATGCTTTACAAACAGAATTCAAACAAACTGGAAACTAATACATGGAATCTGGGAAGTGATGATGGCCTTTAAATCATGTTACTGGCCTTAATTTGATAGGATTGGCAGAAAGAGCTCATCACAGAAGCATGTTAATCATTCCCTTATTTGAGGGTCTTTTCTGAAGAACAGTTCACTTCTGAGTAACTGCCTGGTAATGAATTCTGTGTTTATTCTTTTCAAAGAAAACCTTTCCCTGGTTTTGTTTGCCTCTCACTATTATGTGTTTTAAGGTAACTTAGACAACAGCATCCATTGATCTTCTGCTTCCAAAGCTCATAGTCAACAGTAACACGTCAGTGAAGCCCCATCTCCTGAGAGAGATGTTGGTGCTTTCAGATTTCTCAGAATCACTTTTCCTGTCAGACTTGACGTCACCTGGTCGTGCGGGGGTGTACATGTGATGATCCAATGGCTGGCAGTGGAGAGGTTTTGAAACCCACGGTTACTAGGACAATCCCACGCCCTCGCCACTCAGTTTGACCCAGTAGGAAGCAGCTGATTGGCTTTGCATGGTAATCCCACCCACCACTGGAGGGAATGCGGAATTTCCCCCATCGTTGCCAGTCAGCCCCTAGTTTGTCACCATGAGCTCCCGGAAAGTCACTCGCAATGTAGGAAGCCCAGACAGAGAGGGGGACACTCATACTAAAATGGTTCTCTGTCTGGCTGGGAATATCGGCTGCCTTTCATTAGTTTTTTTTGTCATTTTTGGTGATTTTGTTTCCATTTTGTTTGCTGAGACTCACACAGTGGGCTGCTTTTTACTCTGTCCACCTTATGAGGTATAAGTCATATTATTAATTATATATAGAGGTGCATACAGTTTACTGTTTCCGTAAATGTCGACCCAGGACAGTACATTACAGCTACATTCTCTCTGCTCTTGTGCTGTGTGTTTATGATCCTCATTGGTCCTTTTTTCTTTTCCTGCCAAAAACATAAGACACCCAGAAGTGCCCACTATATGTCTTCTCTTGAAATGTATGCTGGTAGCTGTTTGGCATCATACCTGGGTCCCAGGGGGCTTTGGGAACATAGGGAGGGGGTTAGTACCTCAGGGTTCTTGCCATATGTGCTTCAGACAGGAGAGTGCAGTATAGATAAACTAATTAGCCGGACTGCAATACATTGAGTATGAACATTGGGGGGGGGGGCTTTGTCAGCTCGGTGGCTGGGCTGAGCTGTGCCTGGTACACAGGCTCGTTGGAAGCACAGATGAATAATTGAGCATGTTCCACAGGACGGCCCTGAGCGGCGTTCGGTGAGCTGAAAGAGTCAGACTGAGGGAGCGGAAACGGCATGGCGGGGGCGCCCACAGACGGCTCTATGTCCGACGGGCAGATCAGTGTGAAGGAGAAAGAGGGAGAGATCAATGTGAGGGTAGGGATGGAGAGGTCAGTGTGAAGAGGGTGATGAAAAGATCAGTGTGAAGGAGAGAGACTGAGACATAGTGTGAAGGAGGGAGATGGAGAGAGCAGTGAAGGTGGGAGACAGATCAGTGTGAGGAATGAGATGGAGAGACCATTGTGAAGGAGAGAGATGGAGGGAAATAGATCGGTATGAAGGAGAGAGACAGATCAGTGTGAGGAACGAGATATTGGTGTGAAGGAGAAAGAGAGAGATTATTGTGAAGGAGTGAGATGAGACAGAGAGATTGGTATGAGGAATGATATGGAAAGATGGGGAGAAACTGATGGTTCAGTGTGCAGGAAGTGCACAGAGAGATCAGTGTGCAGACAATGTGTTCAGAAAGATCAGTGTGCAGAGAGCAAGCAGAGAGAGAGTGTACAGAGAGTGTTCAGAGAAATCACTGTGAAGACAATGATGAACAAAGGGATCATTGTGGAGGCAACAAGCAGAGAGAGAGTGTGCAGACAGTGTACAGGGAGGTCACTATGCATACGGTGTTCAGAGAGATCAGTGTGTAGTGTTCAGAGAGAACAGTATGCAGACAGCATTCAGAGAGATCAGTGTGCAAACAGTGTGAACAGAGAGATCAGTGTGCAGACAGTGTTCAGAGAGATCAGCTTGGTGGCAGCAGGCAGAGGGAGAGTGTGCAGACAGTGTAGAGAGAGATCAGTGTTCAGGCAGAGTACAGAGAGATCAGTGTGCAGACAGTGTACAGAGAGATTAGTGTGCAAGTAGTGTACAGAGAGATCAGTGTGCATACCATGTGCAGAGAGATCAGTGTGCATACCATGTACAGAGAAATCAGTGTGCAGACAGAGTTCAGAGAGATCAGCTTGGTGGCAGCAGGCATAGGGAGAGTGTGCAGATAGTACTGAGAGACCAACTTAGTTGATCCTATTACAGTTGAGAGACCTCAGGAATTATGCCTGTGCTGCACAGCAGAAACATAGAGAGTAGAAAGATGTGAGACCTCTTCATGTTTGCACACACACACCTGGGATAGCCGTCTCCTGCACGGATCGGCAAGCTCGGCTCGTCACAGAGGGCGGGAAGCTTGTCGGGTTCAGTCAGAACCTCGGCACCTTACGTTTAGGGGGAGTGGAAGCGGTGCCTGTCTGTGTGTGTGCGTGAGCATCTGTGTGTGTGTGTGTGTGTGTGTGTGAGCGAAACCAGGAGCGAATGGTTGCCCAGAACACTGCCTCTCAGGGGAGAGAGGAATAACTTTGAACAGAAATTGGCGTCATCCCCGTAAGAAGGAGTTGACAGAGGGACCTCGGTGGGGTAAATATGGTAAGCACTTTACTGTATCTTTTTTCCCGGGGCTTCATTTACGGTGCTGCACTAGTCGCGACTCTGCCAGATTTCAGGGGAAAGGATCTGTTTTTTTGTCTTCTTTTTTTTTTGACCTGGGGGAAAGATGAATTCTGTCCAGTCCCCAGACCGTGTTTTTTTTTTTTTACCAACATGCTGTTATCGACTGCGGTTTGGAGCCCCAATTCGGATCACTGGGCGGACGTGCCCAGAGCCGTAATTAATCTCGATGCTGATCCCCGGCACGATTTATGGCGCATCGCAGCAGAGGAGGTGCACTTGCACGGGAAGCCCTTAATGTATGAGATGATGTCGTGATCTGGGACATGCTACATGTATCAGATATTTACAGCTGTGTTTTTAATAGACCTCGGAGGCAGTTAAGGGGGGACCGTGAAAGACTGCGCTGGAAAAAAAACATCAATTGTGGTCAGCTGTGGGATGACAGGTTTGCCTCTTAAATGGGTTTAACCAGAGAGCACTCGAGATTTATGGGTGACTAGAGCTGTTTGTTTTTTTTTTTGGGGGGGGGGGGTGTCTGACTATGACAGAGCTGCTCTGTGCCACAGTAAAACTGCATGCAGCCAAGCATCGGGCATTTTCACACAGAGCTCCCGTAACGCGTGGAAGCGCGGTGTTTACCCATCACCCGCCAGGCAGCACAGTCCTCAGGCAGGGCTGTGCGGGGAGACAGATCGGGGGGGGGGGTTCAGCTGAGCCCCACAGCCCCCAAGGAGCAGCCATAATTATGGGTGACAGCCATGTGGTTTTGGGAGAGCTTTTTTAAATGAATATCAGTACTCTACTATTCTGTGAGCTTTACCTGGATACACGGCATGATGCTTGGATAGATGGATGGATGGACGGATGGATGGATGGACGGAATACACCATGACTGTGAATGAAGTGTCAATTTTCCACAATCTCTCTGGGGTGGGGGCTCTACATGCAGGAGCCCATACACTCGTCCTTTCATGAGGGGAAGCCCCCCATCACCGTGGTAGTCTGCTGATATCTCCTTTAAAAAAAACAGCTTTGCAACCTTCCGTTGCGGCACATTACAGATCTGGGGTTTTGATCTTCAGTCATGTTATATGTGCTGTAGGGGGCCAGCAGAGCACTGTAGCATCTAGAGCAGCTTCTGGACCTTTTTCTGACCTCCCTCAAGGTTCAGCTTTTTATTTTATTTTGCAGTAATGTGATGAAAGTCACCTCACCTGGTGTCTCTGTTATTTATCTGCCAGTAATTAAAAGACGGGATTAGAACCAGAAGCCTGATTCCCCCATCCCCCAACACTGGTTGCATGGGACTTATGCCTTTCTGACTGTTTCATTATGAAATACTCGCTAAATTCAGCAGCGGATTTGTTTTCATGTTTGTTCTTACAGGAAAAGAGCTTGAAGGAATGTGCAACTACTCGACAAACAATGTTTGAGGGGTATGGATGCCTGGAAGTGCCAAATTGGGTTTGATTCATTTGTGGCTTTTGATCAGTCACAAATAAAAAGCACAGTACAGGTCTGCTCTTCTTAGATCATTTCCCAGAGCATCTTTTCTGTGAAAAAAAAAAAATCCTTTGGATATTAATTCACTTTTTCCATCATGGCTGAGCATATACTTTACATGATTGAAGATCTCTGTTGTTGAGCACCAATTCACTGTTGCATATATACCCAAAAAATAAGATCAAAACCCATCCGGTTGCTTCCTTTTGTGTGTGGCTGTTTACTACGTTTCTGTCACAGAAGTCAGAAGGAGTGACGTGCTGGGAGGGTGTGCCTTTGGGGGGAGGCTGTGCCTTTGGGGGGGGGTGTGCCTTTGGGG
>JAABNY020000009.1:414338-436580 GCA_015164015.2 Brevimyrus niger
GCCAATGAGCATGAGGCCGATGGTCGAAATCCCATGACTGAACCTTGTGTTTCTGACTGCAGTCTCGAACGTGCTCAGAGCTAATGACTGCCAGCAGATTTATTCATTCATCTGATTTTTAAAATCTGAAGTAGCATATAATGGAAGGAAGGGTTACGTTTCATGTGTGCGCTATAGGATTTGGGCCCGCCCCCTTTGCTTTGTTAGTGCAGTGCTCTACATGTTGAGCTACCTGAGCATAAATAATTCTCAGCACTCCTTCACCTCACTGGACTCTGCTGAGCTAAGTAAGGAGAAGCAGAATCGGGCAGGAGGGTGGTGTGATTTGCTGGGCTGGTCCAGGCTGTGCAGGCAAATGGTAACATAAAAATATTGAGATTCGGACGCCGTCTGGCTGCAGGGAGCTACGCTCTGAGAGACCTGGTGAACAACCTGCCCAGCGGGCAGCAGCGGCCGGCCAAGAACCTGGAGGAGGACACGGTGGTGGCCATCCTGAACACGCTGTATGAGATCGTGACAGGGAGCTCTGAGAACGCCCGCTCCCTCATCCAGGCACAGGCGGTGCAGAAGCTGGTGGCCATCAACAGGACCAGGTAGCATCTCAGCAGACTGAAGGCCGAGCTAACCTTCAGACGGGGGGGGGCGACAGTTTGCTCCAAGAAAAATGATACTTGTAATTTGTAAAAGTTTGGTTTATTTAACAAGAAACATTATAAAAACTTCCAAATTGAGTTAAAAGATGTTCATGTCCAAAAGGGAATTAATTAAAAACAGCCCCTGGCACTAGCTTTTAATTGCTAATTGTTTTGAATGAAGCTTAGTTCTTGTCTGTCCTTGGTATGAGTCACTTCCTGTCTTCCCGCTATCAGTCAGTCGCCGCGGGAAACCAAGGCGGCTTCTCATGTGCTGCAGACAGTGTGGAGCTACAAGGAGCTGAGAAACGTTCTTAGCAGGGATGGCTGGAACAAGAGCCACTTCCAGGTATGGTGGTCCTCCATGACCCTGGCCAAAGTGCAGTTGTAGGGACCAATCAGACTCAGTTTGACATATCAGAAGGACCTGCAGTCTGATGTTTTCTGCAAGGGCATAATGGGGATGGAACCTAAGTGGCATGTACTATTCCTGGACCTGGTCAGCCACGTTCGGACGTCCTCTTGTCCTCCTTTAGCCCTCAGCGTCTGCCCTACCCAAAGGAACCAGGAACGGCAAGGCCAGCAACGACGACACCACACTCCCTTTGATGGAGAGGAGCCAAGGTCAGCCAGAGACAGCAAAGCTCACCGTGGAGAGTGGAGAAAAAGAGGCGTCTCATTTCATCAGAATTAGTTTATGAAATAAAACACACTAAAAAAATAGTGACCTTAACCCAACATGCACTAACCATGCAGGAAATCCTCAGATCCTGATGTTAGGTGGTTGTGTGCTACAGTGAAACACCTAGTGTGACTGCCTGCCTTTTTATCTGCAGAGATCTACTCCACCGCGGATCCAAGGGACCATGAGTGCAGGTACAGGACGGGGGACGGGCAGGCTGACTCTGTGGAACGGGACACGGTTAAGGTACCGCTCTTCTTAAGGAAGCATCTTCAGGGTAGCAACAGTGTACCCTATCTAAATGGCAGCATTGGTCCTGACCTCATGCTTTACCAGTTAAATTCTTGGGTATATGACCATACAGAGAAGTTTCACACTTTTGTACCTCTTTGGTCTCAGTGATATTTACACATTTTTGTTACTGCATGAATTCTCCAAAATGCACTGCATCGACACCAGGGAGCACTCTGTTCCATAGCCTGTCAGTCTAGCTTTACCAGTGACATTGCTGTGTTGCTGAACTAACCACACTGACCTTTTTCTTGTTACTCCAGAATGACTCAAACAGGAAATTCTTTATCAGGACTAATAAGCCATCAGTGAATCTGTTGGATGGCTGTGACCTTAAACCACAGCCTGTTGACTCTTGGGTGTAAAGCATGAATGGTAGGTCTGTTTTTTCTACCTTTTTTACCTACTGGTATTTTTGCCACATTAATCCAAGATTAGTTAACAGCTGAGTCATAGAAACCTGTTAAACCTTTAACTTAAACCTTCACTGATTCGTAAGTCCACCAAATAATCACACCCATGCCACCCACTGTTGCACATGTGACCCTCAACCTGTAAAGATGTACCTGCATCAAAGTACACAAAACAGCTATTTATTATGAATCTTATTAACATCTCTTGGGGATGGAAGCTGATAATTTTTTCTGGTGAAATCACACCAGATGAAATACCACAGCGTTACACTAAAAGCTTCCACAGCCAGAGTAAAGTCAGCAGCAAATTCCGTTTGTGATCATGTTAGAAGAAATGCCATAGCTCGTCTGTGCCAACTGGTCCCTATACCCTGCTCCCAACCCCACAAATAATGGGCAGCATCTAGAAAGGTGAAAGTGGCAGAAGCCTCAAAGTCCAAGCTGGGTCAGAGGTCACCTGGGGATCGCCTTCTTGGGATGCCTCTTTCCCTGAGGGCTGCAGAGGTTTGGGAAACAAACCTTGTGGTGGAGCTAGAGCCACGTATCAGATCACCTGGTTCCCCTCTCCCCTGCTCCCTTACAGGCCTTGTGAAGGGTCACATGACGTCTCCTCAGAGCGGACAGGATGCTCTGCATCGCCATTGCTGTTGGAGACACTGTCTGCAACCTGAATTTTTTTTTTTTTTTATTAACCAAACTCTGACCATACGGCAGCCAAAGTGAACGGTACTGCAGGCTTCTGCTGCTAAAACCTACATTCCCAGGAGCACTGTGAAGCCCACCTCCAGTGCAGGGCCCTTCACTGGACAAGATGAAAGTGGCACTGCAACAGAAACAAACAGCTCTGCTGAATGAAAAGGACTGAAGAAATAACAATGTATTTGTGTATAAAATCAAACATTTTGTTTTTATTGTTTGGATGCATTTCGTCTTTCTACACGGCAGAGTGAAATCCTCTTTATGTATCTTTTGTTTTGATTTACAGGAATTGCTGTGCAGATGTTTTCTTTTTGTAATGTACTTTTCTGGGAACGTCTGAATGCTCAACGGAATGATGGATGCTGGGGTGAGGGACTATGTTTGAACAGTAATCCAGAAAACCATTGGGGTGTCTGAAACAGCTTTAGAAGGGTAAACACTTGAGTAAATACATGCTGACTAAAACAAGCTTTGCATAAAGTGTTGCACAAGATATATATTTTTTTCTTTTGCAGTGTTGACTTTCCTGGCGCAGAACTTGTAGGTGAATTAATAAACCAAAGCCAGCGCCGCCTGGTGGACACTTAGGGGATGACACCAGGAATGTAGTGATGTAACTGGCGTTATGCCGTTTCAGGGGCCCACAAATACATAGAGTTGCAGAAGATTGTGCGGGTAGAAGTTTAAATTACTTTCTTAATTGCTTGTGCTCAGTCTTCTATGTTTTGTGTTAGGGGACAGAAGTTTTTGTCCCATGTATTTTTTTCTAGTTTCTTTGAAATAAGATGATATGAAGACAAGAGTAAAATAAATGTGCATTAAGGGTTTTTGTGTGGGAGGGCTGGAGCAGTGGTGGTGGTGAGGCATGGTGAAAAAACAACTACAGCAAAACCTCTAAAGAAGTCATATTCCTCTAAATTTTATTATTGTATATACTGTATCAATTTGTAAGTAATGAGGAAAGAAATCTAAGGTTTAGCTTAGCTGAGTGGTTTTTGTTAACTGGTGAAGGAACTGTGTTGGGAAGAAAAGACAACCAGCATTTTTGTATAAAACAAGTTTAAAAAAATCAAGCTCGTCAGCAAAACGTCTGTAGAATGTGGAACCGTTTCAAATAGGAGTCTATTTTTAATATGGTGATAGGAAGAAAGCTGAACGTTGATCACAACTGTGTTTTCGAAGGGGAAAAAACATGAAAACTTTTTAAAGCAAAGGCCCAGCCACCCAGCTCTGCTGGGGGACGTTGTGGAGAAAGCAGGGAGGTGATCAGCAAGACTTACGAGACTTAGAAGACTGTGAGGACACACTTCTTTTCAGCAGGGACAGACATGATGGAAACTGATTCGTTTCATTGTACACCTGTACAACGTTGCCCCTATGTCTCTGATGCATCATTCTAAGTATTCTTAGCAAGCATGAGAAGAAACTTTGACAGTGTTTTATAATGTTCTTTTTACATGCCTGTTTTTTTTAATGTTTGCTGTGCATTTAGTTGCTTACAGTCAAAGACAGTCGTGTTTGATTTGAGACAGAGTTACGGTGTCTTAAAATAAAATGTCTTTTTCCCCCCTTTCCTTAAACGTTTGGCTGGCAGTGGAGCTGCCAGACTTTGAGTTTTGTTCATCACGCGGGAAAGTGCTGGCGGTTGCTGTGGGTTGGGGACCCTGTGCTGCTATGGGGTGTGACTGCAGTCGACTTGGCCGGCTGTGAAGCTGACTGCAGGCTTGGCTCAGGCTCCGCAGTGCGTTTGTATGACAGCTACCCTGAAGCCTACAGCTACCACAAAAAACGTTCAAGGAAGCGTTTATCGGTTTAGAAGACAGTACTGAAGTTTTATCAATAATCAAGAGTGGGGCAGGGCTGTACAATCCATGAGCACTTTCTACTTAGCCACAGTATTGCTTTCAGACAAAAGGAATTTGGTACGTATAAAAATGATGGATCTTGAACTTTCTGATTATTGGTGCCTATAGAACATGGAAATGGTGCCAGGAGTTAAAAATATAAGGGTCAGGTGCTGTCTGTGGATTTTAAAATCAATAAAAATATTCTAAATGACACTTAGTTGCAGCTGTGTTCGTCACAATCAGGTGCCTTAAAGCCATTCGTAGTGTAATGACTTGAAACCACAGAATAAGGGTGACATATATGTAGGCATACCTATGCTAATTATTCCCTTCCTCACATTTGTGTCTGGTATCTCCCTTTGTTTTCATTATAGTCAGATCTTGCTATGACACTGTACTATACAGTTAAAAAATAAACGTAAACTTTAATCTTCTAGACTAATATATTGTGTAACATGTCAGTGTCTCACTGGTTTAAAATAAGATGTTACACTTACAAAATATACTGTGTGTCACTAATATTCTAAAGAAAATTTAAGCTGTATAAGGAATCTGTAAGTTTGTAGAGGATAAAGAGGCGGGTGTTTTTTTTTCCAATAAATATAATCTTGAATAACATTTTGGCTAATAATTATTTATTATAAATTAGTTTAGTACCATTCAAGGTGTTTCATTAGGGTTTGAACTTTGCTTTTAACTTTACTATTTAAACCATTTGATCAATGGTGGTGAGGCATGATGGCAGAGAATGAGTTATGGAAGGTAGCTGATAATGTGTTTGTTTATCTCAAAGGAGGGAGAAGGTGGTGGAATTAGGCGGCTAACGACATCCGAAAAGCACATCTGCCCAGTCGGAATGTCAGGGAGCTTTCCTTGTTTTTCCGCATCTCGCGTTTTGTTAATTTCGCCTTGCAGTCTGTTGACACGTGTTGGCTGTTTTGCGCAGACGCTCCTCATGTTGTCAGACTGATGCACCTGAAGGGAGGCAGGTGAGATCCGATGTGTAGAATCGCTTATTCCGGTCCTCTGGCATGGCCTGGGCTGATGAGGGGGCGGACAGTGATGTCAGCCTTTGCGTGCTGACTTCAGAGGTGCAGCATATGCGTTCCGCAGGCTTGCCGGCTGTCACTCCCACATCCGCTGAAGTGCTGCCCCCGGGGCCAACTTCCTCCGTCAACAGGAAGCAAGGGCGTCCTTGATGGAGGGCAGGTGAGTGACACGCCTGCAACACATGTTTAGAATTGCCCTCCGGCTATTTTAGCAACGGGCACATTCTCCCCGTAATTACTACTGCTACCATCAGGCTGACGAGTCCGTTTATAATTAAAGAATTTATTTGTACTTATTTCATCATAGTGAGAGTTGCCTGTCGCAGATATCTGAATTGCCGCTGGTCAACTTACCAACTGGAATGTGGCAAAGACAACACTTAGCAGATCTACAAAGTGACCTGCCTGTTTTTGGGTAAGACCCACACACTGCCCAGCCAGTTGCTATAACAAGGGCCAGGCCACCACGTTTTACAAGTTTAACAGTTGTTGAGCTACTTTTGGGTCAGAGGCATCGCCCCGACATTTGTGTGCCATCCACAGAAATAGTCGGCTGCAGTCTCTGACAGACCAGGCAAATACAGTCCATTTGTAACCCGTTCTGTCTTCAATGAGCCTCCCAAAAGCACCTGGTGAGAGAGTGGGGAGCAGACCATAACTGTGACAGACAGGCTGCCGATGAGGCCTCGACTGAACCGGGGGTGGTGACAGTCAAGCCAGTGATAAAAAAAAAAACACTCAGACTGGCCCGACAGCTGAGTGATACCATGTGCCATCAACTGCGGGCTTGTTCGGATCAGAACAATCACTCAGATCGAGGATACTATTTGCCACCTCGTTCAACGTTTTAATTTTCCAAGGTTAAAAATTAAAAAGCAAGTTTTATATATATATATATATCCATCCTTCTAACCATTTAATCCTGGTAAGGATCGTGGGGAGTGTGTGTATGATGTGATATACACAAACAAAAAAAACATGTGTTTATTATTATCATTTTACTTGTGAGGGGGACTTGGATAATGTAGCCAAACCTGCAGAGGCCCAGGCCAACACCCCCCACCTCAGGCACGCCGGTTTACTTCAGTCAGCATGTCAGTCAATCACTTCATCCAGCTCTGGCAGCCTGAAATATGTATAAGTATTTTTATGTTTCAGGGAAGTTGTATAACACCTTCCTCTCCGATTTTTCTCACTTGAAAAAACTAACCATTGGGTGAAATTAAATTCAAATTAATTCCATTTTGCGACCACTTATTTATTATACAGAGCAGCATCTTCAAGAATTTTAAAGAGGCGATTTATAAATACGCCAGTAGGTGGCGGCATTGTAATTTCTCAATACTTCCACCAATTACATAAAGTTAATTTGCAAGTAAAATCCTCAAGTAAATATTTTGAAAATATATTAAATCTGTGTGACAAGTTTTGAGAAAGCCCACGGCGGTCACAACGAGCACGATTAACTAGTAAACTGTAAAGACACTTTCCAATAAACCGCATACCCATAAATGGAATGAAACGGACAGCTTTATGGTACCGGGTTCAAGCTCAAAGGTCATAGTCTGTGTCACGTGACCCGCGGCTCAATGGCTTGTAAGAGGTGCGCGGCTGCAGCCGCCTTTCTTAGGCGATGCCATTCGGGTATCTATATGTTCACGCCTCGTCCCTTCCTGCATGCGCAAAAGAGGATAAAATAAAAGGAAAAAATGTTAATCATGTCACGATACTGCATCAGTACTATTTCAGTCCCGATGTTGATATATTTCATTTATCCCGAATGAATAACGCATTATACTATCGAGAATGCTATTATCGATTCTAATATATAGAATGCTTTAGATTTTAAACGTGAGTAATAAATGTCTAGCCACGACTTTGACGAGTAATAGCAGGCTTACTTTAATTACTTTAAACATTAAATAATTTAGATGAATATATTAAACACGAGTTCAAAGTGCAGTTTATCTGTTTAACATGATTAGGTACAAAACATCCTACGCATATATCTGTGTAGGATCTATGTTTCAATATTGTCAGTATATTATAAATGTAGACGAAACGAACATGTTTATTTTTCTCTGCGCGTGCATCAACCCAACCGGAAGGGGCCAGAGAGTGGAGGGCAGGGGCCCGATCGAGTACGGTGACTGCAGTCTTATATTATAGATGTTTTAGGAAACGAAAAAAATCCAGTGTAGTTCTAATAATCAACCATGCAACTCCGCCAAATTACAACTTAAAAAGAGTTATAAAAAAAATTAAAAACCAACAACAATATTATTTTTAGGCATGAGTTCTAAGGTAAGTTTTCCGTTAGTTCCAGAAGTCGCTTAGGCAGTGAACTCAATATTCGTCTTTCGTCTCCTCTTTTTGGTGTCAGCTCGCTGGGGGCTTGCCACTTTAAAGTGTTTTCGGATGTTTTCTAACTAAACAAAATGTGTTTAATTAGCATCATTAATCACCCCTTAGTTCGCTGTACAGCGTGACTACGTGAGCGCGAGCTCACTCGTAATGGGTCACCCCCCCGGTGTGTCCGGAGACACTAATCATAATGAAATGAGCAGTTTAAAAACCACCCATAATGCCGAAGGCGTTATAAAGACGCAAGTCACCACGACCATGTGAAATCCCGGTGTTATGCCGAAAAAGGCATCCCTGCCTTAGTATGCATGCCGGTGTTCTGACGAGTTGAGCTTTTTAGGGGTGTTTTGGGGGTTAAGGTTTGAGAGGTTTTTGGGGGTTTTTTTGGGGGGGGGTTGGGGTTAGAGTTTTACGGGGTTTTGGGGGCTGTTGATTAGCACTACGGTACTCAACAAAGTAGCTCAACTCGTTTCAGATCAGCGACCAATCGGTCATTTAGAGACAGGCATGCATTCTACAGCAGGGATGCCTTTTTCGGCATAACACCTGTTACCTTCATTTCCGCAAGGCCGGGTAATAGCCACCGGTGAGCTGTAACCAAAGGTACATTCAGGACGTGGTACCTTTGTTTTTTTCTGATTCCCTGCTTTTTCGCTCAGACAGTAGTTTCTTTCGTAAAAGTACAAAGCCATTATTCGTTACAATGCAACACAGATGATCAGAGTCGGGACGATTTGTTACACGTTAGGATATTTTACCGTGCGTTTTCGCGGCCAGATAAAGATGGCGGTTCTTGCATACATTTCTTCAGGCACTTTTACTGGTACTGCCAAATGGATCATCGGGTTTCCCCACAGCTGCCAGGAGAATTGGCAGGTCTGTAGGAGTGTGTTTGACGTGGGGTCGTTAAAACAGGGCCTTATCTGACCTTTGCGATGTGCTTTGCAGTCCAACAAGCAGCATAGTGAAGTTTGATGGACAGCCACAGATGAGTTTGATGAACACCTGATCTTTATTTAAATTATTATAAATCGTATTTATCCTTATAGCAGTTTCTTGAGGTAGTACACAGTTGCTAATTTGCAGCAGATTTCTCCATTTCCCTTTGTTTTATTCATTGTAATATCTTGTGTGGTCAGCACATCTGCACATGGACCTTTTCGGCGACTCCGTGGACTTAGCCGCTTGTCGTTCTGTCACCGAGCCAAGATTGAAGACCCACCTTTCTCCCCAGTAGGGGGGTTTACAAACAGAGGTAGCTCTCAACATGTTTCTGGAAAGGCCTGCGTTCTCAGCGGATTAGGGACCTTTCCATCAGACTGAAAGGGGATAAAAACATCGAGCAGTGGTGTGTTTGTTCAGCGTGATTTAAGAATGGGTTAGTCTGGTTCTGCGGGTTGGACATTCTCTTTTCCATTGTAGCTGACTTTAAGCACACATACACATACACCTGTAAATTCTCTTCTCATCACTTGTCAAATCCAGGATTTGTAAAAAGCTGAAATGCCATCTGGAATTGTTGGAGTGCACAAAGTGTTTGAAACGGTGTTCAAATTAAGTTCTAGAGCTGCTAATTGAATGTAAAGGAGGGCCTGTGATGGGGATTTACCAAGTATTGTGTTTTAACGTTTTCCTCCATCAACTAAGGAGCCATTAAAACCTAATTGTACGCATATTTTGAAACCCATAAAAGATGTCTAGCCTAGTACATCATGTCAAGTCTTGCATTCCTCAATTTAGGCTAGTCCCGTTCCCTGTTTTTCTTTCTTTGCCTTTTGCTTTTTATTTTGACTCTGCCGTACGTCAGCACCCAAAATCGAATGCACTCAAGAGTTCTGTTTGGACAGATTTTCTTTGACAGTTTGCAAATATATGGGTGGGCCTGTTTCAGGGATAAACATGGTGCTGTGACAGAAAAGAAATTACCCTGGCTGTCAGATGCCTTGATGTGTGTTAAGGCCCCTTTCCTCCCGTTGCCCCTCTATGTACAACAACTTTTTAAAAATGGTGCTATGTTATGCACGCTGGGCTATGTAAGAAAATTCCCAATCAAATATTGTCCAGCAGAATCTGGAAACTACAGACGCTCCTCTACTTACAAATGAGTTACATTCCGAATGGCAATTCGTAACTTGAAATGTTCGTAAGTCATTATTAAACGCCACTTTAAGGGTATACGCAAGTACAGAGAACTAGGATGCTGGGAGTTTGCACACTACGCTGCTGCACAGCAGGAATAGCGGCCAGAAGTCATACTACGCAGAATTGGCGCTCAGAAAGAAAACATTGATGTTGCGGACAGGAAACGAGAGCCCAAGAAACACAATTTGGACTTGCAGTCCTCTTCGTTCATATGCAGTTAGAGTAGTTTTGTTAGATTTTTTTTCTAAACATTCTATTACTTTAAATGTACATGCCTTTATTGCCTCGAAATTACTTTTGAATCCTGTTTTGATTTTTATGATTCTGTTTTTGATGAAGCCATTGTGGTTTTAAGAAGATGCCTTCTGATCTAATTAGCTAAATTCAAGAATCAATGCCAGTGTGTTATCTGTGTAGAAGCAGGACAGGAAATTGGTTGGGATAATCTTTCCAAAGGAGAGAAGGAGAGGTGACTGGCACCACTTCCATTTCTGTTCAGTGGGACTCAAGGACAAAAATGAATCACAGTTTAGGTGCTAAAGCCTATTTGCAGTGCAGCAACTGTACTTTAGTGCTCCTTAATTGTCTCAGATTTAAATAAATTTTGCTCTTATGGACAGTGACAATGTATCCTTTGCTAGAATGGATGGCCTCCTGGAGCCTTTTGCTATTCCCCCCCCCTTTCTTTTTTAGAATTGGCTCTAAATTTGTAATTAGATGTCTGCAGTTGTATTCCATAGATTTCCCAGATTGGGCAGATGGTACAGAAGTAATTCCATTTGAAGTCCAAATGCACAAGACAGGTGGAAGACATAAGGCTGGAATAAAAGCAGCTCATTTTATATATATTATGTGGTCACTCGTGGGCCACTTTATTATTTTTATTGGGTACACATTTTCAACTTCTTGTTGAAGCACATATCCAAATCAACTAATCATTTGTCAACAGCACAATGTATAAAACCATGTAGATACAGGACAGGAACTACAGTTATTATCAAACAGCAGAATGGGGAAGAAAGCTAAGTGATTTTAAACATGGCATGGTTCTTGGTGCCAGGTGGGCTGGTATGAGGATTTTAGAAACTGCTGATCTGGGATTTTCACGCACAATAATCTCTAGGGTTTACAGAGAAAAAGAAAAAACATCCAGTGAGTTCTCTGGGCTGAAATGCTTTTCTTTGATGGCAGAGATATGAGGAAAAATGACTAGACTGGTTCAAGTTGATAGAAAGGCAGTAGTAACTCAAATGACCACTCGTTACAACCAAGGTATGTGGAAGAGCATCTTTGAACACGTCTGTCACCAGGTGCCTCTCCTGTCAGCTCAGGAGCCTGAAGGTACAGTAGACACAGGCTCGCCAAAACCGGAAATGAATGGTAGACTGAAAAAAATTCTGGTCAGGTCAGTTTCAATTTATGGTGCAACATTAAGATTGTAGGGTCAGAATCTGATGTAAACCACAAGAAAGCATGGATCCATCCTGCCTTGAATTAACAGTTCAGGGTGGTGGTGTAATGGTGTGGGGGATATTTTCTTGGCACCCTTTGGACTCCTTGGTACCAACTGAGCATCATTTACATGCCACGGCCTACCTGGGTATTGTTGCTGACCATGTCCATCCCTTTATGACTACCATCCACCCAACTTCTAATAGCTACTTCCAGTAGGATAATGCACTGCGTCACTAATCTCTTATCTCGGACTGGATTCCTTAACATGACAACGAGTTCACTGTACTCAAATGGCCTCCACGGTCACCAGATCTCAATCCCAGAGAGCACCTGTGGGATGCGGAGAAACAGGAAATTTGAATCATGAAGGTGCACTCTGCAGCAACTGTGTGATGCTAGCTTGTCAACAAGGACCCAAGAGAGAAATGTTTCAAACACCTTGATGCATCTACACCAATCAGAATTAAGGCAGTTCTGAAGGCAAAAGGAGGTCCAATCTTATATTAGTAAGCTGTACCTAAGAAAGTGGCCAGTGTGTGCACGTACACAAATTTTTATCCTTTTCAGAAGGCTTTTGTCAAGTACTCAAACTCTGGAACTTGCTGAAAGCTTTGTATATCCTAGTATTCTACCCTTTTTTGGGACCTGATGCTGTTCTCATTGGAAATATTGAAATGCATATTTATTCCTAGTTCTTAATTCCAGCTTTTTTCTTTCTAGAAGGCACAGCTCACACGTGGCACTGCATGAAAAGGATCTTTGAGGGATTTTTCAGCTTTTGCTGACAGAGGCTGTCATGCTGGCTGTACCTGTCCCACGGTGTAAGCCTTTGTGGTTCTAATGGCTGGGCTTTGTTTATGAATGGAGGACCCTGACAGAGGCCCGGTGCTGGTGCCTTTGTTGGCCAAATAGCTGTAGGACCCATATTTCTCCTAGTCTCTCCAAACGTGGGCAGCGACAGAGGGCTGCTCTGACTGAAGGGCATTGGGTCATCTGTGATGTTGAATGATACTGAATCCGGCTGCAATGACGTGAAGGGGTAGCGGGCTGTCCTAATTGGACCTAATTATAAAGCAGTCGTTGACAGCTGGCCCAGGAAACGGACACACTGCTCCCATCTACAGCCTTGGGGTTCAGTTACAGAATCTCTCAGTAGTTTCCAGGAATAGAGCTTCACATGTATCTTGGCAGTTTTTTTTTGTATTTATCAACATTATATGTTCATGAAATTTTGTTTTATTTTTCATTTTAAATGATTAATTATTGTGCACTTCACCAGTTGGCTTAAGTGACTCGCGATTTGTTGAGAGCCAAGTTTTAGCTTCTGAGTATGTCTGGTTAATTTGAAAGTAGTGGAAGTGGCCTCAGTCATATGATAGCATTTGTAATTGAAATCTTCTCAGTTCTGACCCCATCCAAAAGTTACACCTTACACTCAGATGCAGACATCTGAAATTATGTTGGTAACAGATAATTCTTCTGTTAAATAACGATTTGGCTGGAGGAACGATTGTGGAAATGATGGGTTTGTTTTTGTGTTTTTAAACTGTCAATATTGTACGTCCTGTTTTTGACTGAGAATGCTTTGGGTTTACATAGAGGTGCACAGATTTGTTATCAAACTGGTGATAGATGATGAAGGGGAGGGAGTGACCTGGAATTAAATATTTCAGTCAAAAACTTTTTGAAAATGTGTGGAGAGTTTGGTGTGGTAATGGTGACAAAGCTTTGACTGTGTGCAGAAAGTTTGTGTGCAGGCAGGTATGTTGCTGTATTGTACTTTTCATTCTTTACCCTTAAGACAGGAAGCTGAACTTGCATCATCTGTCAGCATGTTCTAAAGTAATATATATTGCATACAGAATGACTAGGACAACACAATGCTGGAAAATTCATATCAATAATTGAAATTTCTGAAATTAATATTGCAGTGTTTATAAAACAAGAGCTGAAATTTACAGAAATAAACTGTAGCCAAATAGAAGTCAACCAAAGTAGTTTGTCAAATAAGTTGGTGTTGCTGCGGGTTATGCTGACACACTCGAGTTTGCCGAATGTTCACTTTTCTCTCTTAAGTTTCTCACAAATGAGTGATTCAGACAACAAGGACTAAAATGATTGATTGGCTCAAAGTGCATGCAGAGCTCATACGAAAGCAGTAGCAGCATATACTATGTTTTTTCAACACTATATAATCTTCGCAAAGGGGCATTTTAAAATTTCTAAGCATTTATTTTCTCAATGCAACTGTCACTATACTTGTGGTGAAAAAATTGCATACGCATAACATGCAATTTCGATATTAATATTGCATAACGTGCTGCTCTTGTGACCTGCTGCTCAATATTAACCTCCCTATTTGATATAGTTTGATATTTGCAAACTGCATTGGGGTGGAATGTCTTGTGGAATGTTTATTGTTAATTTTGCTCAGTGAGGCCCTGCCGAATACTTTCTTTGCAAGGGAATGAGGATCTGTCCTTACGATGTTATATATTGGGTAAAAATGGCTTTTATTGTCCACATTGACACTTCGCTAACCAGAAACAAGCTGCAATAGAGTCTTGCACTATTGACCTGCTTCTTGTTGGCTGGCAACTTGCGCGAACGTGAAAAAGAATGAACCGATCCAGCTGGAATCGAGCTCATTGGCTCATGCTCCTCTGCCGTCTTCTGTTTCAGAAGTTGGGCTGATTCTGTTCCGAGCATTAGCATGCAGCTCGTACATTACGCCTCTTCAGGCACACCAGCATGTCAGCGCCCAAGCCCAGGTGGCGTTACATCACGTTTGAGTGAATCATCTTGTCAGGCACAGTATCCCCTCAGCCTCACACAGAGCTGTTGAGTGCTGTTTGGAAATTAGGGTTTTATTATTTTTTTTATCTCTACGGATTTGCTGGTGTGTTCTTCAGAGTTTGTGCTTTTCTTGCTCTTGAGCAATATTGGGTGTTATTTGTATGCTACCAGTTTTGTTAACCTACATAAAAGGTGGGAAAAAACTTTTTGTAATAAAATATGTTTATCTTTTAGAAAGGTATTTGAATTTTTATAGCACGTATCATTTGAAGGATTGTACATTTATACTGCAGGCCTAGCTCATCATCATGCTATAGGCTAAGTCTATTGTGTGCAACAGACCGTGAAACATAAAACCTGTAATGTTAGCCTACAACTGTCTTGAGTGAGAAATGATGAGGAGACGATAATATGTAACACATTTTTATTTATTTAGCTACCCACAGGACAGGAGCGCCAGCCAACAGGTAGTAGCTTATTCTCAGTTTATCGCTTATGATCCCAATATCCAAGATGGACTTTTGCCAAAGATTATGTAAACTCTTTCACACATGCAAGACATGATTTGTAGTCTTACCTAAACCCCTGTACTCAATATTTTACCAATACTAAATGAGTGTATGATGGCAAAATCTCTGGAATTTGGCCTAATGTGCAGTGGGTATGAAGCCCACACACATACAGCAGGACTAGCTGTATGCTTGGTGTTCTATTGAAAATGGTTGAAGTGATGCTTGGAATATAGCAAAAAATGAACCAGTTATTTTTGATATTGGTAACCACTGGGTATTGTTCTGTTGTTCAGAAAGTGTTTCCCGTTTGGGATGATACTGCAGTACAGAAGTCAATGTGAAGAGATTAAATTTGATGCATAAGGCTGTTCTCACATTGGGTTTTTGTCAAATTGCTGCACCTCCTACATGCGTGTTTCAAAATAAGGCTATACCAAAAATTTATTTTTTCATTCCCAGAAAAAAAGTGACCCACATACTGGTCAAGAACAAATACAGAAGCTATGAATGAATGGCTTTATTGTCATTGCACAAGGTGCACCAAGAATATTGCCCTGTGTCCGGGGAAGCAGAACAGATGCTGTGAAATGGGGGTTTATTCGGGAAAAATCACCAAAACACAGGACAGAAACGCAAGCACAAACGTCAATGACCGGATAGGGATGAGACAGACTCGAAAGTGCTTAATACGCAGAATTAATTAACAACAACTAGACACAGCTGAAAATACCGGGATTCCACAAGAGGTAACAAGGGGCCGTGGCACATGGGAGGATCGGATGAGCAGGCCATAACAAAGAAAAGAAAAGACAGAGACACAAAATACAAAAAAAGGTAGAATATAAAATAAACAATAAATGGAAAACTGTATAAGTAAACAAAATATGTGAATATAAATATAATGTAAACAATATAAAAATTGATAAAGTAGGTATTTAGTTTTATACATATTCCTCCTTGTGATTCATTTTCACAATAAATATGAAAATATTGCACATTTCAGCAGTGTAAGAATATATTGCACGTTATTTGGTGAAGTCATTAACGTGTTACTGTGAAGGACAGTGTTCATTATACATTCTGTCTTTAGCATGGTCTTCATACGTGTGCCTTTTTATTGTCCTTAAGCAAGTGTATGCCTACTAGCTACTTATCTGATTGCTTACTTTAGCTTGCTTTGCTGGGGACAGCTCACATGACTAACAGATTCCTCTTGTGTTAGAGCTGTGTGAGATCTTAAGTCAGGCGTGACTGTCTATTTGGGAGATGATGACAGCAAGCACAGGTGTGTGTCTGCCTTCCTCATAGCCATCTTGAACATCTGAATTCACAGGTACCTTTTACATTCTTATTGCTTCTCTAAAGGCTGCTTGGTATCCGTAAACTCCGCCAGTTGTAAGGTGGCTATAAGGGGAAGAAGAATGTGTTACTGTGTGTGTGGCCAGATCTGCCCACAATGTTATAAAAACCTGTTTTGACCTTGGGACATTTTTTCAGTCCCCACAAAAAGAGTTTTTTTCAAGATTTTTCAAGATTTTTTTTTTTTAAATGTCAAAAGAAACCAAACAAAATACAAGTCCTATGATTGGTTAGGGCTGGGTAGGGGTTAAGGTTGTCATAGTTGGGATTGGGGCCATGCTCATAGAAATGGAGAGACCCCACTAAGATATAGATACCTAATCTGTGTGTGTGGAGGTCATGTATTGATTACATTGTGGGGACCAAATGTCCCAAAATGGGGGGGACCATTTTTTCGGATGCGATCAAAAAAACTAAAAATGATAAAACTCTTGTCTTTTGTTTGGTTACTTACGGTTAAGGTCAGGGCTGGGTAAGGGTTATGGTTTTTATTGAATGGACAGTCTCTATAAAAATATGAATACAAACAGTGTGTGTGTACAGTATGTGTGCATGTGACAGTAGAGAGAGATTATTAGAACGTGTCTTGGAACGTGGGATTGAAAGGAGAACGTAGCTTTGCAGGCTAATGCATGTGAAGTCGAAGGAGACAGGCTGTATTTCTGATTAGAGTTATCACTTACTTTGATCTGTGATCGATGCCAAGAAGTTTCTCAACATGTAGCATCATCAGCTAGTCCCAGCTAGTGTTTAAGTGTTGCAAGCTCTGAGAGCGCTTATTGGCAGGGAAAAAAGAATTCTAGAGGCTCGTTAACAGTAAGGGATGATGGATAGTGACGACTGATTTCTTTGATGCCTGAAGAATTTGGGTGTGGTGTGACTGATAATATTTGTAAAGCTTGCAAACTGCAAAGTGTTTTTAGCTGGAACTGATATTCTACAGTTACCATCTGTTGGTCGCAAGAGGAGTGGGCTGGATAATGACATAGGCGATGGAGTGAACTAGGTGGCTGGGCGGTATCGGTATTGGATTTTTACGGTAACGATTTATTTTCAACCAGGATATAGTATAACACAGTATTGTTTACATTTATAAACTTTCATTGTTTAATATTAGGCCAGTATTAAAGATATTTGATTGAGACCAATATTATTCCTTCCTGTTTGTAAATATCACAAGAGCTTCAACCATGACATTGCACAGAACTTGCAGCTAAAATCAAACCATTGAGTTAATCTCTCAGTGGCAAGATGACAGAAGGGAAAGGTGAGGAATGAGGGTTCATTTAGTTTTACAACATTGCCAAACTGCACACAGGTTACAAATATTGTAATTTGTAGTATTTGTTTTATTGAATTGAAGGCTAATTTTGTGCCTAAAAAATAGGATCTTTACAGTTAAGTGCGCACAGTGGTTGTCAGGTATGTTTTTAAAGCCAATTAACTGAATAGGTTTTAAGGTTTTGTTTATGAACATTCACCTTCTGATTTGAGAGCAATATCATCAATGGGGGAAAAAAGAAATCTATTGGTGGATATAGTAGAGTGAAATGCTTTTTGTAAAACTGCATTGACTCGTAACATTGATGTGGGCATAAATTTATCCTAATTACTGAACATTTAACCAACTTCATATATAATACAGTGATATATTGTGTGTCGCTGTTCTGCCTAAGATCATCTAAATGTGGTATTTGGTCCTTTTCACCCAGCCCCAGAGTGAACCTGAACTGTCTGCAGCAAATACCCTTCTGCATTTTACAATTGCACAAGTGCTTAATGTAAAGTATTAGTGCAAAGCAAGCTGGAGAAATTCAATCAAAGCAGTGACTGAGGCTGCAGCTTTTGTTGGCCTCTTTCCCCTCAGGAGTTCGTATGTTGGAAACGTTTAATCTCCCCCATGTGAACTGCTACACAACGGTTGTCCTTCCTTTCTCTCCCGGAGCAGGATTTGCCTGGTTGAAAAACACAGACAATTCTTATACCATCCATTTTGATTACGTCCAATGGACCAGATGCCCAGGTACAGTTTAAGTGCACAGCAAAGAACCATTTATTATTTAGATAGCGTCTCTGGGGGAAAACGGCTGGAGACGCATGTGTTTATACCTGAAGTCTAATGTTTTATGAATATGACACAGTGGTCTGGTTGAGAGGGATTCCCTCCCGAGGGTTCCATAAATCAGAGGCGATTCAAAGGAACTCATCCTTAACAGTGCCATGTTTTGGCTCTGCCTGTTTATCCATCTCCCTGACTGCTGACGGGATCTGTCACCGATGTGGGTAAATGGATGAAGCTGCACAAAGCCCCGATGCCCAAGGATCTGGGCTCGTCTGAAGGCAGCTCCAGGAGATCTGCTGCTAATTTTAGATTGTGTGCTGCATGGTTGCTTGTGCCTGAGCTTTCGGATTTGGATTAGAACAATCAAAAATGGTTAGACAGGTATTGTTATTGTCGGTGATACAGGTGTGTTGGTCATGTCAGAATTGTGGTTACATATTGAGTCAGCTGGACTTTTTTTGTCGGCTGTGATGCAAACACTTTGCACATTTGCACTTTTTAAAATGTTTTAATACACAATCTCTGTCCATTATATTCTTCAGCTGTTACCTCTTACAAAACCTCACAAAAAGCTGATGGCTTAGTCCTGGTACATGTGACCTGTTCCCACTGATGTGAAGGGCTTGGAGTTGTATTTCAATTTTTTAGAATGTAATACATATGTATGTACAACTTCTATATAAAACATTGATCTGTTGCTTGGTACCATGCATGAGATGAGCACCCCAATTTTTTTTTTATTATCTAAAAAAAATGTTGTTTGAGCCTCAAGTGATATTAACTCTTTACCTGCTTTCATACAAAAATACTATATTGTTCAAAGGGGTGTAGAAGTGGCGAGGTTCTATACTTGCACATTAAGTGCAAATGCACATTAATATCTCATTTTAGTCCACCACTTTCTTAAATAGCCTTACGGTTGTGAATTGTTTTGAGGAACTTTAGACTTTCCCTTTTAACTTGCAAGTCCTGGAATAACACTGGTCAGGTTTGCAGGCCACATTACAGATATTCATCGTCTCCTGGGAAACTGGGGGTGAGCTCCAACCCTGTAGTTTGTTTTATTAGTGACTCTCTTGATCACAGCATCACACTCTATGCTTTTGATTTAAATCCTCATTGATAAACTAAAGTCAGATCATCTCAGTTTTGCCAAAAAAAAATTTGTAGATGGCTCCACAACACAATGTAAGAAGGGAAAAAAACTCTTAATAAACCAAAGTCACCATTAGCAGGCCAGTAAATATAAATCTGTGAACTGGAATGTTTTTTTTTTTTTTTTTTGCTTTTGACTTTACTGGGATTCTGTTTATTTGTGTAAGTCTTTGCCATGAAGAATTTCACTTGCCATTTGAAATACTACATCTTGTCAACTCTTCCTATGCATTGAAATTATCTGTAATTGTTAGTAGTTGCACCAAATGTGAATTAGGCATCTGATATTCGCATACATGGATCCACATAAAAATGGATATTCATAAGAATGATACATCAGAATGGTGTTCTTGCTAGTGACTACGTAAATGGAAGTAATAGAAATGAATGAGTTTTCATGAACCACCAAGATGTTTACGGTTTGGCCTGTGTATAATGTTTGCACTTTCTTTTGCATTACATGTATGTTTCCGTATGCTGTTAGCTTTTACATTTACATGTTCGCCATCTGTAGTGATGTCCAGGTCAAATGTAATCGTGGAAATCGACTGCACTGACATTGTGATAAGGATACCTCCAATCAAATCAATTTTATCTATGCAGTACACAACAGGATACAGCAACAGGTGCAGACTGAGTGCTAAGTAAGCTATGTTTGTCAGTCAAAATCAATTGTTAGTCATTCTGTTATCATGCAAGTTATCTGTAATGCTGACATGATAGTGACAGATGTAGTAACTTGATGGTCTGGGTCAGCTTATGATTTGTTCATTTTCAGTTTCCTTACCCCATCAGTATTTCTGCAATGCTATGACACAAAACTGTATAATAGGGTATCCCTTATTATACAAGCCATACGCATGTTAAAGTTTGAGGGCATGAATAGGGCTTTGCTCCTTGTAAATTCAATCACAGTGACGCAGTGCACAGCAAGTCGGTTCTTTGTCTTCTGACCCAACCACTATTTTTTGGGGGTGGTTTTAGAGCTGGGAGAATTTACTGTAATGGCGATGTGGCCATTCAACAAACTTAGATAGATTTAACTAATTACAAGTATGCAGATAACAAAGTGCAATTTGGCATCTAATCTAAAAGTGCATATTACTATGAATGCTGGGTGCATCACTTTGCTTTCAGAAGTGCCTTAATTCTTCATGGTGTAGATTCATCAAGGTGCTTAAAACAGTCCTCAGTGATGTCCGTCCATGTTGACACACTAGCATCACACGGATGCTGCAGATGTCTGCTGCACCTTCACAATGTGAATCTCCCGTTCCACCACATTCCATAGGTGCTGTACTGGATTGAGATCTGATGATTCTGGGGGCCATTTCAGTACAGTGAACTCATTGTCATGTTCAAGAAACCAGTCCAAGGTATGAGCTTTGTGACATGGCGTGTTATCCTGCTGGATGGAGCCATTAGAAGCTGGTTACACTGTGATCATGAAGGGATGGAAAGTAATGCTCAGGTATGTTATGTTATTTAAATGATGCTCACTTGTCACTAAGTATGCCAAGAAAATATCCCCCACACCATTACACCACCTGCAGTAGCCTGCATTGTAAATACAAGCATAGCTGGATTGGCCATCTGGTGTACAGTACCAGGCATTTTTCTGGTAAGCCAATGTGTATAGTTGACAGTAAAATATATGGAGGGGTGCCATCCCCGCCGCCCAGTCTGCAAAATATTTCCCACAAAGAGCACTCAAGGCCATCGGAAATCCCAAAGTCCAGACCCGAAATTTAATCCCAGTTCAAACCTGGATACAAGGCAGGATTGATCCATGTTTTTATAAATTTTCAAAGTTGTTGTGGTGGTGTAGTATTCCTTCGGAGTTGAGGCTGAACTCAACCGGAGCGCGCGGGGTTCATGGGCTCATGGGTGGAGAATAGAAGAGACCGAACTCACTTATCCACACCTATCATATTTAATAATGTATCTTGTTAAAGTTTGCAACCAGCTACTGAACTGCCCGCTTTTAACGTGCATTCTCACCTGTAACCTTCCATGTAACAACACTCAACTGAATCATGTTCTACCCCTCATCAGTGATGGTTTTTCCACATTAACTCAACCTCAATATAAAATAAAATAATGAATGTTACAGTTCCTGTGCTTACACTTTCAAGTGGTTTACGTGAAATTCTGACCCTACCATCTGAATGTTGCAGCAATCGAAACTTATCTGACCAGGCATTGTTTTTCCATTCTTCCATTGCCAAATTTTAGTGAGCCCATGCCCCCTGTATCCTCAGTTTCCTGTTCTTATCAGACACGAGTGGCACGCAGTGTGGTTTTCTGCTGCTGTAGCTGATGTTTTGTGGGTTCAGAGATGATCTTCTGCATACCTTCGTTATAACGAGTGGTTGTTTGAGTTACTGTTGCCTTTCTATCAGCTTGAACCAGTCTGACCATTCTTCTCAGATCTCTGCCATCAAAAAAAAGCATTTCAGCCCAGAGAATGTTTTTTTTCCTCTGTAAACCCTAGAGATGATTGTGCGTGAAAATCCCTGGTCAGCAGTTTCTAAAATCATCATAATAGCCCACCTGGCACCAGGAACCATGCCATGTTTAAAATCACTTTAACTTTCTTCCCCATACTGGTGTTTGATATTAATATTAACTGTAGTTCCTGTCCTGTATCTGCATGATTTTATACATTGTACTGTTGACAAATGATTGTCTGATTTGGTTCAACAAGCAGTTGAAGAGGTATACCTAATAAAGTGGTCAGTGAATGTATATTCATGTGTGAAAAACAGTTGAAAATGTGTCTAT